>JAWWTY010000077.1:896875-907577 GCA_035222235.1 Margarornis squamiger
CTTAGGGAATGGGACAGGGATGGGACCTTGGGAATGGGGACCTCTCCTAGGGAATGGGGCAGGGATGGGACCCTGGGAATGGGGACCTGTCGTAGGGAATGTCCGGGGAATGGGGGCAGGGATGGGACCCGGGGAATGGGGGGACCTGTCCTAGGGAACAGGGACAGGGACAGGGACCTGGGAATGGGGCAGGGATGGGACCCGGGGAATGAGAACCAGCAGTGTGGAATGGGGACAGGGACCCGGGGAATGGGGACAGGGATGGGACCCGGGGAGCAGGAACAGACCCACGGTGAAAGGGACACACTCTGGGGAACAGGGATGGGAATGAGACCACGGTGACCAGGGATGGGCCCAGGGGAATAGGAATGGGGTTGAGCTCATGGTGACAGGGATGGGCCGTGGGGATGGGGATGAGCCCACGGTGACAGGGACATGCTCTGGGGAACAGGGACGGGAATGAGCCCATGGTGACTGGTCAGGGGGGTAAGATCTGAGCCTCCCTGGGATGTCTGGGAATGTCCCTCGTGACACAGCTCTGTCTGTGGGAGCTCCAGACCCCGCGGGGCTCTCCTGGAGCTGTGGTGGGGCTTGGAGGGGGATGAGGTTGGGATCCCTGTGGTGGAGTCTCCTGTGCTTCCAGGTGCCTGCGACAGGTGAGGGGGAGGCGGAGGCGGCTGGTCTGCCGGAGCAGGAATGGGGGAACGTGGACAGCCGGGAGCTCCACGGGATCACCGTGAAGGGGAATTACGAGGCCACCATCCCTTTCGGTGAGGATCAGTCAGATCTTGTCAGAGGCAGCATCATCCCTGGGCTGATCCAGCTCCTGAGCCCTTCCCATGTGGAATGTGGGGAGATTCCAGGTGATGTGTCCCGCAGCTGATGTTCCTGCACCACTTTTTTTCTGGGATATGGGGCATACATGGACCACCATGCAGGGATTTGCTGCAGAGTCCTAAATTTTAGCACTGGTTAATTTTGGGGCTAAAATTTTAGAGGCTGAGCATCTGACAGACACGTCCTGGTTGGACTGACTCTGGCCCGTGTGATCAGATGATTTTGGGAGCCCGGAATGCCCCTTTGGCCGGTCCCCACTGCCAGCAGTTCATCCCATCACTCCCTCCTTCCCAGGGCCTGGGGATGGTGGTTCCAAATCCACGCTGCTGCCGCTGGATGAGGACAGGGAGGATCCCGGGATCCCTGTAATGCCAGAGAAGGGAGCGGTGCCAGGACAGCTCGGTGACGGTGAGTGACAGTGGTGGGGGCTGAGGATGAGCACTGAGGACCCACCTGGGCTGGGCAGGGTTCCTCAGGATAGAAAATGCAAAGCAGAGCTCAGGAAGGCAGCTCGGGAACTGGGTGCCTGTGGGTGGATGCTCCTCCTCCTCCGGGAAGGTTTTGCTTTGATCCTTTTCCCTGGATTCGCCCACTGGGACAGGGGACTCTGCAGCTCAGCTTTGCCTTCATGTTCCCTCTGGTTTGGTTTTTTTATGAGGATTGTATTGTCAGTCCATTGTGTCCAGCATGTCCGGCATGTCCAGAGTACTCGTGAAGTCGCCATTCCCAGACGGATTTAAAGCCATGTGGATGTGGCACTTGGGGACATGGGTTAGTGTTGGTCTTGGCAGTGCTTGGTTAATGATTGGATTTGATGATTTCAGAGGGCTTTTCCAGCCTCAGTGGTCCCATGATTCCATGATTCTATGTCTCTGAGGTCCAACAGATTGCCCAGACAATGCCCCTCCATCTCTTGTCCTCTTCCCAGGAAAACCTTCCTGCTCTGCTTTGTTCTTTGCCAGTTCCTCTCACAAACCTATGGTGGGGAAGCTCCTGTCCCACTCCCACTCCAGAGCTGTGGGCATGGGAGAACATCCCTTCCTGGGAACGCACTGCTGTGTCTCTGCAGGTGAGATGATCGTCATCAAGACGGAAGAGCAGCAGCCGCAGGAGGACGGGGCTGAGCTCCTGGCTCTGCCCGTGGCCCCCACGGAGAGGCTGGATGAGGAGGTGCCCCTGAGCCAGGAGCAGCCGGTTCCCTGGGAGAGCCACGGCATGGCCGGGCTGAAGGCGGCAGGGGCGGGCCTGGGGGAGTTCTCCCTGGGGGAATTCAAGCCAGTGGTGGTGCCGGTGGAGGCTCACCCTGCCCCGGGGCTGCCCTTCCCCACGGAGCACGCGCTGGGCACGGGCACGGAGCAGCCCTTCGCCCTTCCCCAGGGAATGCCGCTGGGAGAAGACCCCGGCGCCGGGGGGGCCTCGCCGCAGCCCGGCTGGGAGCAGCACGATCCCTGTGCCGCCAGGGACGATCCCAGGGCGCTCCCGCCGGGCTGGAAGAGCGTGCGGCTGACGCGCGACCTCCTGGTGCAGCAGCAGAGGAAGAACAACGGCTCCTTCATCTGCTCGTCCTGCGGGAAGAGCCTGGCACACCACGCGGCGCTGCTGCGGCACCAGCGCCTGCACACAGGCGAGAGGCCCTTCCAGTGCCCGGCCTGCGGCAAGAGCTTCAACGAGAAGTCCAACCTCAACAAGCACTACCGGATCCACACCGGGGAGCGGCCGTACCGCTGCCCCTCCTGCGGGAAGGGCTTCGTGCAGAAGCACCACCTGCAGAAGCACCAGCGCATCCACGGGCCACTGCGGGGCGTGTGGCCGGGCCGGCCAGCACGGGCCAGCGCCGCCGGGGAGCGGCTCTACCGCTGCATCGAGTGCGCCGAGAGCTTCCCCCAGAAAGTGTCGTTGGAGGAGCACCAGCGCCGGCACACCCAGCAGCGGCCCTTCCAGTGCCACGGCTGCACCAAGAGCTTCCGGCACCGCCAGTCGCTGAACCACCACCAGAAGGTCCACGCCGTGGCCAGCCCCCCAGCCGGCAGCTTGCCGGGACACGAGCGGGAGCTGGAGCCCTGTGAGGCTTTGGGCCATGATAATCGGTAGCTGGGAGGCTGGAGAAGGGAAGGCAGCTGGTGTCACATTGCTGTGGGACTCGTGGCACCACCTGGGTCTCCAGGAGGAGGAGGAGGAGGAGGAGGAGGAGGAGGAGGAGGAGGAAGGATGTGCTGCGTGGGCAGAGAAAGGCCCAGGGACTGGTCACGAGGCAGCAGAGGAGGGTCAGTGGCTGCAGCTGAGCCAGGCAGTGTCACTGTGGATCCAGCAGCTGTGTCCATCCTGGGGAATGGTGGAATTCAGGGCTGTTTGAACACTGCCAGCGGGGAAGGAGGTGGCCCGGGGGTGGTCAGTGGCCCGGGGGTGGTCAGTGGCCCAGGGTGGTCAGTGGCCTGGATACAGCTGTGGGGCTGGGCTGCAGCCGGGACCAGCAGACGTGCCAGGAAGAGACTCAGATAAAAGACTGGGCTGACACAGTGTCCTGTTGTGCTCCAGGGGGCGGGCTCAGGGCGGGTTTGGGGGGTCACCCCACATGGGAGAGGGATGGGGTTGCTGCCTTCCCAGGGGAGGAATGTGAAGCTGCCTGATGGGAATTCGGGGTGGTCCCAGAGGAATCCCCCACAGAATTCTCAGTGGGATCTGGGCACCACGGGACTCCCTGGCAGTGCTGAGGGACACATGCCCCTACCCACGGCAGCCAGGGCCGCTCCGTCCCCTGCCTTTCCCTGCTCCCCTCGGCCGCTCATCCTTCTGCCTGCAGAGACCTCGTCTGTCCTGCCTGGGGTCCCCCGTGGGATCCCTCACCTGGGAGCTCCATAGGGACAGAGCTGCCCGCAGTGACTCCCCAAACCCATCCTGGTCAGAGCTGGCCTGGCTGATCCCAGTTCCTCCAGCCCCAGCCATTCCTGCAGGCACTGGCGCAACCCCACAAAGCACCCAGACATAAATACAAATACTTTAATTCCACATCCTGAGAAAGGGATTGGGAATGTCATAGGAAATGCTGGTCCTGGTCAAAACAGCTTTAGAAATGCCCAGTCAGGGTTGTGGGCTGAGGGGACAGCACCTCCACTGGCCAGGGGGGATCACCCACCAGCACCAGCAGCTCAGTCCTGGGATCCCCTGGGATCAGTGGGGATCTCTACCCCAGCAGGGATGACCAGCCACCCCTGTGTCCCATTGGGAACACGGAGTGACCCATCTGCCACTGTCACCCATCCCAGCTCCCTCTGCAGTTCAGGAACGCTCCTGAACTCCTGCAGTCCCAGGGGCAGGAATTGTGACACCAGCCTGGAGGAGCTGTGGGACATTGCGTGTCCCCCCATGGAGCGGCTCAGACACTGCTGTCCCTTCCAGGGGGCAGGGAGGCAGCTGAGGATCACACCTGGATGTGGCATAGCTCCCAAAGCTTCCCTCAGCAGCACCATCACACCTTGGGAATGACCGGGAATGAAAGATGGGAGAAGCCAACTGAGCTCACTGCTTGAAGAGGGATAGAGATTTCAGGATTTCAAATCACTACATTAAAAAACTCAAGGAAAACAAAAAAACCCTAGAAAACTAAATTCAAGAGTCCCAACAGCTTCTCTGTTGGGTCCACACAACAATGACACAGGGCTCTGGCCATGGACATGGCTCCAGTGGCTCCAGGGGAGGCTGGAGAGGTGCCAGGCCTGGCTTTCACCGGCTGCCTCCGGGCAGGTCTCCCTCCCTTCTGGCTGAGGTAGCTGCAGAACTTTTCCCATAGGATTCATCATGGTGGGATTGGGGGGGCAAGGAGATGAGCTGTGGTTGGGAGAGCGGGAGCAGGAGCACAGTGGGTCCATGAGGATCAGGATGCTGCAGGACAGGGCTGGCTGACCCATCAAGTATTCCCAAAATGACTCTGCATTCATGCAGGATGGTTCCAAGGGTGCCTGTGGACTCCCTGACAGACTGGCCAAGACCTCTGGAATATGCAAGATCAAAACAGTGGGGTTTGGTTTGTCCTATGGATCTTCCAGTGCAAAGCTCCAGTGTTCCAACCTCACTGGAGAGGCTGGTGGATCTCCTTCTCTGTGGGATGGGCTGTGACAAGCGTGGCCAGGACATGGTGGGGTCTCAGAGATGCTGTGCTCTCTTCATCTGGCGTCTTGGTCAGGAAGCGAACGGCTCCTTGGGAATGCTGCCACTCCATTCCCTTCTCCCTGTCCTCTTCGGTTGTGTTCCCAAACACAAGGGGTCAGGTCCAGTGTTGAGGAATCGGAGAGCTCAGCTGCTGTTTCACCTGATCATCTCCCAGGCATGGCAGCTTGGGAAAATTCCAAGCATCAGCCAACAGACACAAGAGTCAGTGGAATGGGGAAGCACTTTGCATTGCTGGAAACTCCTGCAATTTGCTCTCCGTGGTGGTCTCCAAGCTTCCCATTCCTTCTACAACTCCAGGAAGCTCCTAAAATGCAGCAGGGTCCCAACCCTGGTGCCCTACCCCGCGCAAACCCAACACTCGCAGCTCCTCTCCAGGGCCACCCCCAGTTTGGGTCTGTGCTGTGCTCATTTCTTGCTCATCCTTGACAGCATCGCCCTCGTTCCCAGCCGGACTACTGGCCGCATGGCTCTCCTGCCACAGTTGGGAGGGGGGGAGCCCTTGTCCGGGAGCTCCAGTTGTGTTGCTCCCAACAGCAGCACATTGGCTGGACCCGCTTTTGTTGCCTTGGGGCTCGTGTTCCCCTTGTGAATGTTCCCCTGGGCCTCCGGAGCCGCGTGCTGCCGGGCTGCCGGGATGCCAGCGGCAGGCTGGGCGTTCCCCGCCTGCTGCAGCATGGCCAGGGCTCGCTCGTGGATCTTCTCGTGGCGCCGCAGGTGTGTCCGGCGGGTGAAGCACTTGTTGCAGGAGCTGCAGCAGTGGGGCCGGTCCCGCACGTGGGTCTGCAGGTGCCGCTGGAGCGACGTGGAGCAAGACAGCATCTTCTTGCAGTGCATGCACTTCAGCCTGGGATTGGGGGACCGCGGGATCCCGGCGCCAGACAGGCCCCCTCTGTCCAGCTCCTCCTTGGGCTGGGCCAGCCAGGCGCCCCCCACGTGGATCCCGTTGCCCAGCCCGTGGGCGCCCCGGCAGAGGTCCCTGCGCGGGCGGATGCGCAGCTCGGGGTGGACGTTGCCCCAGACCTTGGCGCCGAAGGCTCTGTCCTTGACGTGGATGCTGCGGTGAAGGTCCAGGTGCCGCTTGTTGGTGAAGCCGATCTCGCACACGGGGCACTCGTAGGGCCCCTCCTTGGCGTGGCTGCGCTGGTGGATGATGAGGTTGATTTTGAGGCGGAAGCGCTTCCCGCACTCCGTGCAGGGGTGGGACCATTCCCGCACATACCCACGCCGGCAGTTGCCCATCAGGAGGGTGCTGGTCTCGCACCGGTTTGGCTTCTTCTTGCTCTTGGCTTTGACCGGCTCGTTTTTGGGGCACTTTTGGATGTCTGAGCCAGGAGAGGATGTGGAGTCCTCTGACAGCACCTCAGACTCCTCTTCCTTCACTTCGACGTTCTCAGGAGAAGCCCCTTCACACAGCATTTCATCATCTGGTAATGAGGCGTCCTCTGGAACAGAGGGACACGGGGTTTGTGTCACCATGGTGTGACACAGGCCCAGGGCAGTGCCTGTCCCTGTGCTGGCACTGCTGAGGCACCTCCACTGCGGGGATCAGTTTTGGACCCCTTGGGACAAAAAAGACATTCCCATGTGCAGGGAAGGGAGTGGAGGTGGGAAGGGGCTGGAGCAGCTGAGGGAGCTGGGGGGGCTGAGCCTGGAGAAAAGGAGGCTCAGGGGGGACCTTCTGGCTCTGCAAGTCCCTGCCAGGAGGGGGGAGCTGGGAGGGTCGGGCTCTGCTCCCAGGGAACAGGGACAGGAGCAGAGGGAACGGCCTCAGGCTGGGCCAGGGCAGGGGCAGGTGGGATAGTGGGGAAATTCCTTCTACAAAGGGTTGTCCAGCCCTGGCACAGCTGCCCAGGACAGGGGTGGAGTCCCTATCTCTGGATTTCAAAGCCCTGTGGATGTGGCACCTGGGAACATGGTCAGTGGTGGCCTTGGCAGTGCTGGGAGATGGTTGGACTCCATGGTCTCCGGAGAGCTTTTCCACCCTGAACAATTCTGTGAATTCTGCTCCCAGGACATACCCATGTCATGGAAAATCCCCAAGCACTGACCAGGCTTCCAGCAATACTGGAGCCACCAATACACCTGGGAACTTCCTTCTCCCTCCCATTTCCAGCCCATGAATGCCCTGGGAGCTGCTTCCCCTGCTGGCCCCCATGTCCCGGCACAGGGCGACCCACCTGTGTCAGGATCTGCCACATCCTCCTCCGTCTCCATCCCCAGCCGATGGTCCCCCAGGGACACGATGTTCATCACCAGGATAGGGAGTTCTGTTTGCAGGGAAGAGGCATTGGAAAGACCCATGGAGGGCTCCCAGCTCACCACTCCAGTGTGCCCAGGGCAGGGGTGGAGTGCTCTCCCTGGAGGGATTTAAAAGCCCTGTGGGTGTGGCACTTGGGAACATGGTCAGTGGTGGCCTTGGGAGTGCTGGGGGAATGGGTGGAGTTGATGGTCTGAGAGGGCTTTTCCAACCTCGTGGATTCTGAGGAAAGTTTGGGAGGTGTTGGGAGGAACTGCAGCAAAGCCACACATGGACCAAAAGCAGAGGGAGGGCTGGAGGAAGGTGCTACGTGCCAGCACCTCCACAGAGCAGGCTCATCCCACCATCTCCACTCCATCTCCATCTCCATTCCTGTGTCCAGGTCCTCAACCCCCTCCTTTCCATTGTCCTGTGACAGCATCCCAAGGCTCCCATTCCTCCCTGGTGATGCTCCTCTGAGACTCACCTGGCCCAGATTCCATGGAGACAGGACCTTCTCCCGACGCCTCTTCCTGCTGCCCCATCTCTTCTGGTGCTTGTGGGGGCTTCTGATTGTTGGGGACACCTGTCTGGGGGAGGTTCTGGCTGTCCCCAGTCTGTGTTTGTGGGGACTCCTGGCTGTCCCCAGAATGTGCTTGTAGGAGCTCCTGGCTGTCCCCAGTCAGTGTCTGGGGGGGCTCCTGGCTGTCCCCAGTCAGTGTCTGGAGAGGCTCCTGGCTGTCCCCAGTCAGTGTCTGGAGGGGCTCCTGGCTGTCCCCAATCAGTGTCTGGAGGGGCTCCTGGCTGTCCCCAATCAATGTCTGGAGGGGCTCCTGGCTGTCCCCAGTCAGTGTCTGGTGGGGCTCCTGGCTGTCCCCAATCAGTGTCTGGAGGGGCTCCTGGCTGTCCCCAGTCAGTGTTTGTGAGGGCTCCTGGCTGTCCCCAGTGTGTGTCCATGGGGGCTCCTGACCCTCTTTGTCAGGGAGCTCTTCATCCGTCTTGATCCAGGACTGGCTGTTGGGCTTGGACACAGCACTGTCTGCTCCTGGGGCAGAAAAAGGGGGTTTATTAGGATTTGGCTGCACCTTTATCCTATGAGATTCCCCAAGTGACCCTTCTCCCCTCTTCCCAACCCTAACAGACACTCAAACCCCTCATCCCTGCTCCAACCCCGGCGGTGGAGCAGGACAAGCAGAGCAGCTCCAGCCTCCTCTTCCCACCTCAGCTCCCAGTTCCTTGCATCCCAAGTCTCCTCTCTCACCACTGCAGGCAGGAATGTCTCTGGAAGCCCCATTGCTCCATACCCCATCTCAGCCCCTCCTGCAGGCTTTGCCTGCTTTTCTTCATGGGATCTATCTGACAGAGCATAAACGTTCCTCTGGAATGAAGATTCATGCTGCTCCGGGGTGGTTTGATCCATGGGAGATCTCCAGGAACAGCCACCTCCTTCTGGCACCTACCTGGGCCAGTTTCCATGAGGATTTCAGCTCCCAAAGCCTTGTCTGCCTGGCCCATCTCCCCTGGTGCCTGTGGGGGCTCCTGCCCATCCCCATTCCGTGTCTGTGAGGGTTCCTGATCCTCCTTGTCACTGAGCTCTTCATCCTTCTCTATCTGGGAGAGGATGTCAGGCTTGGACACGGCATAGTCTGTTCATGGAGCAGAAGACAGGGGGTTATCAGGATCTGCTGCACCTTTATCCTGTCAGATTCCCAAAGGGACCTTTCCCCTCTCCCCAGCCATGGCAGAGACACAAAAATCTCATCCCTGCTCCATCCACAGAAGTGGAGCTGCTTCCTTGGCCCCGGGGGTGAGATGCACCCAGGATAAAGATCTCAACCAACAGAACATGAACTAAAATCCCTAAGGAGAGGGAAAAGCTTTGGCTGGAATATTTCCCTCTAGTGGAAGGTGGGGACACCTTCCATTAGCCCAAGTTGCTCCAACCCAGCCTTGGACACTTCCAGGGATCCAGGGGCAGCCACTGCCCAACCTGTGCCAGGGCCTGCCCACCCTCCCAGCCAGGAATTCCTTCCCAATATCCCATCTATCTGAGCCCTCTGGCAGAGGGAAGCCATTCCTTGTGTTCTGTCACTGCAACACAATGGTTCCTTGACTCTGGAATCCACTCCCATAGTCAGGAGCACAGTTTCACATGGAAGTTTCTTTCTAAGAAATTATTTTGTATTATTATTATTGACTCCAAGAATTCCTCCCAGATGCTGCTCCTGGCTCACAAGCAGGAGGGAGGGGAAACGGGGAGGTTTGGCAGCCCAGGAGTGGTTCTGCCACTCAGGATCTGAGGGAACAGCTGGAGCTGTGCCAGGGGAGGGGTAGGCTGGATATTACGAAAACGTTCTTCATCCAGAGGGTGGTTGGGCACTGGAACAGGCCAGTGGTCCCAGAGTTCAAGGAGTATTTGGACAACACTCTCAGGGCCATGGAAGGATTGTTGGGGCGTCATGGGCAGGGCCAGGAGTTGCAGTCGTGATCCTTGTGCATCCCTCCCAGCTCAGGATATTCCATGATTCCCTGAGCCTTACCCAGGGACACCAGTGTCTCATAGTTCCCCCTCATCACGGCCCTGTACAGGTCCTTCTGCCACCGCTCCAGCCTCTCCCACTCCAGCTCGTTGAAATACACCGAGACATCATCGAATGTGAGCGGCACCTGGAACCACAGGGAACTCACCTGGAACCACAGCTCCTGGACACCCCTGGCCCCAGCCCCACTCCGGGGGCCCTCCCCGGGCAGCCCTGGGGGCCCCCCGGACACCCTTACCTTGGGGATCTCCCCGCGGGAGCCGGGGGGGAGGCGCAGGATCCAGAAGTTCCTGTTCTTGAGGAGGTTCTCCAGGTTGAGCAGGCGCTGCTGCAGCTCCCCGTAGCCCTGCAGGAGGGTGCCCAGGGCGGCCAGGCCGCTGCCCAGCTCCCCGACCAGGGTCTCGCAGGCCAGGAGCCGCCGCTCCGCGTGCTCCGTGCGGCTCCGCAGCTCCTGCAGCTCCGATGGGGCCGCGCCCGGCACCGCCTTCTGCCGCGGGGTGCCCGACACCTGGGGGCACACGGGGGGTCAGGGCCCCCCAGGGGCTCCCCAGACCCCCATCCCACAGGGATCTGCCGGAGCCCGGCTGCCAAGCCTCATCCCCGTGATCCCAGGGAACAGCCCCATCCCCACCGCCCCAAACACCACAGCGAGACCCCCAGCCCCTGGAACAGCCCCTGAGGGACCCCCAGGACCGCTGGGAGACCCCCCTGTGCCCATAAACTGTCACCCATTAAGGACCCCCATGACCAGCACCCCTGAGGGGTCCCCCAGCTCACCTCCCCCAGGAGCAGCACCCCTGGGGGACCCTCCCAGCCCCCTGACCCAGCACCCCTTGGCACCCCCTTGTCCCCCTGAACTGTCACACCTCAGGGTCACCCCCCTCCCCACATCCCACTGCCCCAGAGCCCCGAGGGACCCCCC
>JAWWTY010000077.1:939608-955845 GCA_035222235.1 Margarornis squamiger
TTGTCCCCAGTCCCTCTCCAGCTCTCCTGGAGCCCCTTTAGGCCCTGCAAGGGGCTCTCAGGTGTCCCTGGAGCCTTTTCCCATACTGGGAGGCTGCATCCAGATGGAATCTCCCGACATGTGGAAACAATTGTATCTGAAGCTTAAAAATCAGGATATTTCGTAGCCTGGGCGTGCAGACAGCACAGCAAGGCACCATTTTGGCCCCAGTTGACTTTGCATGTTGAAGTCCATCTCTTTTTCCCAAAGTGATAATTGAATGATCGAAGGACTTCCAGTTTGGTCGTTCATGAGTCAGTTAAAAGGCCTCAGCCCAAAGCCCAGGGAAGGTTTTGTTCCAAACGGGAAGTGCCTGAGGAATCGATGTTGTGCAGGACAGCTCCGGGTGCCCAAGGCAGAGCTGGGGTGTCCATTTCTCTTTGATCACCATGAAAAATTCAGCAGGTGAAAGAAAATACTGTTAAAACCCCAAACCCCCAGTTCCTCCAAGTTCATCTTGTGTTCCTCCCGCAGGGCAAACCCGAGACGGTGCCGCGAGCTGGTTTTATCAAAGGCCCCGTGTTCAAAGGCGTCGCTTCGAGTCGCTTCTTGCCCAAAGGCACCAAGACCAAGGTCAACCTTGAGGAGCAGGGAAGGCAAAAAGTGTCTTTCAGCTTCAGTTTAACCAAGAAAACTTTACCCAATCGATTCCTGAGCGGACTTGGAAACGAGAAGCAAAATGAAGCTCCGGCCCCTCCAGCAGTTCCCCTTCCTGCCGATTTTAACCCCAAAACCAAAACGGACCTGGGCGATGCCGCCAGTTCAGCCGAGGAATCTTCGCCTCCGAAACCGAAGGTAGAACTGGGGAAGATCCATTTTAAAAAACACTTGCTGAGTGTCACAGCAAAGCCGATGCCGGCTCCGGCACCGGCACAGCCGCCACCGGGAGCGGAGCCGGTGGCCTTGGCCGTGGAATTCCCGCCCACGCCGCCTCCTCCACTGCCTCCCCCTCCACCCCCGGCACCGGGCCCCGTGGCCACGGCGCTGCCGCAGCCCGCGGTGACGCCCATGTCCACCCTGCTGCTGTCGCCGCCCGTGGAAGCCGAAGTCCCGGCGCCGAAGGAGCCGAGCCACGTGGCACCCAAGGAGGCCTCGGAGCCCGAGGCCAAGCAGGACGTGGGATCGCGGGGAGCGGAGGAACGCGTCGCCCAGAACGCCCCCGAGCAGCCGGAAATGCCTCCGCAGAAGGAAGATTCCCATATTGGGAAAGAGGAGGAGGTTTCCGACGGCTCCAAGGGCGCTCCCGCGTGCTCCCGCAGGCAGGGGACAAAGAGGAAGTTCTCCCAGTCCGACGGCGTGCCGCAGGGCTCCGAGTCTGACGAGGATTCGGTGAGGACCTCGTCCAGCCAGCGCTCGCACGAGCTGAAGGTCTCCAGCACGGAGAAGGAGCGAGATGCCAGGCGGAGCTCGGCGTCCCTGCGAGGAGACGACCCGGGGAAGTCATCGTCGCGCTCCAAGTCGGACAGGGACGAGAAGTACTCGAGCTACTCAAAGTCGGAGCGGGACTCGCGGTACTCGTCCTCCCGCTCGCGCTCCGACAGGGACAGGAGGCGGAGCCGGTCCCATTCCCGCTCCCGCTCCGAGCGCAGCTCCCGCACCAGCTCCTCCTACTCGAGGTCGGAGCGCTCGCATTACTACGAGTCCGACCGGCGCTACCACCGGAGCTCCCCCTACAGGGAGAGGTCCAGGTATTCCCGCTCCTACGCGGACAGGGCGCGGGAGAGCTCGGACTCGGAGGACGAGTACAGGAGGACACATTCCAGGTCGAGTGACTCCCGGCGGACGTCCTCCCACTCCTCCTCCTACAGAGACTCGAGGTCTTCGTACTCCAAGTCGGACAGGGACAGCAAAGCGGAGTCATCTCACGCCGACGTGGAGAGGAGAGGAAGGTCCTCGTCGAAAGCGGAGCGAGATTCCAAACGGACTTCCGAAAGTGAAGTTTCCAAAAGGTGCTCTCCCCTCGATGAACTGGGCTATCGGAAGGGGTCCTCCCATTCCAAGCCCGACAGTAATGTGAATTCCTCCCGCTATAAATCCACCCCTTCCAAGACCCCCGCGCCAAAGCCTGATAAATTTAAGAGTTCTTTCTGTTGTACAGAATCGCTCGAGGAAACGAAGCCGCAGTGTAATTCTCTAGATTTAGAGAGCGCGTGTCCGAAGAGCAATGAGATCAGGGTGTCCATTGCCAAACGGCTGGAAAGGGAAAAGACACTTTCTCCATTAGATCAGCCCAGCGAGTCGCCCGCTTTGCTGAAGGCGGACGAGTCGACGGCGGGTTTTGCCGACCCGAAATGCGGGGAACCCGCCGGAAGTGAATGCCACGACAGTGTTAAGGAACCCGAACCGTCGCTAAAGGTAAAGCACGATCCATTAAGAACGTGTTTCCCCGTGGAGTTGAGTGTCAACGGCTCCCCGGAGGGTCGCGATGACGTTCTGGCGACTTCCGGTGCCTCCAAAGCAGAGGATGTTCCTGCATCCTCTGACGACGGCCCGTGCCGGTCGGAAGCATCGCCTGTCGTGAAGACGAGCCCGTCGCATCCGCTGCCATCCAATGGGTTTGAGAGCGCAGATGTGTCTCGGGAGCAGCAGCCAGATGATTCCCGGGTGCAGTCCAGTGAGTGCAACAGCCTGTTCCGGGAGGCGGAGGCTCCGGTGCCGCCGCCGCAGCAGGAGGAGGAGGCCGCCCCTTTCCCCGTCGTGAATGTAGATGCCACTAGACCTGCCCTTGGGAGGGTGGATGATGAGGCGGCTCCGTGTGACAAAACCAAAGAACCCGTTTTTTGCTACATTTCCGACGATGCCGCCCCAGCTTTGTACCACTCGGAGGTGGAGATCGAAGCGGAACCAGTGGATTTGAAAGTTCCATCCGAGGCTTTTCTGGACGTGCAGGTGGAGCCGCAGACGGTGACGTGTGGCTATGACAGCGCGGAGGATCCCCCTTCCAGGTCTGCCTGCGAGGATGAGCATGGCCATCCTTCCCATGAAGTCAGCCTGGCAGTGGAGAGCTCGAGCAGGGATTCCTCCCAGGATGGCTGCTCCCAGCGGCTCGTGTCAGACCATCCTGTGCCGGAGGAAAGCATCTCTTCCAAATGGGACGTGCCACCACCGCCTGGGCACCAGGAGCTGCTCCAGCATTCGGAAGCTGAAGAGATGCTGGAGTCGGATGCTCAGCACGTTGCCTTTGGTTTATCCAAAAGCAAGCAGGCGTTCCAAGATGAACATTCCTACTATTCGGAAGTGCCGCTGGAGCAGCGCAGCAGGCAGGTCGTGGAGGAAAGCGCTGTCTCCACTGAGGGAGCTGAACTGGAGGAGCTGAGGGTTCAGAGTCCCGGCGTGTCGGCCGAGAGGGACGAGGGAAACGAGCCCTTGGTGGCTTCGGCTGTTCCAGACATCCTGTATCCCTCTTCTGATGTCGTCATCACGGCAGAGGACACGGAGATGCTGACTCAGGCCCCGACGTGTGACAGCAGCGGCAATGGCATGGAATTCATTCCCGCCGGGCACGACGATTACTCTGACACGGGCGAGAGCGACAGCGAGGGCGGCAGCGATGACAGCGACACGGACGACTCGGATTCCGACGACGGCACGCCGCGGAAGCGGCTGCAATCCGTCGTGGTGGTTCCCAAGAACTCCACCATAGCCACGGAGGAGAACAGCCTGGGCTCCTCCCGGAGCAGCCAAGGCAACCGGCGCTTCTCCGACCACTGGGATGACGAGCGGCCCGAGCCCAGCAGGCCCTACTACGAGGAGAGGTCGGAGAGCAAAGGCGGCTCCCAGGTGGAGAGCAGGACTTCTCCCAGAGGGATGGAGAAGAGCCCGGCGACTTCCACGGAGCTGAGCAGGAAGGAGGCGGAGGAGCTGCGGGCGGACCCGTGCCAGGCGCAGAGCGACGGCGTGGACAGCACGAGCCAGGCGGATCTGATGGCGGATTCCCACGGCAAAGGCGGCGCCGAGGAGAGGATGATGCTGGCGGAGATGGTGGCCATGGGAAGGCCCCTGGGCCGGCCGGATGAGCAGCCGTTTTGTCTTCCGGAGAGTTTTGAAGGCACCGACGCATCCCGACACCAGATGAGCTCCTCCAAGCCGGACAGTCGGCAGGGGCAGGGGGGGCTCAACCAGTCTGGCCTCGGGGACTATTCCAGGCTGGATGGTTTCCACACGCCAGAGGAGATGAGTGCCCTGGGCTGGGACTTCCCCCAGATGGAGAAGCCCAGCAGCACGTACCAGCAGCCGGACAGCAGCTTCGGGATGTACTCGGGGTACGTTTACCAGCCGGGCTCCGGAGCCTACGGCGCCTCCCAGAATTACTGGCAAGGCAACGGTTACTGGGACGCGAGGTCTGCCAGCAGACCCTCCACGGTCAGCTACGAGCGGATCCAGGGCCAAGTGCCGGATTCCCTGACGGAAGACCACGAGGAGTACGAAGAGGACGACCGTTGGGATGGCGAGTGCAAGGCGCGCTTTCCCAGCCCCTCCAGCAAGTCCCAGCTGGCGGCGCAGAAGGACAAAGGCTCGGTGCAGGCACACGAGATCAGCAGCAATTCCACCAAGGAGCCGGGACCTGGCACTGAGAAGAAGGAGGAGGTGAAGGCGCTGGAAAAGAATGATGCCAAGGAACGGGGGCCACCAAAGAAAAGACGGCCGGAGGTGGAGAGCGACTCGGAGAGCGACGTGGACTCGCGGGAGAAGAGGAAGGGGAAGGCGGAGGCGGAGCAGGCGGAGCCGGCGCCGCAGGATTCCTCCATGGTGGGCCGGCCATGCATCATGGACGACTTCCGAGATCCCCAGCGCTGGAAGGAGTTTGCCAAGCAGGGGAAGATGCCGTGCTACTTCGACCTCATCGAGGAGAACGTCTACCTGACTGAGAGGTAATGGATTCTTTCATCCTTGGGTTTCTTCCTGGAGCAGTTTTGGGATTTTAACTTCCGTTTTCTTCCGTAGTAGTTGGTTTTTTTATGGCCAAGTTGGCGTAATTTGGAAGGAGGGGGAGGGAGTTTGCATTCCCTACATCTGGCAGATGTAGGGGAGACAACACTGGGCAAGTTCTCCTAAGGAGAATCCCCCATTTGGGCGCAGACATTCCCAGGTGATGGGGAGCGTTGGGAAACGGGAGGGTGCGAGCGGAAGGTTGGTGGGTTGATGGATTGTTTCATTCACATCCTGCCTGTTCAGTGTCCCAAACACCAACTGCCTCTCTGATGGCACAGGGAGTTCTGTCCAGGTGTGGGAAAGCTTTTGGACACACAGCACCTGTTTCCAGAGGGTTTTGTTCCTTCCATGTCATTTTTTGTCAACTCAGAAGAGTTTTTTTAACCCTTAAGAACCATAGTTTGAAATCCCACTATTTTTTTAAAAATCCTTTTTTTGCTTTTCTGGGATCCACGCTTCAAAGCATTCCCAGATCAGCTCATGGAACTAAAATATTAATTACGGGGTGCCTTTCATGCCCTACTTTTCTTGTAACTCTCATTTTCTTTGTTTCATCACAAAACAGCTTGAAGTCGCTAACCCCCCCCCCCCCATTTCCCTTTATTAAAACACCATTTAAAAACGGAGCTCCAGATAACTGTGGGCATTGAGGAGAGGGGGAAAAAGTTAAATAGCCTGGCAGTTCTCTTGGGGAAATCATCTTTTGTGACCCCAAAGGTCCTCACCTGCCCCTCAAAACAAGCCAAGTGTCCTCGGTTACCCCTGTACCTTCTGTGGTTATCCCGAGGTCATCATCTCATTGCTGGAGGAGAAATTCCTATCCTCCAGTAAGGACCGAGGAGGAATTTCCCCACCTGGCTGCTCTCTCACCTTGGCTTCCCGTGACTTGCCTTCTGCAGGAAGAAGAACAAATCCCACCGGGACATCAAGCGGATGCTGTGCGAGTGCCCGCCCCTGTCCAAGGAGGAGCGGGCGCAGGGCGAGGTGGCCTGTGGAGAGGATTGTCTCAACCGCCTGCTCATGATCGAGTGGTGAGGGGGGTTCCGTGGGCTGGGAGTCCCTGGAGTGAGCCAGGAATTCCTGGGAAGTGGCACTGCTGGCATGGAGTGACCATTGGAGCTGGCCCAGCACTGCCCAGAGGAGCTGTGGCTGCCCCGTCCCTGGGAGTGTCCAAGGCCAGTGGACAACCTGGGCTAGTGGGAGGTGTCCCTGTCTGTGGCAGGGGGTTGGAGCTGGATGGTCCTTAAAGTCCCTTCCAACCCCAAGCATTCCATGACTCCATGATTTCAGTCTTTAGATGACCTGCAGGAGCTCAGGTGTCCCAACCTCCGGCATCTCCTCTTCCCAGAGCCTCCCCAGCCTGGGGCTGTTGGCTCCTCTTCCCTCCTGGAAGGGTTGGTGCTCCATGGGCGCTGGAGGCCAGGAAGAGGAGTTTGGTGGGATTCCTCCTGGGTGTGAGGGTTGTCACCAGCTGGGTGGGAGGGCTGGAATTGCTTTCCAGAATCCCACCCTTTGTTTTTATCTCAAAGCCCAGACAGGGAATATCTTGGAGGAGGAACCCCCAAAACGTGGGGAGAAGATCCCAGTTAATCCCATTTTGATGGTCTGATGTGGAAGTACAGTGGGATGAGCATTCCAAAAATTCCAGAAATATGTTACCTCCATTTGAATTGGCACTCCCATGGTCATGCTTTTTACAGCAGAACACATTCCAAGGTTTCACTTGGAATTCGTGACAATTCCTGGGGATCTGTTTCCCATCTGAGCCCTTCCTGTTGTGACCGTTGTCCCGCTGGGAACTGACTTGCCCCCTTTCCTTCCCACAGCTCTTCCCGGTGCCCCAACGGCGACTACTGCTCCAACAGGCGCTTCCAGAAGAAGCAGCACGCCGATGTGGAGGTGATCCTCACCGAGAAGAAGGGCTGGGGCCTCCGAGCTGCCAAAGACCTGCCATCGTAAGCGCTTCCCGCGGCCGCTTCCCGCTCCTTTGCTCCCTCCTGAAGGGACAAGCGTGGCCTGTGGGTTCTTGGTTCCACTGGCAGAAGGTTTGCTGAGCTTCTTCCAGCTTCACCTTGTCCCTGCTGGGTGTCCTCCTTTATCATCCACCTGTTTGATCTCCCACTCCAGTGTTGCTCTTCCCGGTTTTCCAGCAGTCTTTCCATGGAATTGCCATGGGATTGATCTGTCTCCACCCTCCCTGTCCTTCTCCGTGGTGTCAGAGGAGCACACGCTCCAGTCACATCCGTTCCCCTCTGTTGGCTATTTTGTATTTATTGGTCTTTCTTCCATACCAAAATC
Organism: Margarornis squamiger; assembly: GCA_035222235.1. NCBI lineage: Eukaryota > Metazoa > Chordata > Aves > Passeriformes > Furnariidae > Margarornis > Margarornis squamiger. The sequence goes on from JAWWTY010000077.1 coordinate 946,878, forward strand.
GTGGTGGTTTTCCCTCTTGCAGCAACACTTTTGTCCTGGAATACTGCGGGGAAGTGCTGGATCACAAGGAATTCAAGGCTCGGGTGAAGGAATATGCCCGGAACAAGAACATCCACTACTATTTCATGGCCCTGAAGAACGACGAGGTGAGACAGGGATTGCTGGCCTTGGCCTTGGGAGAGTCTTCCTGGGCTTTAGGGGCAGCACCACCTCCTTGGGATCCGTGGAGCCAAGTCCTGAATCCATTAGACATGTTTCCCTAAGGAAAGGAATTGCCTATGCCTTATTTTCTTAACCCATTGCTCAGTTCTAACCTGTTCCAACAAAATTCCAGCAGCTCAGCTCTATCTCAGTGTCCTTAGGGAGGACAAATGGTCATTACAAAGGAAAGGATGGAACTGTGTCCTTAGGGAGATGCTCCAAGCCCAACCCAGCCTTCCTGGATGCCCAAGTCCACCAAGAAACCACATTTCCTCTTCCATTTAACCCCATTCAGCTGGGATATTTTTGGGTGCCAAGGTCATCCCTTGGGGCAGGATTGCCATTGGAATATTTATGGATGGGATATTCCTAATTATTTGTCATCACTTCAGCTCTGGGGGATGTGGAGCTTCTCCTTGGGCCCTTCCTGGCTGAGAACAGTGTGGAAAAGCAGGAATTTACTCTCATGTTCTGCTTGGCAGGACTTTTTGGGTCTGGGCAGTTTGGAACTAAAGGAGCTAAAAATGCTCTTTTTTTCCACCTCTTTTTCCCTCAGTTTTTTTTCCTATTTTCCCTCTTTTATTTTTTTCTCACTGTTATTTCCTCTTTTCCCTTTCCCCCCTCCTGTGTTTTTCCTCTTCCCCCCCACCTTTTTTTTTCTTCTTTTTCCCCCCCATTTTTCCTCCTTTTTCCCCCTAATAAGCAATTTTGGGTTCATTCTGTGATAACAGAGGACCCAAAGGGGTGTTTCCAGACATGAAATGAACCTCTGGGGGTTTTTGTAGCTGGGAGCAATCCAGGAGATGACTTTTCCCTTGGAGTATGATGCATGTGGCAAAAATCTTCCCAAAATCTCTTATGCTGCACCTCCAGGGGTCAGGAATGTTCAAAATCTGGCATTGCCATCCACCTGGAGAACTCTGCGAGGCAAACTAAGAACCACGTTCCTCAGTGCCCCTTTTGGGGGGCATTAAACCCTAATAAAATCCTAATAAACCCCATTCTCCAGCCCAAGTAAAGAGCAGCCACAAGTGATTATCCCTCCATGGGGTGTGTTTGTAGCTGTTCCACTTCCTTTTCCTGGGAATGAGCCTGTTTCCCTGGATTTTTCCTTCCTTCCCAGATAATCGACGCCACCCAGAAAGGGAACTGCTCCCGCTTCATGAACCACAGCTGCGAGCCCAACTGTGAGACTCAGAAGGTAAAGACCTGCCTCCCATGCCGGGGCTCCCCCTTCCCACCTGCCCTTCCCCTCTCTGGCTTTGGGGATCCCTGGGCTCTTCAGGGAGCGGATTTTGAACCCGGCGGTGCCGTGGCAGGGGTCGGGGTGCTCAGGGGGAAGCAGATCCTGCTCTCTGGGGCTGGGCTGACTCTGGCAATCCCATTTCTCCCCAGTGGACCGTGAACGGGCAGCTCCGCGTTGGGTTTTTCACCACCAAGCTGGTGCCGTCGGGCTCGGAGCTCACCTTCGACTACCAGTTCCAGAGATACGGGTACGACCCTGCCCCGGGACACTTCCCAGAGAATTCCCTGCCCTGCTGCTCCCTCGGGATAATCAGGGCCAGCCAAGCTCCAGACTCTGCAGTGTTCCTCAGGAATTCCTTTTTCCCCCTTCCAGCCCTCTTTGATGATTTGCCGATGCTTGAGGAGCTGTCAAACCCTCTGGGATAACACATCCCGTTTTCCTGGCCTGGGATTTGCCTAAACCTGAGCCTTATGTTCCTGTTTGACAGTTTTTCCAGCTGTATGGTGGAGTAAAGCTTAAAGATCATCCCTTCCTTTTCCTTCTGGATCCTCCTTCAGGCTATTCCTGGAAGGAGGAAAATCAGAAAGGAATTTTTAGTTGCCTTTTAGAACGATTCCTCCTTCCTGGAGGATCCTGGAGTTGAGCTTTCCTTGTTCTTTCTCCTTGTGCTGTTCCTCCAGGGGATTCTCTTCTCCCAAGGAGTTATGGAATGTAGTTTAAAATGGGTGGTATTCCAAAAAGGGATTGCAGAAGTTTGGGAGAAATATTGCCTGAAGAGAACTTTGAAATTTAGATTTATAATGATTAATTTACAGATAATATATTAATATAATATTTATATAATTAATTCTCTTTATACTTATATTTATTATCCATGGTTGTATAACTATGTCAAAAGAATTCCATGTGAATGTTGCTGCTTCCCTGAACCCTCAGCTCCTTCTTTCTGTATTTTATGGAGTTCTAAGCTACAAAGTGCTCCAAAATGGAAGCCTTTTCCATGGATACACAATCCTGGTTATAGATTCCTTGGGAAAAGGAATATGTTGATTTCCATGTCGGATAAGAAGTTTTCAGACCCACCAGCTCCACCTTTTCCTTTCTGGTTCTTGGACCTTGTCCTGGAAGTGCCCCAGGCTTTGTTTCCCAGCTGAGAAAACACGGGATCATGGGAATTATTTAAGAAATAAAGGCTGGGTTTGACTTTCCAGTGGCCCGAGAGGCTCTTCCAATGCAGCCGTCCCCATTTCTCACTGAAACACGGGTGGAAAACCATCTGGGGCTGGACTTGGGCTGGGATTGAAGAGGGTTTTGTGTCCCCCCCAGCAAAGAGGCCCAGAAGTGTTTCTGTGGCTCCTCCAACTGCCGGGGCTTCCTGGGCGGCGAGAACAGGGTGAGCATCCGCGCCGCCGGGGGCAAGATGAAGAAGGAGCGCTCCCGGAAAAAGGACTCGGTGAGTCGCCATCTCCTGGGCTTGCTGGGCTTGGGAACCCCTCCCACATCATCCAGTCCAGCCTGTCCCCAAGTGCCACGTCCACGCGGCTGGTAAATCCCACCAGGAGTGGGGAGTCCGTTCTGGACAGCCCTTTCCAGGAGGGATTTTCCCGTTATCCAACTTAGACGTGCCCTGGCGCAGCCTGAGGCCGTTTGGTCCCATCCTGTCGCCTGTTCCCTGGGCAAACAGGACTCCTGAGGGCCTCAGGGGTCAGGCTTCTCCATGGATGTGCCAGCAGAGCTTGGACTGGAGGATCTTGCAGGTCTTTTCTGACTTTTAGGATTTTATTGCATGAGGCTCCTCAGTACTTGGAGGTTTTCTTGGATCTTGAGCGAAATCCATAAACTTGGAGAGTTAAATCCATAAGCTTGGAGGTTTTCTTGGATCTTTAGTTGATCCATAAACTTGGAGGTTTTCTTGGATCTTTAGTTGATCCATAAACTTGGAGGTTTTCTTGGATCTTGAGTGAAATCCATATTTCCTTTCACTGGGTTATTTATCCCAAAGTCCCACCAGAGAGAGGCTTCCACAAGTCCAGGATCTGCTCATCCATAACTAAAATCCACAAAATTCCATGTGGTTTTAAAACTTTGATTTGTTTTCCGTGATTTTTAACCAGCAGTGAAGGATGAACAACGCTGGCTTCAGGATTCAGGGCGTTCCCTGAAATCTGGCAGCTGAAAGGGCAGAATTTTGCCATTTCCAGGTGGAATTTGAGTCTCTAATTCCTTTGGCTACACGTGGAATTGCAGGGATGGGCTCCCATGGTGTGGGAAAACTGGAGAATCCAGAGCAAAGCACTCTGAAGGGGGTTTGGGGTGAAAACTCCTGCAAGGACCTTCTTTAATTCCTCCAAGTTGTCATTCCTCTGTGCTTGGAGATGCCAAGCTCTGCTCCCATGGATAAGGCTCGTTCCCAGTTCCTTGGGAGAAGCTCCATTTAGATGGACAGTTTTGTTTTTATTTACTGGATCAGGGAGTGAGGGAAGCCAAGAAATAAATTATTATTATTATTATTATTATTATTATTATTACTACAACTATTACTGTTATTGTTATTACATTTAATTTTAATATATAAATATATGAATGTAATAGATAAATATAATACAAGCATAATACATAAATATGCTATAAGTAAATACATGTTTATGTATTATTATGTATCATATAAATAGAAGTTGTTTTAAAACACTAATTAGAGACTAAATAATGAAAAATGTCCGCATGGAAGAGGATTTTCCTCTGGTTCTGAAGATTATAAATCTATTCTAGATTATCTATAAATTAATATAGATTCAGAAAGAATTTACACAGTTAACAGATAATTTATAATGAATTTATACAATTCCTGAGGATTAGAAAGAAGTGAATTTGAGCTGCAGTTAAAGGTAATTGATAATGAATTTATACAGTTTATAAAGAAGTAAATCTGTTCTACAATTAAGGATAATTTATAAAGAATTCTTACAATTCCCAAAGGTTGGGAGGAGGGAAATTTGATCTGTGTTTAGGGAGAATTTCTCAGTGCCAATCTGTTTTCCTGCATAGAAAGCTAAACTCATTTTTGGGAGCCTTTCCCCCTGGAATTCCCTCCAGGCAGTGCTGGATTTGTAGAGCCCAAGTGTGCCGTTCCCTGGGGAGGGTGGGATTTGGAGGCAGGAATGCCATGCCCTGGGGATGGCCTGGCCTCAGAGGGTTCCCCTTGCCCGGGCAGGTGGATGGGGAGCTGGAGGCGCTGCTGGAGAACGGCGAGGGCCTGTCCGACAAAAACCAGGTGCTGAGCCTGTCCCGCCTCATGGTGCGCATCGAGACCCTGGAGCAGAAACTCACCTGCCTCAAGCTCATCCAGGTGAGGAACAGCCTGGGAAGGGCAGGGATCCGGCTCCTGGGAAAGCCACATCCCTAGGGAAGGAGGGGGGGAACTAGGAGGGGGGGCTTGCCCTTGGTCCTGCATCCCAAGCCCAGCCCAGTGGCTCCATTATCCATCATCCTGCAGTTTTGTTCCCCAGATAATGGCTACAGTGGTCCTGCTCTTTGTGTTCCTGCTCCAAATCCAGCAGTTCTGGCCACCTAAATTAGGCTGGACCTGCCCCAGTACCAAGTTCTGGCTCCCCAGTGGGTTCCATGATCCCGGCTGGACCTGCTCCAGTACCAAGTTCTGGCTCCCCAGTGGGTTCCATGATCCCGGCTGGACCTGCCCCAGTACCAAGTTCTGGCTCCCCAGTGGGTTCCATGATCCCAGCTGGACCTGCCCCAGTGCCGAGTTCTGGCTCCCCAGTTGGTTCCATGGTCCCAGTTGGACCTGCCCATGTCCTCAGTTCTGGCTCCCCAGTGGGTTCCATGATCCCAGCTGGACGTGGCTGAGTACCAAGTTCTGGCTCCCCAGTGGATTCCATGATCCCAGTTGGACCTGCCCATGTCCTCAGTTCTGGCTCCCCAGGGGGTTCCATGGTCCCAGTGGAGCAGTTTGTGATGTTATCCCGTGGAAGGGTTTTTCCCTGGGAGTCTCCGACATTCCCACGGACTCTCCATGCCTTTGGCTCGTGCAGAACACGCACTCCCAGTCGTGCCTGAAGTCCTTCCTGGAGTGCCACGGCCTGTCCCTGCTCTGGATTTGGATGACGGAGCTGGGCGATGGCAGAGGCAGCACCGCCAACAACCTGAAGCTGCAGCTGGAGGTCAGTCATTCCTGGGGCTTTGAAGCTTTCACGGAACCTCTGAGGTGGGAAAAGCCCTTTAAGGTCGAGTCCAACCCTTCCCCAGCACTGCCAAGGCCACCAGTGACCATGTCCCCAAGTGCCACATCCACAGGGCTTTGAAATCCCTCCGGGAATGGGAAGTCCAGCTTGTGCCAGGGCTGGAGAACCCTTTCCATGGAGAAGGGTTTCAGCAGCTCAGGGTCATGAGGATTTTATTTTCCTTTTGTTTTTTTGAAGTACAAATTTATGCCAAATGTCCATGGAAACAAACTCAGGTACCTCAGAGCTCCAGCCCTGGAACTTCTGCCCTCAGGCACATCCTTAATTACTGGAAGGAATTTGCTCCTGTGGTTGTTTCAGATTCCTGAGCTGGATTTCATAAGCCAGACTCGAGGGTTGTTGCTGTTGCTGTTTATTCTGTGCTGAAGCACAGGGAGTTGCAGCTACTGATGGTGTGAAGTGGGACTGGAACGTTTCAGTTTTCCTTAAGAAATTTGGGATTGTATGGCAAAAGCCATCTGTAAGTTCTGTTCTTAAAGGTGATTTTACAAGAGGGTTTTGGGCAGTTCAGAGAGGGATAGTGGGAGGTGTCCCTGCCCATGGCAGGGGTGGAACTGGATGATCCTTAAGGTCCCTTCCAGCCCAAACCATTCTGAGGCTGTGACTGCTGTGATTTGGGTTTTTGGGATAGGTGGGATCCATCCCAACCTTAGACGTGTTGAACTTGCTCCAAGGGAGCCTCGAGTGTGGACTTCTCTACGTCCAGTCCCTGCCCTCCTCATTCCCTGACACAAATGGCAGCTCCAACTCCCCTTGGAGCTCTGGCTTTGGAGTCAGGTCAGGGTCAGACTCAGTTTTTCCCATCGAATGGATTCAAACCCTCAACCTCATTGACCTCAAACCTGAAGCTGCTCCCCCAGAGCTTTGTCCCTGCTCTCTGGGCACCCGGGCACGCTACTCTGCTCTGGGGGATTGGGATGGATTCCTTAAAATCCAGGTCATTTTAAAATCCAGGTCACTGGAACCAGAGGAGCTGTGGCTGCCCCATCCCTGAAAGGCTGGAAAAGCCCTGCCAGCCCACGGAGCCCACCCTGTGCCCGATGCCCACCTTGTCTCCCAGCCCAGAGCTCTGAGTGCCACGGCCAGTCCTGCCTTGGGCACCTCCAGGGCTGGGCACTCCAACCCTCCCTGGGCAGCCCCTTCCAATGAAGAGACTCTTCCTGGATCCCCACCCCTGTCCTGTGATCATCACTGGATAGATCAGATTGGATATAAGGATGGAATTCTTCCCTGGGAGGGTGGGGAGGGACTGGAATGGATTTCCCAGAGAAGCTGTGCCTGCCCCATCCCTGGGAGTGTCCAAGGCCAGGTTGGATGGGGCTTGGAGCAACCTGGGCTAGTGGGGAGTTCCAACCAGGGCTTGGAACAAGATGATCTTTAAGATGCATCCAACCCAGCCCGTTCTGGGATCCTGTGATGATCCTGATACTTGGGAGTTAGTTCTTACGGAGAAAGGCAATAATTCCAGGTTGGACAGAGCTTTGAATCCCGGTGGCTTTAACAATGTCCCGCTTGCCTTCGCCATCAGATCATGAAGACCCTGGAGCTCCTGCCCATCCCTACCAAGAACATGCTGGAGGAGAGCAAAGTGCTGCCCATCATCCAGCGCTGGGCGCAGACGAAGACGGCGGTGCCGCAGCTCAGCGAGGGCGACGGCTACTCCAGCGAGAACACATCCCGCGCCCACACGCCCCTCAACACGCCCGAGCTGGCGGCCAAGCACGGCGCCGAGGGCGACACCGACACCCCCAAGAAGCTGGTGTTCCGCAGGCTGAAGATCATCAGCGAGAACAGCATGGACAGCGCCATCTCGGACACCACCAGCGAGCTGGAAGGCAAGGAGGGCAAGGAAGACCTGGACCAGCTGGAGGGAACGCCCGTGGAGGGCCCGGAGGAGCAGCAGCAGCAGCAGCAGCAGCAGGACATCAAAGCTGCTGTGGAGGCGCCGGTGGAGAGCAGCAAAGCCCAGCCTGGAGAGCTGGAGGCTGAGCCAGAGGCTGAGGCCAAGGAGAGCAACGGGGCGAAGCTGGAAGAGCCCATCGCGATGGAGACGCCGTCCCAGGATGAGGAGGAAGGTGTTTCTGACGTGGAGAGCGAGAGGAGCCAGGAACAGACGGATAAAATGGTGGATGTGAGCGACTTGGCCACCAGGCTGCTCGACAGCTGGAAGGAGCTCAAGGTAAGAGGCACCTCCGGCTCCAGCACCTCTTCCCGAGGGGAGAGCAGAGTTTTGGGGGTTTGGTGCGAATGGGGTGAAGGTTTTGTCTTTCCCTGAGTGTTTGGCAACTCAAATTGCCTTTTCTCCACCAGAAGTGCTTTCTGTGTAGATCCTCTGCTCGCTCAGCGTGGCACTTGCAGTAGAATGCCAGGTGTTGGTGTGTTGGATGCTGAAATTGGGAGACAGTTTGGTTTGGGAACAGAAAGACACCTCGGTCATCCCGTTATTTCTTACTCTGTTCTGGGAAGGGCATCTCTGAGAGGTTGGGATTCCCTTCTCCTCCCAGCAGGAAAAGAGGCTGGAGACAACGCCATGAGCATTTCGGGGGGAAGTGGGCAAATCCCTCAATGCTGAAATGAATGGATGGACTGTCTTATCCTAAATTCCATCCCTGGAAGTGTCCAAAGCTACTTGTCAATGCCCCATCCCTGGAAGTGTCCAAGGCCAGGTTGGACAGGGCTTGGAGCAACCTGGACAGTGGCAGGAGGTAGAACATGATGATCCTTAAGGTCCCTCCCAACCTGAACCATTCTGGGATTCTCTGAATTCCATTATCCCAACATTGTCGGCGTTTCCTGCCCTGTTCCCATCTCCTTTCTATCTGCAAGATGTGGAGCCTCCAGAGAAGGGTCTCTTGGCCACGTGTGTTCTCTTGAAGGCCATGCTGGGGCCACCTCTGGGTGTTTGCAGGTGGTGTTGCAGGTTTGCAGGATCAGGGAAACGCCCAGATTTGGGGTGTTACTGGAGACCTTGGTGGTTTCACTCCCATCAAGGTCTTCCTCAAGCAGAAACCTCTTCAAGAGAAGCGTTTGGTGGCTCCTCTGTCCTCTGGAATTGTGTCCCTGTCCTGGAGGTGGCCAACTTGGCCACTTGATCTTCAGCCAACAGCTTTCAGGATGATGTTCTAGCAACAGTTCTAAACTGAAAGCTGAGGGATTAGATGGGATATTGGGAAGGAATTCCTGGCTGGGAGGGTGGGCAGGACCTGGCACAGGGTGCCCAGAGAAGCTGTGGCTGCCCCTGGATCCCTGGGAGTGTCCAAGGCCA
>JAWWTY010000077.1:993831-1005826 GCA_035222235.1 Margarornis squamiger
CTCCAGCTCTCCTGGAGCCCCTTCAGGCCCTGCAAGGGGCTCTCAGGTGTCCCTGGAGCCTTTTCTTCTCCAGGTGAGCCCCCCCAGCTCTCCCAGCCTGGCTCCAGAGCAGAGGGGCCACATCCCTCCCATCATCCCTGGTCTCCCCTGGACTCTCTCCAACTTGTCCATGCCCTTCCTGTGCTGGGGACCTGCTGACACCTGGGCACCAAGGAATTAACGTGCTGCTGGGTCCCAAACTCTGATAAAAAGCACATTGGCAGAGGTTGTGGCTGGAGAAGGGGGCACACAGGGCTGGGGCATCTCCTTTCCAGGGCCACCTCCCTCTTCTGGTCCCTGGAGATCAGCAGGAAAGTTTCTGGCAGTGCAGGACCAAAGTTGATCTGGTAGTGATGGATCGAGACCACCAGAGACCCCCAAAACCCCTCTCCAAAAGCTCTGGGAAACGAACTGTGCATCCCCAATCCATTTACATGAGAAGGGATAAATCTAATTCCAGGGCAGGAAGTTTTTACCTCTAGAAAGGTGCCCCCTGGACACAGGGTGAGCTGGATTGACATCGGAGCCAGGACTCCTTCCCTCTCCCAGCTGGTCTCCCTCTCTCTCTTCCCACTTTTGTTTTACTCTTTTGTTTCTCTCACTACCAGAAAATAAGGGCCAAAATAGCAATTCCCATGCTGAGTGTGTAATTTACTGGTCAGAGCTTTATTTTGGACCCTCTGATCTTGTTCCTTTTCAGTCAACAAGCCTTAGGATCTCCCCTCCCCTTCAGAGCAGGATCCAGCAGGATCCCTGGATGGTTTTATCCCTCTTTCACTGTCCAAAGATCTCCTCAGCCCCGAGACCTTCCTCCTCTGATGCAATGGGGGAGCCCTTGGCACACCCCAAACCTTCATTTTTTGGGGAATTATTTGTCTCCCAGCCCTTTGCTGCAGTTGTGGGTAACCTTTGGAGGTGGGAGGATCCCCCATGGAGACGCAAATGAAGGAAGCACCCGTGCAGGGGTTATTTCACTGTAAATCTGCATATCCATGGGGCATTAGGCTGATTTTAAAGTGTTTTCCCTTTCAGGGTGTTGGTTTGAGCAGCTGGGGAAGGCCTGGCCCCTCTCCCTGGGCACCACGGGCAGCCCAGCTCTCCCTCTGTGCCACCCCATGGTTTGCTCGGGCAAATTCCGGCCTGTTTCAGACGGAAGGTGAGCAGGAGCTCTCCAGCCCCTCGTCCTGGCGTGGCGCTTTGGGCTCTGCTCCCGGGGCGATGGTTTATTGCGCGGCCCTGAACTGCCGCAACGCCACGAGCGGCACCTACAAGAACAGCTCGGTGACTTTCTACGGCTTCCCTCTCCAAAACAAAGCCCTCCTGCAGCAATGGATCCAGAACATGGGCAGGGACATGGAGACACCCTCCAAGCACCAGCGCCTGTGCTCGGATCACTTCGAGGAGAGCTCCTTCCAGAGGGACCCCCTGAAAGTGCACAAGAACAGGCGGCTGCTGAAGGAGGCTGTGCCCAGCAAGTTCCTCCTGGGGGAGGACGGGACCTGGCTCGTGGGGACACCCCACAGCTACTCTGACAGCATGAAGAATAAAAGTCGGAAGCGCATCCGGATTGCCGAGCACTGGAGGGTAATTGAGGGGGCTGATTCTGGGAATAAATGAAATTAAAGGAAGATTTGTGTGTAAATCCTTGGAAGCAGCTTGGAAAAGTATCCCTTAGAGGGCTTAATTAGTAATAATGTTATTATTCCCTAATAATAAGCTTTTATTCCTAGGGAAGAGCTTTTCTGGGCAGTCTTGAACTGCCTTTGGGCTTCTTTAAAACGCTGAATTATTAAGGAAGAGCCACATCCCCTGAGGGAGCTGGATATGGATGCTGACCATGGATATGTTTGACCCAGCTGTGGGAAAAAAAGTCCTTGTTTTGGTTGAGTCACATCATTTTTTAAGTCATTTCACTCATACTGGAATAGCAGGAGGAGGTTCTTGTATAAACTCCTTCATTACTGTGCTGGTTACACACAACACAGACACTGCTGGAAGCAGTTGGGTGCTGACCTCGTGTTAAAACCTTTGGAAAAAGAGGGGGTTTATGGATTTACAGCTCCCCAACAGCACTGACTGGTGAACATTTCGATTTTTAGGTCTCTGAGAAGTATCCCAATGGTGCTGAGGGGCCGACTTTGGAGGATTGGCAGAATGAATTTTATAAGACAATCCAAAAGAAGAATTGTGGATCTTTAAATACACCGGGGAAAGGTCAGTTTTCCCTCTCCAAGGAGTGACGTGTGCTGGGTCTGGCCTGGCCCTTGTCACTCCTCAAATCCCTGGATTTTCAGAGAATTTACCTTTAGGTACTTGGGAATCTTTGTGAGATCCACACACAATCTTCCTTTTAAAGGCTGGAGGGTGGGCAGAGGGTTTGTGGTCTCTGGGAATGCACCTGCCAACAAAAGCAGGGAGAAAGAGTGGGAAAGGTTTAGATGCAGGAGCTGCAGGGACTCAGGAATCATGAATCCTATAGACTCATCATTTATAGTGCAGTTGTGCCTTCTCCATCCCAAATCCTGATGTGTGTTTGGGTTTGGGATTCACTGAAGAGAACTGGACTGTTTTGATGCATAAAGAGTTCAATAACACGAATGGTGCCCAGAAAATAAAGAAATGCTGTTGGTTTTAAATGCCCAGCTATGTGATTGAAACCACTGATATTTGAGCTCTCCCTGGCTCCTCAGCATTCAGGGAATTCCTTGGATTCATAGAAGAATCTGCTGAAGTCAGGGGCTAAAAGTGCTTTTCCTTGTCCCCAAAAGCTCGGGGCTGAACCAGAAAATCTGGCACCAGGTGGCTGAATTTGGGTTTAAGGCTCAAATCTGAATATTCAGTTTTCAGCCTTTGGCATGTAATTCCTGGATTATTTTATAAAAATTAGAAGATGAGTTGCTCACCTGCATCCCACCACCCTTTTAGATGCCAGAGCATCTGCATTTGCCATTCCCTCCTGGTGGGATTTTCTCTGGAATAACAGAGATGCTCGTTAGGCAGTGGGTTGTGCAGGAAAACAATCAGAGGAAACTCATAATAACCACAGTTCCCATGTTCTTTCTGTGCCTTGTTCAGATCACCCTGTTCCCAAAGTCAAAATCCTGGCGGGAGAAGCGGCACAGGTCAAGATTCAGCAGGCTTTGGAGGGAAGGAAGATTCCTGCCAGCCTTGGCACAGGTGTGAGACTCGTTGGGAATTCAATGGCAATACCTTAAACCCGGTTGGGTTGGAGGGAGGGGGGATTCCAGCTCATCCCCGCTGCCTTTTTACCCAAAACTTGGGGGGTTTGTACTGATGTAAAAATTGGAAATTGTTGTTCTTTGGAGATTTATGGGTAAAGGAAATGTTGGGAATGCTGTTGTTGCAGGCCATGGTGGTGCCATGATCAGATCCCAGCTGCAGATTGGAGGAGTTCACGGATCACCCTCAGGAGGATCCCAAAACCTGCCCTGGAACCTTTCAGGCAAGGGGGAAACATCGGAGAGCCCCCAGAATCCAACAAATCAGGCAAATCCCTTGGGAAAGGGAAGAAGCAGCAGCTTCCCTGCAGAAGACCAGCCTGCATTCACCCAGTTCCTGCTTTCCCAGCAGAGCCCTGCCCAGGCACCCAAGGCGCCGTGGTTCATCTGCACGGACTGCGGGAAGAGCTTTGCCCGGCACGGGTACCTGCAGCGGCACCGGAAAATCCACGCGGGACAGAGGCCCCACATGTGCACCTTCTGTGGGAAGAGGTTCCTGGAAAAGCCCGGCCTCACCAGTCACTTGAGAGCACATCTGCATATAATCCAGGTGCCAAGTGCTTTCCTGGGGTAGATTTCTCCATTCGGTTGTTGAAAATCCCTCTCAGTGCAGAGGTGATGATTTAGAGTCCTGCGGGGATCACAGGGAAGTTTTGGGATAAGGCACTCTGCCTAAGTTTAATTCAAGTTTGAAAGGCATCTGGATGGTGCCAGTCTGACAATCATTGATTAGGACCCAGTTTTAATTAGTGCCTGGATGATTCCTGTTGTGCTCTATCCATCCCTTCCTGGGAGCAGGAGTTGGGATAGAGCAGCGTCGGCTGTACCAAAAGTGGCCTTAAAAAACCCCGGTGCACCAAACAGCAGGTGCTGGAGAACACCCAGAGTAACAGAGAAACACGGGAAGGTTTCAGGGAAGAAAAGCCAAGACTTGGGAATGGGACTGTCCCCCAGCAAACTGATATGTGAAGCAACCAATCCTGAGTGTTATTTCCCTGGTTATGCTGCTCTCCCATGACTGTAACTGCTGAAGTAACTCTATTTTTTGGGTTCTATTTTGATATTGACCCCATGTATTTCCTGGGGGATGAGACGCTGCTTTGATTGCTGAGATTATGGAAAAAAAACACGGATCTATTGTTAATGTGTGTGCAACGTGTCAGATGTCCATCTGTAAAGTGGAAAAAGCAGTGGGGAGAAGGTGAACAGAGAGGAGGGGGGGGGTCTGTCATGTTTTCTCCCCATGGACTGGCAGTTTTCAGCATTTTCTGCTTATTCCACTTGAGTGCCAGGAGGGAAAATGTGTTGCCTCCAGTTGGAGGGAGGTGCTCAGTCATGACTCCCCTTGGAGCCAAGTCTGTGGGCTCAGCTGCCCCCGAGGAGCAGCAAAGAGCTGTGCTGTGGTGGAGTTCCATCAGTTCTGGAGGGCACTGGGGGAATACACTTGGCCCCAAAGGAGGTTTAAGTTGGATGTTGGGAAAATGTCTTCCTAGACAGGGCTGTCCAGGGCCATGGTGGAGTGCCCATCCCCGGGGGGATTTCGGGAGTGTAGATGTGGCATTTGGGGACATGATTCCATGCGCTGAGGATCACCAACGTGAACAGCCCCGAGCAGCTGTGAGAGACTGGAATGGTCAAGGTTAAGGACTTCAACAAAAGCAGCAGGTTCTTTGCTGAGCCCAGGTTTTCCCCCAGCTGATGGGGAGGAGATTTTTTGGATGTGTGGTGGTGAAACCTCTGATCTGCAAAGGAACAGCCCAGGGGAACCACCACAACCCCACCTTTGTGCAGCAAGGAGCTGCTTTTGAGCCAGAGGAGGGAAGAGGCTGATAAGAAGCAGCTCCTGGGAGGTGGGATGATGGTTTTTATCTGCCCGTGTCCTCCCTCACCCCACTGGCTCTGGTGTGACACTGTCCCACCAGGGGGACATTCCCATGTGGGGCTGAAGGTTTCCATCCTTTCTGATGGGACACAACTGGCTCAGCTGTGCTGGCCATGTCTTAGAAGGGCCACAAACCATCAAAGCCCCTGAGGTGCCCCCAGACTCCTCTCGGGGCTGTTCCCACCAGAACCTGGAGGGATTTTAACCCACTGAACTTTGTGTGTCGTGGCCTTTCCCACCCCGCGGCCCCCAACCACGACCAGCATGGACACTGCAATGGTCAGGTGTCATCGTGGAGCCAGGTGGGGAGACCTTCCTGTTCTGAGCCTTCCCTTCCCTGTCCTTCCTGCCTTTTCCTTACACAGTTCCTTCAAGGGACAACTCGATACTAATTCATATTCCCATGTTTCTATAGGTAATAACAACAACCCAAATGGCTCCATCCCTGCTCTGCACTGCACCCAAACTGTTCTGAAATAAACCCTAAAATAATAATACATAAGAATACAATGACAATATATTGATACACAAGAGATATGATGTTAATATAACATATTAACATTATATTAGATAATAATACTTTATATAATAATATATATCACATAACAATATACATGAAATAATACTGCATAACATAAAATGGATAATATAACAATATATTAGGGTATAATATAACAAATAATGATCATATGATAATAATATATAAAATATATATACACATATATAAATAACGACTATATCTAAACAGGGGTCACTCAGGGATCTCTTAGCAAGCCCCCCAATTCAGTGAGGGCCATGGACCCCCAGGTGCCCCCATGGGTGGGCACGGCCACCTCTTACCATTCTGGTTCTCCAGGAACTCGGGGAAGTAGAAGAACTCGGGGATGAGCTCCTTGACATCCACGGGGTTCTCCATGCGGGCCTGCCACGCCGCGGGCACCGAGTGGAACTGCCGGTCCGAGCAGTCAAACCTGGGGCACAGGACACCCGGTTGGAGGCTCTTTGTGCCCCCTGATGTCCCCTCCCCGGTGTCCATGCCCAGGTGCCCACCTGCCGCTCTGCAGCTGGATGTGGAGGGTGGTGAAGGGCTCGGTGCGGATCAGGTAGTGCATGACTCCCGCCGCGTTGGAGTAGTGGGTGCCGTAGTGGAACTTGTCCACGGTGCCCGTGGGGTCCTCGAAGCTCTCGTACCTGGGTTGGGGTGGGGTCCACCGTGAGCCAGCCGGGCGCTCCCTGCACCCCCCGCCCTTCATTTTTGGGGTACTCACTTCTCCTTCACGTCCCGGGCGTGCCGCTCGTTGGCCACCCCAATGGGCTTGGACAGGTCCCGAAACACGGCCGGGTTGGAGAGGTCGAGGGTCTCCGAGACGTAGTCCCGCAGGATCCAGGGGAACTGGATGGGGGGCAGGTGGGTGAGGCTGGGGGGGCATGAGGAGCTTCCTGGGGGCGTGGGGGGCACGGGGGGCTCACCACAGGGTACTGGGACAGGTCATTGTAGGTGCGCCCCGCGATCGTGTTCAGCTGCATGAGGTACTCGAAGTTGGAGATCTCCCGCAGCACCCATTTCTGGAGCGAGGGGAGAGGGATGAGCTGGGCTTTGGAAGAGCAGCAGACAGGGAAGACATCCCACCACATGGCAGTGCCTGTCCCATGGCCATCACTGGTCTTAGACCATCTCTGGTCCTACAGTTATCCCCAGTTCCATGGCCATCTCCGTCCCATGGACATCCCTGGTCCCACAGCTGTCCCTGATCCCACGGCTGTCCCCAGTCTCATGGCCATCTCCATCCCATGGCCATTCCTGGTTTCACTGTTACCTCTGGTCCCAGAGTCATCCCCATCCCACAGCCACTCCTGGTCCTATGGCCATCTGCATCCCAGAGCCATCCCTGGTCCCATGGCCATCCCCATCCCAGAGCCATCCCTGGTCCCATGGCCATCCCCATCCCAAGGCTACCCCTGGTCCCAGAGTCATCCCCATCCCAAGGCCACCCCTGGTCCCATGGCCATGCCCACCCCATGCTGTCACTCTCCCTTTTCCATCTGGGAAGGGGACACATGGCACGGGGATGGGCACGGCTGGGGCAGTACCTGTGTGAGCCCCGAGGCTTTCAGCAGCTCCTGGGGCGACCGGCTGCCGAAGTAGATCTGGTTGGGGGGCCGCAGGCCAAGGATGCAGGAGTACACCTTGTTCCTCACCTGGAGGGGACGGTGAGGACATGGAGGGACTGGAGCTTGGGCAGTGCCATGGGCCTGAGAGGGGCTTGGGGGTGGGGTAAGGGTGTTCCACCTTCTTTTTGAAGTTGAGGAAGTAGTTGGCTTGGTCGATGAAGAAGAACTCGAGGGCGGAGCGGCGCAGGTTGTAGCGGCGCAGGTGGACCTCACGCAGGTGGGACAGGGGGCGTTTGAAGTCGTAGCCAATCCCTGCCACAATCAGCACCATCACCCACCCAGAGCCCCATTCCCAAGGCAGGGATGGGGCTGGGGGAGAAGCCCACCCCAAGCCACCCATGGGTGATGGGCTCTGGGGGACATGGGTGGGCAGGGACAGGGTTGGGGGAGAAGACTACTCCAAACCACCCATGAGTGATGGGTTCTGGGGGAGATGGGTGGACAGGGATGGGGCTGGGGGAGAAGCCCACCCCAAACCACCTGTGGGTGATGGGCTCTGGGGGCAGATGGGCTGGGTGGGGGGTCCTCATCCCCCTCAGGGGTCACTCGCCGTTACCTCCCTCCGTCTCCTCCTTCTCGCTGCTGCCGTCGTAGAAATAGATGTGCTGAGTTGTCACCTCCAGGCGCCCCAGCACCACAGCCACCGTGGTGATGAGCTCGCAGTCCTCCGACACCACCAGCTTCTCCCGCTGGCTCTGCTCCTTGGGCTCTGCCCTGGGGGGCACCGAGGCGTGAGGAGACCCCAATGACACCTCCAGCCTGGGCGAGCCGGTGCTGTGGCAGGGCAGGGGGACACTCACTGGGTGTCCAGCACGGGGAGGTCCTCCTCGGCCAGCTGGTCATCCTCCAGCTCGCTCACCTTGGCCTCCTTGGCCATGGCGAGCGGGAGGGACTCGGCAGGGGTTTGGAGGTGGTCGGCTCCTGAAAGGAGAAGGGGTTCAAGCAGGTCGCCTGGCCCACCCAGATCTGGGGGACAAGTCCTGCGGAGGGCCCCCTTATTCAACCAGCTCAACCCCATGTCCCCTGGTACAGGGGGGACTCCTGGGTGCCCCAGTGCCACCAGCCTCACCCAGGTTGTCCCGTAGGGCGCTGGCCTCCAGGTGCTGGTCGAAGTTGAGGTTGGGCACCAGCTTCAGCCTCATCCTGGAGTAGGTCTCGGCGCTCGACAGCTTCCAGCGAACCTCCGGGGGGTTCCTGGGGGACACGGGGGGATGAGGCACCCCACGGACCTCCAGCCATGCCACCCCTCCCTGGGGACCGGGCAGGGCCTCACCGGTCGGCCCAGGCGGAGCGGGGCGAGGTGAGGAGGCGGCACAGGGACCTCCACTGCTTCAGCACCGTGCTGTGGTGGTTGTTGGCCTGCTTGAGAACGTTGGCGTGCCGTGCGTTCTCCGCCTTGGAGCGCTTCGCCACTGGCTCCAGCACCAGCTCCTGCCGAGGGAGCACCAGGTGAAGTGACAGCAGGGGACATCCCCGAGCTGAAGAGCATGTTCATGCAGGACATCCCCAGGGTGATGTGCTTGGGGTGAGCAGCACATCCCTGGGATGATGCCCCCAAGGTGATGACACATCCCTGGGATAATGCGACACATCCCCAGAACAATGTCCCCAGGATAAGGAGCACATCCCCTGGATGACATCCTTAGGGTGAAAAGCATGTCCCCAGGATGAGGAACAGGTCATCAGAGTGACAATCTAAGGGTGAGGAGCACATCCCCAGGATGAGGAACACATTGTCTGGATGACATCCTTGGGGTGAGGAGCATCTCCCCAGGATGAGGACCCCATTCCTTGGGTGACATCCTTGGGGTGAGGAGCACACCTCCAGGATGAGAAGCACACCCCCAGGATGAGAAGCCCATTCCTTGGGTGACATCCTTGGGGTGAGGAGCACACCCCAGGATGAGGAGCCCATTCCTTGGGTGACATCCCAGTGGGGAGGAGCAGGTGGTACCTGGAACATCTTCCGGCTGGCCGCCTTCTCCTGCTCCCGCCGCTGGGAACTGCTCATCATGGCATCGTAACAGGCGTTCCAGAAATTGGACATGTGGTCGTGGCTCCTGGCAAAGGTGTCCATCTCAAACTGGGCCATGGTGGGCTGCACCTGAGACAACCAGAGCGAGAAAAGAGGTGTTTCCAGGGCTTCACACCCACTGTCCATCACCCAGGTGTTCCCCCAGTGATGACACGCACATGCTTCTCGATGAAGCCCCTCCACTCCGGGGTGGTGCAGAAGAGCTGGAAGTCCTCGTAGAAGGTGGGGCTGCCGTTGGTGGGGGGCAGCGAGGGCAGGAAGAGCTGCAGCTGCAGGGTCTCGTAGCACTGATCCATGAGCGTGCGGATGATGGGCACCAGCCAGGAGAACGTCTCCGACTTGGCCTCCAGCGAGCGCCGCAGCGGCGTCTCCAGCTTTCCCAGGAGGTAACAGGCCTCGTCCTTCTTGGGAGCTGAGGACGTCTGCAGGACGCTGTGGAGCTTCACATATGCCAGCGAGTGCAGCTGGGGAGACATGGACATGGGAGGGGGCCATTCCAAGGGTTGGGATCCCACCATGGGCCCAGCTGGGGGTACATGGACATGGAAGGGGGACACCCCAAGGGTTGGGATCCCACTGGGAGCCCAGCTGAGGGGACAAAGGACATGGGATAGGGCCACCACAAGGGTTGGGATCCTACTGGGAGATCAGTCGTGGGGACAAGGGACATTGTATGGTGCCATTCCAAGGGCTGGGATCCCACCGTGAGCCCAGCTGGGAAGGCAAGGGACACGGGATAGGACCATTCCAAAGGCTGAGATCCCACCATGGGCCCAGCTAGGGGGACAGAGGACATTGGAGGGGGCCATTCCAAGGGCTGAGATCCCACCATGAGCCCAGCTGAGGTACATGGGACAGGGCCACCATGAGGGTTGGGATCCCACCATTAGCCCAGCTGGCGGGACACAGGACATGGTATGGGGTCACCACAAGGGTTGGGATCCTACTGGGAGATCAGCTGGGGGTACATGGGACATGGGAGTGGGCCATTCCAAGGGCTGGAATCCCAGCACAAGCCCTGGGAAGGGTGGCCCACCTGGGGGTCCTGCAGCAGGATGTACCCAACGAGGACACGCAGACCCGTCTGGGCCATCTCCTTGAGGTCGGAGGTGCCGTTGGCCAGGTGGAACCACACGCCTAGTTTGTCCAGCAGGCTGTTCACCCCCTCGTAGATCTGGGGGGGCATGGTGAGACCCCCCGGGCAGGAATCCCACCCCTCTCCAGCCTCTAGGTCTGATCCCATCACCCAACACCCCTCGGCTTTGGGATCGGATGGTGGGTGGGGTTTAGGATTAGGGTAGAACCCAACCCATAACACTCGTGACAAACCAGTCTGGGCTTGGCATGAGGGTGGGGCTCAGGGTTTAGTGTTAGGGGTAAGGATTAGGACTGGGATTAGGGCTCGGGTATAGGATTGGGGTTAGCATTGAGGTTTAAGGCATGGATGTAGGGGTGAAGTTTGGGATTAGGATTTAGGATGTACAGGTACATTACAGGTTTGGAGTTAAGGTCAGGTCTCAGTAAGGGTGCAGGGTTAGGGTTAAGATTAGGATTAA
Organism: Margarornis squamiger; assembly: GCA_035222235.1. Taxonomy (NCBI): domain Eukaryota; kingdom Metazoa; phylum Chordata; class Aves; order Passeriformes; family Furnariidae; genus Margarornis; species Margarornis squamiger. The sequence continues at coordinate 1,004,755 of JAWWTY010000077.1, forward strand.
GGGTTGGGGTTTAAGACAAGGATGTAGGGTTAAGATTTAGGATTTACAGTTTAGGAAGTTTAGGATTAAGGCCGAAGTTATTTCCTAAAGTTAAGGATAGGGTTTAAGTTTAGGATTAAGGCTGAGGCTGTTTCCTGGGCTTAGAGTTAGTGTTTGATATAAATTCAGGATTAAGGCCGAGGTTATTTCTAAGGTTAAGCTTAGGATTTGATTTATACTTTATGATTAAGGCTGAGGTTATTTCCTAAGGTTAGGTCTAAGTGCCATAGGTAAGGCTGCATTTAGGCTCAGGTCTAACATCAGGGATTGGGGCGAGCAGTAACATTAAGGTCAGGATTAGGGCTAAAGTTACTCCCTCAGGTTAGGTTATGGTTAAGGCCCAGGTCATATCCCAAGCACTGCAGGTTGGACCTGGTTTAGGCTCAGCTCTAACATCAGGGATTAGGCATTAGAGCTGGGCTTTGGGCCCAGGAACGGCCGGTCCTTCCCACCCACCTTCTCGCTCCACAGGGCCTGGTTGTTGTGCCCCTCGGAGAAGAGGAAGTCCTGGAGCAGCCGGAGCAGCTTGAGGGCGTTGTGGGTGAGGCCGGGCAGGGACCCTGGGCCTGACTCCTTCAGGTCGGTCAGCGCCGACTCCAGCATCATCTCCAGGAGGCTGCGGAGAGCACGTGCTGCGTGGGGTGGCCTTGTCCCCCGGGATGTCCCCAGGCCGGGCAGGACTCACTCACCTGCGCTTGATGTCGTCAGGCGGCCGCACCAGCTCGCAGGCCGAGCCCAGCTTGGTGAGCACGGAGAAGACCTGGCCGCGCTCCCGCCACGAGGCGTCGTCCCAGCCCTCCACCCCGCGCCACGTCACCGAGAAGATGATGTTGGTCAGCAGGTTGCACAGCTCCTCCTCGGGCGTTTGCTGCCGGCAGAGAGGGAGAACCACGGAACGGGCTGAGTTGGGAGGGACCCACAAGGACCATCCAGTCCAACCCTCAGCCCTGGCCAGGACCATCCCCCAGAGTCACCCCCTGTGCCCCAGAGCATCATCCAAACCCTCCTGGAGCTCTGGCAGCCTTGGGGCTGT
>JAWWTY010000077.1:1024292-1036436 GCA_035222235.1 Margarornis squamiger
TCCATCCATCCATCCTTCCATCCATCCATCCTTCCATCCATCCATCCATCCATCCATCCATCCATCCCCTTCTCACCCTGGATTTGTGCTCAGGATTGCCCTGACCTGGGTTCAGGGCTGTGCACTTGGCCCTGTGGAACCCCTGGAGTTTTCTCATGCTGGGACCTCTGAATTCCCATTTTCCTGCTGGATTCTCATCCCTGCATCCCTGCACTGCTCCTGTAAACCAGGAACGATTCCCCTGCAATCAGCAACATGGTGACACTCCCGGGACAACCAGACTGGGGGTCCTTGCCCGTGTTTGTGCTGAGGGTTCTCCACCTCCCTCCACGCTCTCCTGTCCCTTCCCTGTTCAATTTATCCCCAAATGCTCCGTTCCTTTCCCTCCTTTCCCTTCGGGCAGCCTGGCATTCCCATGGGCAGGATCTTCTCTGAGCTCCTGGAGCTTTAACCCCTTCTTGGCTGGCCAGTGCACACAAGGACAAGCTCCAGGAGAGCCTGGGACAGACACAGAGGATGAGGAGCATTTTCCACCTCCCTGTGACAGCAGGAAGGTCCCCTCTGTCCGCAGCCTGTCGCGGTGGCTTCCAGCACACAGCAGGTTTTTGAGGAACGAGGGCTGGGCTGCAGCGGGAGCTGTTTCGGTTGGAACAGGCTTTGATTCACAGGAGCCAGAAATTATTTATTTTCCTTCGGCTTCCCTCCTCCCCCCCTTCATTCCAGCCTGGAGAAGCTCCGTGTGCCTGGGGGCTCCGTGGCCTCCTTCCCTGATGGCCTGGGATGAGCAGAGAGCTCCTGCTGGAGCAGGACACCCAATTCCTCAACTTCAGGTGCTCTGAGATTTGCCCCTTCTCCACTCCCCTCCGGTCTGTGCAGGGAGGGAGGGAGGGAGGGAGGGAGGGAGGGGAAGCCCCGGTGAGCTGGTCCCTTGCCAGGAGTGATTCCCTCTGCATCCACAGCCAAGAGGAGCTGAGCGTGGTCCTGCTGGTTCTTCATTCCATGATGAGGAATGAGGTCTTTAGACCTTCACTTGGCCCAACTTGGGGCTTAGTTTGGGTATTTCAGAATTGGTGAGCAACCTGCTCCTTCCACCTGAGGAGCTCCATCCTCCCTCCAGGCTCATCCAGGCTTCTCAGTGTTGTCCTGGTGTGGTGTCCAGAGAGCAGAAATCAGTGAGGGCTGGACACAAACCTGCCTTCAGCACTGCCCAGGGATGTCCTCTCCTCCTGGCAATCCACCTCCTTCACTCGACTCTCCAGGTGAGGTGGAGCTCTGGGAAACTTCTGGACAGCAGATGTAGACATGGAGATAAGGAAGGAGTTTTTCATGCCATGAAGGAGGTGAAACTCTGGCTCAGGTCACCCTGGAGCTTCTATTCTCCAGGGTGAACCATCCCAGTTCTCTTATGGTCACATGTCACCACCTCTGTCACATCCCAAGGCTTCCCTGGACTGGGTGAAGGAGCCCTGAGCATTCCCAACTCCAGCCAGTTCCATCAGGTTCCTCCTGGGTGTCTTGGTGAAGTTCACAGATCTCTGGAAGGGATGAAGATGATCCAGTCTGAGCTCATGGATGCTTCAGGCTTCACCCAGGGACTCCTTCAACACCTCACTGGTGACATTCCCCACGCATGGAGCTGGGTATGGTGGGACACTGGGATGGACCATCCCAAGGGGAACGTTGGTGGGTCAGACCTGCATTTCCCAGTCCAATAAAGTCAGTAAGACATGGACAACCAACAAAACTGTTGGAGGAGAAAGGAAAACTGTGAAGGAGAAGGCCCCTGTACCAGGTATCCCAACAGCCCTGGGGATGAGATGAGTCCATGGTGTCTGAAGGTGTCCAGACCATTCCTTTGGAAAAGAAATCCATGTTTTAGCCTGAAAAGAAGGTGGAATCCCACATTAATCCATCATGGGACATGCCTCCCCCCTCCCTGAGAAGAGTGCCAGACCTGAGCAGCAGGGAGGTTGTGGATAACACCTGGAGCAGCAGATTTCTTGGAATCACGACGGGAACAGGTTGCCCAGAGAAGCTGGGGCTGCCCCTGGACCCCTGGAAGTGTCCAAGGCCAGGCTGGAGCACCCTGGGCTAGTGGAAGGTGTCCCTGCCCATGGCAGGGAGTGGCACTGGATGATGTTTGAGGTCCCTTCCAACCCAATCCATTTTGGGATCCAAAGTTATTCCTGCTTCCCACTAAATTTTGGGCTCCTTTTGATGTGACTGCAGCACCGTGGAGGTGACCGGGGTGGCTTTTTTGGAATGTCAGAACTGAAGCTTCAGGGCTCTGTTTGGAGTGGCCTTCCAGCAGCAGGGACAAAGACCTCATCCCAGCCCTGGCCAGGTGTCCCTGGGATGTTGTCCCTTCCACTCAAACACCGCCTGTTTCCTCTCCAAACATATTTGGATGGAGCAGTTTTCACCAACCCCCTTTCCCTCTCCAAATGGGCAGCAAAGTGACACGTTTTTGGGGTCCACTTGCAGTGACACCTCTTGGAGCTGTCACTGCCTTGGCTCACCCCCTGTCCCCTTGGATTGGGTCTGACTGGACCGTGTGTCGGTGGTGTCTTGTGGGATCTTCTCTGGGTGAGATGCCGGAATCCACAACTGGAATCACAATGACCAAAAGCCAAACCAACCCCACCTGGTGTCCCCTGTCCTTGGGGGAGAGGATTTGTGGGGAGTGAGATGTGTCCTTCACCCCAGGAGCTCAGGCTGACCCAGATAATTGTGGTTTTCCCCTTAAACCAACCCTGCTGGGGTGTCTCAGCAGAACCTTTTTGACCTCTTTGGGAATGGAAACCCCCAATATTTCAACTTCTCCATGCTGGGACAGGAACCAACACCACGAGAACTGAGTTTGGCCAGTCCCTATCCCAGCACTGGGATTTGTGTGTTCCCAGCTCAGAACTGTGTTTTTGTTCTGCAGCTCTTCAGTTTGCTGCTCCAGGGACGTGGGGGAAGAGGCCACGATGGGCAGGGGTGGAGAAGTGTCACTTCCAGCCTTTCATCTGGTGTTGGGTCTGGATCTGGGTCTGGGATTGAGTCTGAGTCTGGGGCTGGTTTGGGGCTGGGGCTGGATTTGGGTCTGAGACTGAATCTGGATTGGGGTCTGGATTTGGGTCTGAGTCTAGGGCTTGGTCTGGATTTGGATTTGGGTCTGGATTTGGGTCTGGGTCTGGATTTGGGTCTGGATTTGGGTGTGGATTTGGGGCTGAGTCTGGATTTGGGTCTGGGTGTGGATTTGGGTCTGGGTCTGAGTCTGGATTTGGATTTGGGTTTGAGTCTGGATTTGGGGCTGTGTCTGAATTTGGATCTGAGTCTGGATTTGGGTCTGGATTTGGGTCTGGGTCTGGGTTTGGGGCTGGGGCTGCCCCTGCCATGGCACTGGCCCCGCTGTGGGCAGGGCAGGGGAAGGCAGAGGAATCCTTTGGGCACAGGGATTCACTTCCTGCCCCTTCAGACACCTGAGCATCCCAAACTGAGCACTCCAAGGTGGAATTTCAGTGGGAGAGGATCATTGTGGGTCTGCCTGGAGTCCCCAAACACCTCCAGGTGGGATGGAGCTCAACCCTTACTGGCTGCAGCAGATTTTAGCTATTCCTATTTCAACTATTGAATTATGTCAGGTTTTAATGAGACTCCAGCTCATTAGGACAGATTTCTTACTTCCTTTCCCCTCCCTTGTCTACACTGCTTTAAATTGCCTGCTATTCCCCCAAATTGCCATTAATTCCTTCCTTGGAACAATCTTGGATAGTGGAAGGTGTCCCTGCCCATGGTAGGGGGTGGAATGAGATGATCCTTCAGGTCCCTCCCAACCCAAACCAGTCTGGGATTCTCTAATGGAAAAAGATAGGAGCAGCCTTTGGGACAACAACAACTCAGTGGTTTGAACTGCAAATGTTCGTTTTCAATCTGTGATTTTAATTTGATTTATTTCCTCTCCTCCGTGCAGCAAGACTCGCTCGAAGAGCAGTGCAAGGAGTGAGAGATCTGCAGCAGGAGCAGCTCTGCCAGTGAACAGCCCTCCTCAAATTCCCGGCCTGGAAAGGCACTGAAGGAAAAACACTCTACAAAGGTTACCAGGCCAAAGCCCTGGGGCAGCTGAAAGCTAAATTAAAAGGGGAAAGAAATGAATATCCCATATTAAACCCAAACCCCAAACCCTAATGAAAACACTAAAAGCAATGATTAATATGACAACTGGGCAGCCTTCCCTGAAGACATGAATTCCCATCAGGGTAATCAAATTTGTCTTAAAAATGATAAATAGGGCTACCACTAACCTAAGAATGTCCCTTGATCCCACCAGGCTCCATCTCCTCAAACACTGGCTGCTTCATTTGAAAAAAAACCCATTTAAATAAACAAATAATATAAAACAAAACCCACAGTCCCAACACGGGTTTTTTCAAAGTTGCCTCAGTCTTTTTTGGCTGTTCAGTTCCCTCCCTGGTGTCCAGGTGTAAACAATTCCCAAAAAGAGACGTCTGTGTCCCTGAATTCCAGCAAAGGTAGCGCTTTGTCTTTCTTTCCCAAAAAGGGCGTCTTTATGTGGAGTTTCTCAACCAACCCGGGCATGTTTAGGCCTTTTGATTATTTTTCCCCTCCAATTTCTTTAAACATTCCCTTCTCCTTCCATCGGTGGCTCTGGACTCCTTAATGATGTTCTTCTTCCTCTTGCGCAAGACTCTCCTCGGCTTTTCCACCGCCCGCTCCCCACAAATCCCACATTCCTTGGCAAAGCTTTGGCCTTCATTCCTGTGCTCCTTGTCCCCCTTGGAGCTCCACTGGGGCTCTGGGGGCTCTCCAGGCCTGGATGCAAAGGGATGTTGGAGAGCATGGACATGAGGGATGGCTCAAACACCATGTTTGTCCTTGAGGGGAAATCCAAGCCCTGCCCTTTGGTCATCGGTCCTTGCTCTTCGTTGGGAATCTTCTTTGGACAAGGGGAAATGGGTAGGAGGTCACGGCCTGAGGGGCTGGACAAGGGGAATGGCTTCAAACTGGCAGAGAGGAGGGGAAGGTGGGATATTGGGAAGAGATTCCTGGGTGGGAGGGTGGGGAGGGACTGGGATGGGTTTCCCAGAGAAGCTGTGGCTGCCCCTGGATCCCTGGGAGTGTCCAAGGTTGGAGCATCCTGGGCTGGTGGGAGGTGTCCCTGCCGTGGCAGGGCTGGCACTGGATGGTCCCTTCCCACCCAAGCCATTCTATATTCCAAGACTTTATTATCCCAGCCTGGAACTGCTCCCTCTCAGCAGACGTTCCTTTGCAATATCTTTACGCCATTTGCTGCTGCCGTTTCCTTTGAGCCTTTAAAGGAAAGAACTCCAAGAGGAGCAAATCCCAAAGTGCCCGTGGTTGTTGTGGGCCTGAAGGAACGTTTACCATTCCCATTCCCTGCTGTTCCATGCAATTTTCCTCCTCCCTGACCTGCCCACTCGTTCCTTGCTGTGTTGCAGGAGCCTCCAGCACCTTCCAGAGCTGCGGCCCCGCTCTCCAGAGCGGCTGGAACGGGGTGGCATGGCCCAAAAAATGCACGGGAAGAAGGATCTTTTCCCAAAAACCCAGCCAGAAGCTCCGAGGTGCTCCATTCCAGCCCACGTTGCTCCATCCAGCCCCGTCACCCCAGCATTTGAGGCTGAATTTAGGCTGGTTGCTATTTCTGCTTTAATATCCTGGAGTTGGCTCCAAGTCCGACAGCGGATTTGGTGTTTCCCTTTGCCAAGTTTGTCCCGCCCAGGAATCCTGATGGAGCCTCTGCTTATCACCCCCTGCCAGCCCCTGCCCAGCCTCACAAGCTTGGGGATCAAAACCCACTCTGGTGGGGTTTGATGGACTTTGGGTGTGGTGATGAAAATCCCAAGTGAAAGTGGTGCCTGATGTTTCTATGGAATGACTTTGTGGTGTCCAGGGCCACATTTTGGTGTTGCATCTTCCAACTTCAACTGTCAAGGTGGGGCTTGGACCCACTGCATGTCCCTCCATGGGCGATGGAGAAGGTGGTCCATGTCCTGCTCGTGGCTCCTGGAGCATGGAATGGAGCTGGGAATGTGTCTGTGGAGGGCTGAGGAGCAGAGACATGAGCAGAGGAGGTGGAATAGGGCAGAGGAGGGACCGAGCCCTGCCAGGTCTCCTTGAGGTCCATCCTAGTCCATCAGGTGGATCCATCCTGATCTGTGGCCGCCTGACTTGTAGGAACACCTGAGCTTCTCTGTCTGTGAGACAACACAAGTGTCTAATTACTCAAAGGGTTAATTATTAAATACTCAAAGGATTCTTTGAGCAATTATTAATTACTTAAAGGATTAATTATTAATCATTAAGGAGTCAGATTGCATCCCATCCATCGCTGACAACCTTCACCACCTTCTGTGTAACTTCATTTTCTGGGATGTTTGGAAGTTCTTTGCCTTCCATACCTGAGCTCTTTCCACTGGTGATTTTATGGAGTTCACTTGAGAACAGACTGGGGGTTCAAATACCTTTGGATGAGGAATTCTGTCTCTTGGTTCTCCCTTTTTTTTTGTGTTTTCTCAGGCAAAGAATCCCAGGATGGGTTGGGTGGGAAGGCACCTGAAGGATCACCCAGTGCCACCCCCTGCCACGGGCAGGGACACCTTCCACCAGCCCAGGGTGCTCCAACCTGGCCTTGGACACTTCCAGGGATCCAGGGACAGCCACAGCTTCCCTGGGAAATCCATTCCAGTCCCTCCCCACCCTCCCAGGCAGCAATTCCTTCCCAATGTCCCATCTAACCCTCCTCTCCATCAGTTTGAAGCCATTCCCTGTGTCCTGTCCCTCCATTCCTTGTCCAAAGTCCTTCTGCAGATGTCAACTTTTAGTGGAGACTTTAATGGCAAACTTAACAGAGAAACCCCAAATCCTTCCCTTCCAAGCTTTGACAGAGCCTGATTTTTCTATCCTTTAACTGAGATGTGACCCGTGCTGTGCATCCCATCAGCCAGAGAGTCCCAGAGAATCCTAATCCAAGTATTCCTGTGCATTTTCCCAGCCCAGTGCCTTCCCCCCCCTTCTGAGATTCCTTCTTGGAACGTTTAAAGGACGTTTCCATCAACTCCGGAGACCAAACAATAATATTTTCATTATTACAAGTGGCAATATTTTAATTTGCTTCCTGGAGACTGTGAAAGGGAAGCTTTCAGGAAACACAAATAAAGGAATGACACTAAACCTGAAGAAAGCCCTTGTTGTGTCGGTGCCTGATCCCTTTGGGATCGAAGCCGGCAATTAAACCTCGACCCTGCCGATGGCAAAACTGGGGGGAAAGCTCTCCCCTCTTCCCGAATTCGGCTGGATTTTTATCCCTGGTTCTTTGCTCCCAGCCCACTTTCCCGGTGTTGTCCAACACCAGCTCCGACGACCCTTCTGCAGGGAATATTCCCCCTCTGGGCTTCGGGAAGCTCCAAGAGCCACCCCAATCCCGGTGTTTTCCGTGCCCGGCTGCCCCTGCCCGTGGGGTGTGTGTGTTTTCCCTGGGCAGAGCCGCAGTGGGAAGCTGGAATGCTGTGGGCCATGGCAGGGATGGCCCTGTGCAATTAGCCCTGGGTGCTGCTAATCTGCTCCGAGTGGATCTGGCCGGGCCCGGAACGTGCCTGTGGCTTTGGCTCTCGGCTGTGGTTTCAGCCCTTCCTCAATCCCCCAGTGTTCCCTTCCCACACTCCGGGCCTTTGCCACGGAATGCTCCAGCTCTGAGCGACTCCTGTGGTTTTAAATCTGTGTTGCAAACCTGAGGATTGCTCCTCCTTGGCTCTGAAGGGAGATAATTCTCTCTATTAAATCTGTTTTCCCTGTTTTCTCTCCCTCCCACCTCCCTTTCCTCTCTCTCCAGGTCTCTTCTTCCCAGCTTTTCTGCTCCTGTCATTGTTTTCCCAACTTCCATGGATGTGCTTTGGGGGTTCAGGGCTCATCACCACAAAGAAAATTCCAGTGGAATCATAAATAACTCACAAAACTTTTATTATCATATTTTTATTGCGTTACAGACTTCAGTTATATTTTTATTGTAGCACAGACTTTAATTATATTTTTATCATTATATCATAGGCATTCATTACACTCTCGCAGCATTTTATCATTTATATTATTGTTTAGCTTTGTTCTGTTACCAGATTTCTTTTCCTATAAATGGTATCGATTTTAATAAATTGGATGAATTCAGAAATAGCATTTATAAAGAATATTTCTGAAATACTCTATTTAAAGCCCTGCCTGAGGAGGGGCAGCTCCCCAAGGCCACGTTTCCAGGGCATGATTGGCCATCACTGGGATAAAACTGCACTGAGGAGCCACTTTGAATGGGTCTGAATTCATCTCCACCCAGAATTTTTATATTATTAATAGCTATAATTGTAAATTGGGAAATTGAAAATGTTATATATTGGAAATTATATTATAATATCTTGGAAATTATATTATAGAATAGAATTATATGTAAAAATGCATATATCATATATATAAATACACAAATATGTAATATAATAAATAAAATATATAAGATAATAAATAAAATATATATTATATAATATATGCATATTTAATATAGAATATAATAGAAAATACAATACAATTATATATACTATATAAAAATATCAATATATAATTTAAATAGATACATATTATATATAAATATGCAAAAATATATATAATACCATATAACATTCTATTCTATTCTATTCTATTCTATTCTATTCTATTCTATTCTATTCTATTCCATTCCATTCCATTCCATTCCATTCCATTCTCCCCCCTGCCCACTGCTCACTCCACACTCCCCTTCCCTGCCTTCCCAAAGGGGTGGATCAAAGGGATCATAAATTGTTGCAGCAATTTTGGCCAGACAAATGGCCAGTTTTCCTATAGAAGGACTTTGTCTGCTCCACGTTCTGGTTCATTCTGTGGCTCCAAAACCACTTCTTGAATTTGACTCCGCCTTGGGAATGCTCATCCCTGAGGAGAGAGGGGCAGAAGGAGATCCCAAAGGAGCTCCCCAGGGCTCCATCACCCCTGAGGTTACAGAGGTGCCTTGGCAGGAACAGCCCGGGCCAAGAACAGCCCAGGGTTAGTCCCAGCTCCAGCCAGGAGCTTCCAGTTATCCTGGCCTCCTTCTCCTTGTCTTCCAGCACTTCTGAGAAGCAACTCCCACCCAAAGGGTGCCACCCTGCCCTGGGAATCCCTCCCAGCCCCTCCATGGGGCTGTGTGGGCTGATGGATTGGGTTATTCCACCTTTCCCCTCCTCTCTTCAGGATCTGCAGGCTCAGCCAAGGCAGCAATGGAAAATCTGGATCGAGAGCTTGGAAGGCTCAGCCCACCCATGGCACGACCCCGCTGTGCCCTCCCCGTGGCACTGCAGGCTCTGGCAGCCCCTTGCCAACCCCCCGTGGCCACCATTCAGTGGCTTTCCAGCCAGGAGCAGCCTCCAGCTGGGATGTGGAATTCTGTCCGTGCTCGGGCTCCGGGAGAGGGATTTGTCTCCATTAAGTGCAGCTGCCCAATTGTGGAGCATCCAGTCCCCAGCAGCTCCTCGGGCCCCTCCAGAGTCAACTGGGGATGATCAGAGAGTGCAAAGAGGGGCTCCTTTGTCCCTAAAATTGCTGTGCAGCCAAGATGGCCTGGATTGCCTTGGGAAGGTGATTCCTCCTTGGAGAAGTTTGGAGAAGCCTCCACATTTTGGTGTCTGAAACCAGCCAGGATGGATCCTCTTCTTTCCAGACCCGTCCCCCATTTATGGATGCCAAGAGTGATTTTCTCCCTGCTACCAGTTTTATCCTGGTTCAAGTGGGATCTGAGAGTGGGGACAGGACTGGAGGCATCTCCCAAAATTCACCTTTCCAGTGGCAACACATCAGAACTTCTCCCTCCTTTTCTGCTTTATAAAACATGCTAAGATTTCAAATCTTGGTGGTTTTTTTTCTCTGACTGGAGGTTTCCCACTCCAAATATCCACATGAGAAAACTCAAACCAGCTCAGAGCACCAGGAGCAAAGTCTTTCTTTGGCATTTATTGACTTCCTTGGCTTCAGACCCTGGAGGGAGCCCTGGGGAATCCCCTCGGATTATTCACACAATGAAGTGTCAAATCTTTCAGTAGCAACAACTTGGAGTAAATGTTTGTAAAAGAGACAACCCAAGGGTTGTTCAATGTTCCTGGCAGCCTGGGAGCAGCTACAGCTCCCATTAAATGGAGCTGGAGGAGCACACAGGATGGACCAAGGATGTCCATCTCCTATTCTGGGCTGAGGAAATCAATATTTTTGGGGAAAAAAGAGAGTTGGGCTGTAGGAATCCCAGCCATCCTGCAGCCCTCCCCGTCAGGGTCACAGCTCTCTCTGCTGCTGAATTGCCACCACAGCATCTGGTTTGCTTTCCGTGGAATCCCAGAATGGTTTGGGTGGGAAAGGACCTTAAGGATCATCTCATTCCACCTTCCACCAGCCCAGGCTGCTCCAAGCCCTGTCCAGCCTGGCCTTGGACACTCCCAGGGATCCAGGGGCAGCCACAGCTTCTCTGGGAATTCCATTCCAGCCCATCCTCACCCTCCCAGCCAGCAATTCCTTCCCAGTATCCCATCCAAACTTCACCTCTTCTGGTTTAAAAGACCTTGAGGGACTGATTTGATAGTGAAGGAATCATGAAATGCATATCCTGGTTGGAGCACCTTTCAAAACTACGGTGTCCTTGGAGGAGGAAGATGCTGGGAAGGCAGGAATATCATTCCCAGAGAAATTATGATTCACCAGCACAGCTCCAAAGACTCAACAACACCTCACCCTTTCTCTCTCCCCTGCTCCCCCTGGACCTTCACAAGCTGCAACCAACTCTCAGAGAAAGGAGTTGAGGACCACCAGGGCTCCCCCATCCCTGTCCTTCCCTCTGCCACCGATCCCTGTCTCCCAGCTGGAATGCTCCAGAGGCAGTGGCTTCCCGAAAGGAGGAGCTCCACAGCTGGGCCATGGGGAGCAGGTGCTGGCAGACAGGACTGTCATGCAGGGAATTCCATGGGGACACCACAGCCTCTCTGTATCAGGAGCAGACCTGCTTGGGAGGCTTTTGAGCAGGAATGAAACTTTCCTCTTCGGGGAAGATGCTCAGTGGAAAATTTCCACTGGTCAGAGAGACCCTGTCTTTTCCCCCTCCCTGATCTCATTCTCATTGGCCTTTTTGCTAAAGTTTGTATTTTCTGTTGTTGTTTCCAGCTGCTCTGATGAGAAAATTTCCCTCGTGGTGAAAGAGAAGCAAAAGCCAACTGTGATTGAAAGAAATACGCTCCATGGGATTGTTTTTTTTATCCAGGGATAATTTTATCCCAGGGAATTCTTTTTATCCCAGAGTGTTTTTATCTCCACTGAGGTGGCGAGAACCTCTCCCAGGAGGGAGAGCCCACCTGACTGGTGTGTGATAAATTCAAAAGGAGTGACATGCAGGCTCAGCCTGTGCTCTTTCTGGGACAACAAAACAAATGGAACCATCAGCAGCGAATCCGTGCCTGCTTTTAATTAAAGAGCCACTTGCATAAGCCACCACTGCTGGTGGAATTGTGCTGCAGCACAGCCAACCACTTGCCCTGGGAGCCACAGAAGCGCCCGTTTCCAAACCTTGGGGGCTTGGGCAAACTCTTCCCTCTCCATGCTCAGCTGAGTGGGCTCACGTGCTCCATGTCTCCCTTCAGGCCAGGGAGTGGATCCAGGGAAGCTCCTGGGGATTGTTAACACGTGGTCCTTCTCCCCACTGTGCCACGGAACCCTCTGCTCACCAAGCCGCCCTCCCTGGAGGAACTGCTCTTGTTTTTGGTGTTTTCTCTCCCACCTCTCCCGAGCCAGCCGGGGTCAGGGCACACATTCCCTTGGCCACCCAGCTTTACCTTGGCCACCAAACGTGTTTGCAAAGAGAGGATCAACACGAAGGAATTCAGGGATGTGATGTCACCGCCTGGCTTTCCTGCATGGCTGGAGCATCTCGTGGGTTGGAACACCACGACTCCTCCTCTCTGGCTTTCGTGTGGCTCCTGCTCCCTGGAGCTGCTGCTGACCTCAGTGTTGGGGTCTGGAGCGTGTGCAGGGAAGGGAAGGGAGCTGGGAAGGGGCTGGAGCAGCAGGAGGGGCTGAGGGAGCTGGGGGGGC
>JAWWTY010000077.1:1036536-1052627 GCA_035222235.1 Margarornis squamiger
TGATCCAGCAGCACCTCCAAGTCCTTCTCCTCAAGGTTCCAGGGCTGGTTGAACACAAATTCCACTGTTCTACAACCGTCCAGGACCCTGAATCGGTGCTTTTACTTTCCCCTTCAGACACACCTTGCAGGCACAGCTTAAAGCACAGAGAAAAGGAGGAGAAGGGCCCCAAACCTCAAGCATGATGTGAAGAAATAGTCACCACCAATTTGGGGCTCGTGCATAACAAAACTGAATGGTGGATTCTGAAACTATTTAGTTTTGGAGAGCATAAAAGGGAGGGGAAGGGCTACGGGAGGAAAGAATTCCAAAGAGTTCTTGGAAGTCCTGAGCAGTCTGAGCAGGGGAAAGGTCTCCCCCAGTGATGTCTCACTGGGATTGCATTTCATCCTCCCCAGGAGCAGCTTTTGCTGTGCCCTCTTCCAGCTCCTCTCCCTGCCAGGGCAGAACCTGGGAACCAGGGAACCCCCTGGCAGGGATGGGTGTAGGGGTCCCGTTGCTGTGGAGGGAACGAGGAGCCCCTCATGACAGTGACACCAGGAGGGGATCAGGTGCCATGAGAACATCCTCCAAAATAGCCACCACCCTGGAACAACAGAGCCTGGGGCAAGGGAGGGAGAAAAGGGTCACTTGGCCAGTTTGTCTCTTGCCTCTGTTTTATTTTTCTCCTGCCATTTCTTTCTCCAGCTGAGATTTAGGCCGTGGTCAGAGGGATGTTGTGCAGCCTCTTCCTCCAGAGCAAGCTGATAACAAGGATGTGGGAGAGGCTGAGACTCAGTGTGAGTTGAGAGGAAGGCTCAGATTTCCTGAACTGCATCACCCAAGCGGCTCTTTTGCCCTTGGTTGGTCGTTCACCTCCTTAAACTGGCTCTGAAGTTGTCCATGCTGTGCTTGGGAAGAACTAAGGCCAGACTTAATTTTAAACTAAAAGAGGGGAGATTCAGACTCGATAAAAGGAAGGGATTTTTTATGATGACTGAGATGATGCCCTGGAATGGATTTCCCAGAGAAGCTGTGGCTGCCCCTGGATCCCTGGGAGTGTCCAAGGCCACGTTGGAGCACCCTGGGCTGGTGGAAGGTGTCCCTGCCCGTGGCCAGGGTGGCACAGGATGATCCTTGAGCCCTTCCAACCCAAGCCATTCCAGGGTTCTGTTATTTAGAAGGATAAGGATGTCAGCAGTGCAGTTGGGATGTCTCCAGAAGGTGCTTCCCAACAGGAAGCCTGGATTGGAGCTGCTTTGTTCCTAATGCTCCTGAAAACCACCAGCTTAAGCAGGTTTTGAAGCCACCTGGAGGGAGACCTTCCCAAAGGATATCCAGAGACACCTGAATCCCATCTTTCTGTACCCTCAAGGAACTGCAGGAGCTCCTGGAGCTCCTTCCTCCCAAACCCAGAGGAATACCCAACCCACATCCCTCCAAAGACGACCCTGCAGGGTTTCTGAGGCTCTGACAGGACAGGAAAAGACACAGGAGAAATGTTCCAGGAGAATCAATAAAGGCTTTTTATTGGAATTCCCTTTTACATACACCTGTGGTTTGCCGTGTTGTGCTCGTTCCTTTGGTCCCTACGGAAAGCGGGAGGGGAGGAATGTAAACCAAACCCTGCCTGAGCACAGCCAGGGCAGTGCCCGGAACACACGGAAAGAAATCACACTCTCACCAGTGACTTTCCTGCCTTTGTCCCTCTCCTGGAGTGGGACAAGGTCTTAAACCCCACTTCATGTCAGAGGAGGAAAAACACCCCCCAAAGGAGCTTGGAAATACCCCTGGCTGACCACTGGGAATGGCTGAGTCCTTTTCCCAGTGCCCAGAGCCCAACCCTTCTGGTGACCACCAGGGCTGGGTCACCCTGAAGCTGCTGAGAGGAAGGAGTGGGTTTTAGCAGCAGCTTTGTCTCTTTGTGCACCCCCAGCTCGTGCAGGTGGGAAGAGGCTGACAAAGCACTTGGGAACAGAGGGATGGGATTGGGGCTGGGAGTGGGGATGGGAGTGGGGCTGGCAGTGGGGATGGGACTGGGGATGGGAGTGGGGCTGGGATTGGGGATAGGAGTGGGGCTGGGATTGGGGATGGGAGTGGGGGTGGGAGTGGCTGTGCCTGTCCTTCCTCCTCTGCCACCAACAGACTCCCCTCTTCCCCAACTCCACCTTCTATCACCTGTCCTTCAGAATATTTCACCTCTAACAACAAAAGGGTTCTGCTCAAGGATGGGGATGGAGCAGCCTGGGACAGTGGGAGGTGTCCCTTGTCACAGCAGGGTGTGGCACTGCATGAGCTTTAAGGTCCCTTCCAACCCAAACCATGCTCTGATTCTGGAATTCCTCCCTCCCTGCAGGGAAGAATAATGTGATTTAGACAGAGAAAAACAAAAAGGTGAAGCTTGGCCTGGCTCGAAAGACTCAGCTCTATATTTAGAAGGGCTCCTGTCTGTCGTAAGGCTCTGCTTTAAATAGATGCCACTTCTCTGGTGAGCTCATTGTTTTGTCTCCTGCTTTGGGCCCCTGGGGCTGCCTGCTTGGAGGACACCCTCCATTTCAGCTCCTGTCCATGGATGTTGTGTCTCTATTTCGGTGGATGTGACCCCAGGCACTTTGGGAAGCCGGCACACACTAATCCCACCCCTCTCAAACATTTTAATCCATGCCTTTTTCTAGCCAAGTGTCTACCACGTCCTAAATCCCCACAAGCAGGAGCTGATCCCAAAACAAAATGATGCTGTCACTCCTGGAGCGTTTCAGGAGAGGAAAGTGTCCCTCAGACCATCTCCTGCCTCTTGGTTTCTGCTTTGGGCTCCTGTCATGCTCTTGATCCAAAGGAAAAAGACACCCTGAAATCCAAGTAAGGTTTTGGGAATGGGGGAGGTAATTTATTGAAATCATCACCCTTCTCCTCTGGAGAATTCCTGGGTGAAACCCCCCCTGTGCAAATCCACAGGCAGTTTGCTGTTGATTTTCCTGGGGTCAGGATTTCATCCCAAGTTTAAGCACATTCTGGGTTCTCAGGCTGAGTTTGTTTTAAGGTACCACTTTTTCAGGTGACAGAAAAGGGAAAAGTGCCAGTGGGGATGAAGAAGAAGAGAAAGTCGTGCTGACTTTGTTACACCCCCCATTTGCTCTCTCAAGACTCCCCCAATTAGGAGAAATCATAATTATGCCACAATTTCTCTTCCTGAAAAGAAGCCAGATTTATAAGACCCTCTAATTACCCCTGATGTTCTGGGTCAACTCTTCCACCACTGCTCCTTCAGTCCCTGCCAAGCCCTCAGCTGAAGGGGCAGAAAAATCAGGCAGTGAAAACAAAAGAGAACCCGACCTATAAATGAGGTTCCTTAACTTTTTGATACATCAGAACGTGAAATTAAAAAAAAAACACAACAAAACCTTTTCATCCAGCCATTGAGGTTGTCAAGACAATAAACAGCAATAAAAATTTGGAGACCTTCCCTCTTCATGTGTTTTCATCATTTAAAAAATGAGGAATTCTTCCCAGCACCGTGACCTTCAGCTGATTGCCCATAACCAGATAAACAAAGCCAATCCCTGGCTGAAGAATTCAATTTTTGGGAGATCTTTGTGAACTGGTTTGCCTCCAAAACGTATCAGCCAAGAGGCAGCAGCGTTGAGGAATGGTGGGAAACAGGACAAGACATGATCTCATCTGAACCAAGACCAAGCAGTGGAGAGAAGGTATAAAAACATTTGTCTGCAGAGACCCAGGCAGGGCAGAGATGACAAAACTGCTGCCAAAAGTCATCCTGAAGGAATAAAAGGCTGATTGAAGGGCTCGGAGTCCCTCTGGAAAAGGGAGAGCTCAAGGAGGAAAAGTGGACTGTGGGGCTGGGAGTGGGATTAGAGGAGGCACAATGAGATGGACCTGCCAGGGTGAGCTTCCCATCTATCCCAACATCTTGGTGGTGCTGGAGAAGAGGACACATCCAAAAGATGGGCAAGCCACCAGGTGGCCACGGGATGAATCAGGGACCAAATGCATCCCCAGCTCCCCAGCTGGTGTTTTCTGTGGCCTTTGGGGCTGCAGGAAATCAGGAACTGCCAGCCCAGGTGCACCCAGACAACTGTCCTTGAGAAGTGTCCTCATCTCCTGGCTGGAGGAAAGGGAAGGGGATGCTCTGAATCCAAAGGCTTTGGCCTCTGCTTGTCCTTCCAGAGCAACTGCCAGCCATAAATTGGGGTTTCTTCCCTGGTTTTAGACACCGCAGGTCTGGTCCTTCCTCACTGAAGGCAGTGACCTTGAAACTCTAGTTAAGAGAGCCTGGTCCAAAGGCTCAAGCAGGAGTTTGGGATCAGCCCAGGAAGGGCAGGAAGAGGCTCTGACAAACATTTGCTGCTGTGCCTGGATGTCAGTTTTCCCCCTGTTTTGGTATCAGTGTTTCCCCAGTTTTTACAGGAATATTGTTCATTCCCATAAACAGCCAGGAAAAAAGAAAAATCTATTATTCATGATTTGCAATTAAAAGGCTTAAAACCCTCATTTTGTCCTCTGTACATCCTTTGTGCATTAATTTCCATCTGTGTTTAACAAGGGCTTTTAGACATTTATTCTAAATATTCACCTCAGCGAGGGCTGTGTGTTTGTTTATAAATAATTTAATGGCTTTTGCTAATTCCTTAAACTTTGCTGAGTGACTGTCAAACACGTTCTTGAGTTCAGTGACAAACACAAGCAAATAGTGAGTCACTGCCTGGAGGTTTGGGTATTTTTAATTCTCTGTTCCAGCAGCGAAATGATAACTAAGAGATGTCTGTGAGTGAGAAAATCAGGAGGGGCAGAATGAGAGAGCAGGAAAAGAGATTTGTCTTTGAGAAGGTACATTTCAGCAGCTGCTGTTTGGTGCTAAATGGTTACCGTGAGATTTGACTCCTTTGAATGACATGGAACAAGGAAAGGACACCACCAGTAAGTGCTGGCTTTTAAAGGCTCTTGTACAGGGCAAGAGGGACCGGCCTCAGGCTGGGCCAGGGGAGGCTCAGGGGGGACATCAGGAGGAATTTGTGCCTGGAAAGGGTGGTCAGGCACTGGAAGGGGCTGCCCAGGGAGGGTTGGAGTGCCCAGCCCTGGAGGTGCCCAAGGCAGGACTGGCCGTGGCACTCAGAGCTCTGGGCTGGGGGACAAGGGGGGCATCGGGCACAGGGTGGGCTCCGTGGGCTGGCAGGGCTTTTCCAGCTCAGGGATTCCGGGATTCTGTGGTTCATGCCCTGCTCATGCATGTCTGCAGGTGGTGGGGAGGAGCTCCAGCTCCTGATGGAGCCTCTCAGCCACCACGTGCCCCACCAGGTCTGAATGCAAAGCTCAGAGATGTCCAAGAGGTTTTCCCCTTGATTTCACTGGGCTTTGCTCAGGCCTGTCCTGGGAGGTTGATTAAAGGAGATTGGGGCACAGAGTCAAATCCCAGCTTCTCTTCCTGAATTCCTTCAGAATTTAGGGGGAAGTCAGTCCTTAATTTCCCCTCCCAAGACCAGCTGATTGCATTGACTGGATGCACCTCAGAAGTTCTGGCTCCTGTGGCCCAACAATTAAATCTAAAGGATCAGAACACAGAGCAGATTATCCCATTTTCCTCACCTGCATCCTGAAGGACTTCCCAAACCTCCCCAATACCTTTTTCCTGTTCCATTTGAGTAAAAGTGGTCAAAACACTTCAGCTGCCAGAAAGTTGTCAAGAAGGAAAAGAAGAGATTAGGGAAAAAGAGCCCCACGAGGAGCTGACTGTTGACTGGAGCAAAGGAATTGTGGTGGAAGGACTTGCTGCAATAGGAATTTTGGTGGCTATCCCTGATTTCTCACTCCTGACCCATTCTGTGTCACACTTGGGAATGGCAGAGACCCTTCTCTGGAGGGTCAGCCCCAACACAACCCGCTGGTGGCCAAAAGGACTTCCACCTCTTCCTGGCTGCTCAAGATCCACCAGAGAACAACCTTTAGGGACCCCAGCAAGGGAAACTCTACACAGGGACAAAATCCTCCTGGTCTCCTTCTCCTGAAGGAAGGAGACATTCCTTGTGCTATTCCCTTTGGAGGCAACCACGACCGAATCTCCTCATCTCCAGGCAAAGACAATGGCTCTGGTTGAAGTTCACCCAGACTGAGGTGTGCCCTGGTGTCCAGCTGTGTGTGTGCGACCCAAACACAAAGAACAGGGAAGTTCAGAAGGTGACCATCCAGGGGCAATCCCTGTGCTTTCACCCACCAAATCCTGCCTTTGGATCTCCTGGGGCTGGGCTTGTCTGGCTGTGCCCCCCAGTTTGTGCTTCTGGTGGGACAGGCAGAAGGTTGGTGGAGTTTTTCTCCTCTGAAGGGTTTGGATTAGTTGCCCAGAGAAGCTGTGGCTGCTCCATCCCTGGAAGTGTCCAAAGCCAGGTTCGATGGGGCTTGGAACAACCTGGGCTAGTGGAAGGTGTCCCTGCCCATGGCTGGGGTGGGACTGGATGGGCTTTAATGTCCCTTCCAACCCAAATCATTCTGGGATTTCAATGATTCCATGGAACAGCATTTTCAGAGAACAAGATGAGAAACAATGTAGAGGTTTAAAAATGCAATGAAATTTGTTTCCATGAGCACCCCAAAAAGGGAGGGCTGAGTTAGGTCCCCTCTGAACAGATTTTAGCCACCCCCCATGCAACATTTTCACATTCCCTGTCCCTGGAGGATCCCTCTCCACTGCTGCACCTGGAAAACAGCAATGCTGCGTATTCTGGGAGCCCCATTCTCCCCCCTCAGGTCACAGGGGTTCCTGCCTTGCTGCTGGGACTCAGGCAGAGCAGAGGAGGGTTCTGTGCCCGCCCCTGCCCCATGAGCTGCCACCACCCACCCCACAGGAGCTCTTGGCCAAGGAGCCTTCCCAAGGGAAAGGGAACACGCGACAGGTCGGACCGAGCAAGAGCTTTGACCAGACCCAGGCTCTGCCCAACCCTGGGTGTGTTACCAGGCAGGCTCCACGGGCAGAGGGCAAACCAAAGCGAAGGTGGTGATGCCCAGGGTGGCTTCCACCCTCTCAGGACGATGGCACTGCACACTCCCTGCGAGACTCCTGGAGAGCCTCCTGTCCTCCTCCAGGAGCTCCAAGGACCCACGTGGTGCTTCCCAGCCCTCCCTGGGGAGCTCCCAGTGTCCCTGTGGTCCGGCAGGTGGCAAGGCCAGCGGGTGTGGAGAGCCCTGCCCCGTGAACACCGGGGGCACGTGGATCACCGAGTCCATGGATGGGACCCACAAGCGGCCCCGTGGGTGGCTCCCTTGTTTTCCCCACCTAACTTAACCTCTGGTTCCACAGAGCAGAGAAACCGTATGGAAACCCTCGGCATTCCATGCGTGGCCTGATGTTCTTTTGCCCACGAAATGCTCTCCGGGAACCTCTCTCATCCTTTGGCTTCTTTTGCTTTTCCTCTCCTCGGCTCTTTACATCACTGTCTCTCTTTCTTCCTCCACAAGCACTGTGGGTCTGTCTCCATCGTAGAGTCCGGAGCCATTGAGATATTCCTCATCCTTGTTGTACTGCTCTGGTCCAGAGGAAGGCATGGAATTTTCCGAAATGGAGCCGTTTTTGACATAACCTGGCAAATTCCGGTGTCCGTTGAGGGTCCCTGGGATAAGTCTTGTGTTGAGATGGAGGGCAAGAGCCCCTCGTGTGGCTACATTTGTGATGCTGGTGTGGGAAACCATTGGTCCATAACTGTAGGTTGTGCTCCCACTGCGTGCTTTCCTTTTAAAGTCAAGTGCTAATGTCCACCTGCTCCATGACTTCTTTATTTCTGCTTGGACCTGGGGGAAAAGGGAGGGGGAAAAGGTGAGTGGGAGGAGACAGGGGCAGGAGGAGGTGTGATCCACAGGCAGAAGGGGTAGGGAACTCTGGGGGGTGTTAGACTTTGATGATCCTTGTGGGTCCCTCCCAACTCCATGAAATTGGAAGGAACAGCAAATTCACATCAGATCTCCCCTTTCCACATGGATTGTTTGACACTGGGAAACTCGAATGGCTGGAAACATCTGACTGAAAACGTGGGTGAACTTTGTCCAAGAGCAAATCCAGGAGAGAATCCTCTCAATGTACCGTGAAAGTCAAGTATAAGTGGGATGAACCACCTTCAGAGGCACCTGAGTCACCAGAAATTGCCTCTAGAAAGGAGATACATGACTATTTTAGACCCAGTCTACTACTTTAGACTGAGACTACTTTAGACTGAGACTACTGTAGACTGAGTCTAAACCAGATGGCTAAAGTTAGGATGAGATGAACTGGCCTTAAGGCAGAGATGTTGCCTTGGTTTAATCTGTAGAACAAAAGCATCAGATTTGCTGTTGCATTTCCCCTCAAACCCCACAAATTTAGGTCTAACCAGCTTTGTGCCAGTCCCTGAAAGTGCTTCCCCAGTGTGCATCCACTGACCATCTACTTTGCAGCCACAGAGGGAATAAATGGGAAGCAAAACATCCGAGGATGTTACTCTGGAAATAGAAAACAAAAGGTCAAAAGGGCCTGGCCAAGCCAAAGAGTTTCTGGCCAGGCAGCTGCTCCACCAGTCCACTTCTCTTCCTGCCACACATCTCAGTTTAAGCACCACTAAGCAGTGCTGGGAAATGATAAAAAACCCACTTTTTTTTTTTTCTCCATTAGCTACTTCCAGTAGCTCATTTATTGGTGGCACATCGACCTGGGTGTCTTGGGTGGCCAAAAATGGGGACTGGCAGATGTTGGGGTGCACAACAGGGCTGCGTCACTCTAAACGTGGGGAAGTGCTGATGTTCATCCATGGAACCAACATAAAAAGGAGGGGAATCCTGAAGGTGTCAGTAACTTACCTCTCCATTGCAAAAACAGTATATGATGGCAACGAAAAATCCCTAAAAGGAAGAGAAACCAACACATTACTGAGGGTTTGGGTGTATGGGAACACCCCTTTTCTGCTGGTGTCACCCTGGAACCCCCTGGAATCGGTGACACTCCTCCCCACCCAGCCTGGCACTGCCATTCCCCCCTCTCCCCACTGAAATCCTCCCGTTTTCCCCCCAGGAGCCCACGGTTACAATACCTGGAAAGAGTTGAACAGCATTTCATAGTGCATTTGAACTTGCCAAAGAATCCCTGACACGTCTGTGTATGGCATAGCCATGAAAACAATATAGTGAACGCCAAACAGAGGCATAAGGACGAGGGTAGATTTCAGCAGCTTCCTGGGGGAGAGGGAGAGAGAGGGACACACAGGGAATTAGTTGGGGGGGGGAAAGTGTCCCCCTGGTGACTCTTGGGCAGCTCGTGTTTCCACTGCAATTGTGTCCACCTGGGATTTCAAGCTCTTATGGCACGTGAGACAACCCGTGTCTTGATGTGCTACTTAAACCTCTCCCAGGAGATGCTGCTGGAGGAGCTGGAGCTGAAGGCACAGAGGAGGTGTCTTTTCCAGCCCCAGACTGTCTCCAAGTTTGGGTCAGGATCACGGGTGGAGAGTGGGAGGGTGACTGGAAGGAAAAGTGTGCTGCTGTTCCAGCCTCTGACTGGCACTGCATCCCTTGTCCATCAAGGATGGTTCCCCTTCACTGTATGCCTGGACATGGCCCTCCACAACCCACAGCAGCTGAACCTGCTCGGCCAGGGAGGTGGGACTGGATTATCTCCAGAGGGCACTTCCAACCTCAGCCACGCTGTGATTTTCCTGCTTGTCAAGGCCAGACATGAAGATTTCCCCTGGGATAGTGGCAGGGCTGGTGGAGAGCAAAGTGCATTTGGGAGGAGAATTCTTGCAGCCCTCAGAGGGAAGGGGACAGTGCCCTGTGGGGCTGGAAGGTGGACACTCTCAGGAGGTGCCCCGGGCTGCAGCACCCCCTGCAAAACCTCCTTCCAAAGAAGCAGCTCCCTCTCAGCATGTGTTGGGGACTGGGGGGAGGCACCAAGGGCTTGGCTGGCTTTGCTCCTGTGGGAATGAGCCTTGCCTGGAAGTGACAGTAATGAAGGACTAAACCCTCTGCCAAGAGTCACGGCAAGTCCCCAAGCGCAGCAATTATGGACAGGGGCAGACATGACCCCCCCCGAAGCTCTGCAACCACCTCTGTCCAGCAGCTGGAAACCACTGAGGGACTTCAAACACTTGAAAAGGAGAAAGCTCCATCCAAACCATAATTAACAGGGAGCTCCAGCCAGGGAGAAGTAAATAAACAGATAAATCAGAGCCCTGACGGGGCAGCAAAGACAAATGGCGAGGTGTTTCCCTGCCAAATGTCCCTCCTGCTTCCACTGGAGCGCCGTGTGTGTGGAGAGGGACACGCTAGCCATGAGCTCATGGCTTGCAGCCCAAACCATCCTGCTGTCCCCCTCGCCATGTGTCATGGTGTCAGTCCTGGAGCTTCTGGGGAGCTTCTGGGTAGCCCTGGGAGCCCTCAAGAAGCCGAGGTGTCTCAGCAACCTGGGTTTTTTCCATCTGGTTTTGACTGTGCTACAAATAACCCAAATGATCAAGAGAGAAGGGCTGGCAGAACAAAGGAAAACAAAGCACAACAAACAAACAAACACCAGCAGAGAGTCAGGAATGTTTTTGTTCATTCCAGCAAAGGCACCAAACAGCCCTTGAAGGGCGGATTTAACAAATAGATCAAATTTTACAAAGCACAGGAGGGAAATAAATAGAAATGAGGACATTGATACAAGTTTTCAGGCCTTCAACAACACAAACAATGCTTTTAGTTTTGCTCTCTTGGCTCAAGAGCAGCACATTCACTCCTGAACTGGCTGAAGAGCCTGAATTCTTCCCTGATCTGTGAGGAAGGTCCTCAGGCTGCACCAGAAAGGGTTAGGAGATGTTTGAGCTGCTGTTGGTTCCTTCTGCATTACCAGACTCGGGAGACAACATCCTTCCCACCTTAGTTCAGGTGGCCACAGACACCCTGAATTAATCACCCTGGGCTTCCTCCATAGCCAAGGGGGTGAGACAAGGGCTTTGCCCTCCCCAAAAAGCAGAGAGGCCACGTGACCCACCTGTACTGTTGTCTCGAGTCACACCTCCCTGCATTTGTCTCCCGTAGCTTGGTTGCGAGGACTCTGATAATATTGATAAAAAGAATAAAATTTACCTGGAAGGAAAGAGAAACACAAGGACAAAGAAGAGACAACTGTTAAAAACCAGCCAGGTGGTGCTCGAGCTGCTCAGCTCACCCGTTCCCCCAGGGCCCTCAAGGCAGGGACTGCGGGGGAAGCTCCTCCTGGGGAAGGGATGAACGTCCCAGGAATGACCTCTTTGGGGGGATCTTGTCAGTGCTTGGCCTTGGGAGAGAGAAAGGAATGGCTTTGCCTGGCAAGGTGTGGAATCTCACATGGAAAATGCTCCATGGCACCTGGAAACTGGGAACTCTGGGCGAAGACCAGGATTAGGTTCTATTTTTCTCAGCTGAGCTCCAGAGCTCCTCAGGACAACCAGGAGCATTAGTGGGGTGTCTTTCCATATTTCCACATGAAAAAGGAAAGGAGAACAAGCCAAACGCACTGTGATGAAGGCACAGAGTGGACCTGAGTGGGGGCTGAGGAAGAGCAATGAAACTGTGAAACTGCTGTCGTATTTCACTGCCAGCTCTCCCTCTGGAGAAGAGTCTGGTGTGGATCCCACAAGGACAATAAGGCAGGAATATCTCCTTCCTTTCAGAGGGACACGTCCATGAACCCAACTCGTGGTCAGCAGTGAAACCAAGCCAATCTAGATGGTCACAGCTTGGAAGAGGCTGCCCAGGGAACTCCCATCCCTGGAAGGATTTCCAAGCCCTGTGGATGTGGCCCTTGGGGACCTGGTGGCCTTGGCAGTGCCGGGAATGGTTGGACTCGGTCTGAGAGAACTTCTGCAGCCTCACTGACTCTGTGGATCTGACCTTGTCCTACAGGAACATGCCCCTGGTGACCTCCACAGCAGAATTTAATGGCAGCATCCCATGGCTTCTTAACAGAGATGGAAAATGGCTCGACATTCCGGAGATTCTCAGGGATTTGGAGCTTCTCAGAGCCTGGTTTCCCTGAGCTGGGATTACACCTCCAGCCTTTGACTTCCCAAATGCCCCTAGAGCAGCATTTCAAGGAGCCAAATTACCACACAGGCTTGGAATTTGATGCCAGAAGGGACCATTGTCCACCTCTGGTGTGACCTCAGGCACAGCACAGTCCATGAGACCTCCCTGTTTTCCTTCTGGGCTGAGCTAGAGCAGATCTGGCTTTCAGTGTTTCCATGATGGAGATCCCACCACAGCCATTGGGAAGTCATTCCAATGGATAACTCACTCCTATACCAAGGAGCTCACGCTGGAAGAGCATGGCCTGGCTGGCCATGGCTTTGTCTTCTGTGCTTGGGTCATTCCTTTGCCTTTAACGAGGGGCAGGTTCATTTTGAACAGTTCCCCTCTGCCTAAAAGGGGGAAGGTCCTGCCACACCCTTTTCCTTGAAGGGCCATCACTAAAATTTGTCTCCTGCATCCATTTGCCCATTTTCATGGGGTTTGTGGGAATTCCACATCCAGGAAACCCCATTCCCTGAGCCCAGTTTGGTTGAGATTTACTGACTGGCACAGAAGGTGTGAGGGAGGGATGGAGAGAGCCACAGGCAGAGCCTGGGGATATATAATTCCTTTTTATTGGAAACCGATCTGAAAGGGGAAAAAAAAAAGCAGGATTTATTTCTCAGATGAGTTTTTGAGCTCAGAAGTGGGATCTTGTCCTGCATTTGTTGGCTAAATTAAAAAAGCCCAACCTGATCACAATTAGAAGGGCAACTCCTCTGCCTTCCTGGAACGTGCTAAATTTCAGAAGAAACCCAGCCAACGGAATAACATCAAAGTCAGGAGAAGAGTGGAGGGACTTTAAGCCCCTCAGCGTCCAAATTCCCTGCAAGTCCATCCAGAAAATGCATAACTCGGTCCAGCGACGTCTGAGCAGCCGGTGAGGGAACGGAGGAGGCAGCCAAGGGAACAATATGAACCCACAGCAGCGAAAGAGAACCAACCCCCAGAATATTTTTGCATGCTGAGCAGCAGCCCTTGCAGGGAGCCTGGGCACGAGCACAGCTCGGCCTCCTGCAGCAACACGAGCCTCCCTCAATCGAGCTCTTTCTCCTCTGCTAATTGGGCTTTAAATGAAATGCAAGCAGGCTGCTGGAATTCATGGCCTTGCACCAGCTCAACGTTCTTCTCCAGCCACCCATTTCATTCCCGGTGACCACGCTGTGGTCTTGGGCATTTCTTTCTTCCAAGGGGCAGAAGGAATTGCTGGAGCCAGCTGGAGGATTCCCACCAAAGGGAAGAAAGAAAGCCCCCTGAGCCCAAATCACCTCACTAAAGGTACATATGAGCACACTGACCTCACCTCCGGGGTAATTAATGAAACCTGGCAAAGCAGGTTCTCCACCTCATTAGGACACTGCTCAAGCAAACACACGACTAGCCCTGAATTGCCCTTGTGCAGATAATCCCACCTTCTAAGGACCTCTCCAGCTTTGGAGAGCTCAGCCCTGGGTCTGGAGAATGTCCTTAGATCCCTTCTGTCCCCTCTGGCTCCTGGGTGGGGTTACAGGAACCCTCCAGTGCTGATTGAGGTGCCCAGGAATAGCTGGGACGGTTTGACTTCTCTTGAGGCTTCCCAAGCATTTGTCAGCTCAGAAAGACAAGCCTGAAACAATCTGATGGCACTCTTGGGGAAAAGGTGTGGTCCAGCTACAGACCCCAAGCTCCAGTTCTTCCCACTGATGGTGAGAAGGTGTTATGACCCCTGGGAGCTCCCAGTATCACACGGGTTGGAAATACTGGTTGGAGGGTTGGTTTCACTCAGGATTTCAGGGCCTTACCCCTAAAAATGTGGGATTGTTTCTTTCTCTCCTAGGCAAAACTTGAAGTCACTCGAACCCTGAGCTGTCAAACTGTCAAACTTCCAGGCAGGTCAAATATAAAGCCCTTCAAGTGGGTATGTAAAGACTCCACATTACTAAGGATGATCAGAGCAGGGAATTCTGGCCCAGCTCTTCCCACCAGACCAAGGCACCACCTCCCACCCCGGAATGTGCCCGTACTCACCACGATAGCTGCCAGGATGGGCACCTGAATAATCCATTTTAGATTGCCAGCACTCAAGTCCCAACACCTGAGAAGAGATGGATATCCCATCAGGAAACCAGTGGGGACAAAGAGCAGCAGATCGAGAGTCTCCTTGGATAAATCCCCCCTGGAATGGTGGGTTCCTCCAAAGCCTGGTGTGGTGGAAGGGCCTTGGTCTAACCCTGCCCTCGGTCAGGGTGGCTTTGAAATTGTCCTTCTCCTGCTCTAAACCCACTCCTATTGGGGTGGTCTGTGCTCTCCACGTGGTGGAACAGCTCTTTCCACAGTCATTAAGACTTGCCCCTTCCAAGCAGGAACCAACCCTTTTCCATTTCTTCTTCACCTCCTTACCAGAAAAATCCTGGAGCAATCCAGCTTTCGTGAGCATGAGGGGCTGAAATGACTTGGGAACATGGAATCCCAGAATGGTTTGGGTGGGAAGGGACCTTCAAGATCATCCACTGCCACCCCCTGCCATGGGCAGGGACACCTTCCACTAGCCCAGGTTGCTCCAAGCTCCATCCAGTGTCCTTGGACACTCCCAGGGATGGGGCAGCCACGGCCACAGCCTGTGCCAGGGCCTGCCCACCGTCCCAGGGATGAAATCTTTCCTAAAATCTAATTTCAGGCTTTTCTCTGTCAGGTTGAAGCCATTCCCCTCTGTCCTGTCCTTCCAGTTCCTGAGGAGCAGCTCCTCTCCAGCTCCCTTGGAGGCCCCCTTGCTTACTGGGTCCCTGCCGTGTCCATGCTCATGGCAGGGGGGTTGCACAAGATGACCTTTGGGGTTCCCTTCCAACCCACACAATGATTCTGTGATAACCCCTTGGAATGATTCCACCCACTTCAGCAGCTCTGCTAATCCATCCTTCCAAACCTGGGGCAGAAATCCTGCTTGGAAAGCAGTGCCTCCCCAGGCAAAGCCAGCTGAGAAGTTTCCTGGGGACCTCCACACTTCTGGTGGCAGACTGTGGGCAGAGGGAACCTGCTGTGTGGTCAGGCCTGTGAGTTATGGGGGTAAGGCCAGGTTGGACAGGGCTTGGAGCATCCTGGGCTAGTGGAAGGTGTCCCTGCCCCTGGCAGGGGGTGGCACTGGGTGGGCTTTAAGGTGCCTTCCATCCCAAACCATCCTGGCATCGTGTGATCCACATGTCCTGCTTGCAGGACTTCGAGCTTCTCCACCTCCCCAGCACCAAACCTTCCTTGTGCTGATCCCAAACTCATTCCTGTTCATTTGGGATTTTAAACATCTTGTCCCTGCCTGGCTGGGAACTTGTCCCTTTTGTCCCCAGGGATGCCAGCTGCAGGTGCTCACATTTCATGGAAAACCACGGCAAAGGAACTGAAAGTCAGGGAAGTTCATGCTTCTGTGCCATAACACACGCCCATCCCAGAGTTATCTAATTCCAGAGCAGACTCCTGGCTTTGCCAGCTTCCTCTCCCCCCGGGAATTCACCCCCAAACCCCATGAGAGCTTCAGACAGAAAGGGAAGAGAAGAAAAGGCAGCGGGACTTACTCGGTGTCGGCGAGAGTGGCTCTCACGCTGGCCCACGCTGTGACAAACACAGCAGGGAGTCCTGCAAGAAACACAGGGCACGGGTCACCAGGGCCACCACAGCCCCAGGGCAGCGGCTCAGGGCAAGGGCAAGCAGTTCTTCAATAGTCAGGCACAACTGGCACGAGGAAAGGCTCATCTTTGGGTTCTAAGATCTGTTCTGATTCAGTTCGGGGCCCCCTCAAGGCAAGAAGGACAATCTGTTGAAGGTGTATCTTGCATGAGAAGGAAGGGTTTGGGTGTCCTGTGTCTGGTCCTCACTGTCATCTCTAGTCCAGGAAGATGCCTTTGAAGTGGGGATGGTGCAGACTGGGCCAAACAGGGTCTGGGAGGAGATGAGAGGTCAAAACTGAGGGAGACCCTCAGTTCTGGATCCTTCGTGGCAGGAAGGGCACGGAGGGGCTGGAGGGTGTGCAGGGAAGGGAAGGGAGCTGGGAAGGGGCTGGAGCAGCAGGAGAGGCTGAGGGAGCTGGG
>JAWWTY010000077.1:1071467-1081868 GCA_035222235.1 Margarornis squamiger
GGGAGGGACTGGGATGGATTTCCCAGAGAAGCTGTGGCTGCCCCTGGATCCCTGGGAGTGTCCAAGGCCAGGTTGGGGCTTGGATTAACCTGTCGAGGTCCTTCTGAAGGGCTGCACAACCCTCTGGGGGTATCAGCTCCTCCCAGCCCAGTGTCCTCAAGGACCACCTTTGCTCTGGGCTGTATTAACTGCACCCACCAGTTATATCCCACTGCACTTGAAACAAAAAGCTAAAACTGGTGGATCTGCCCCAAATCTGCTTTCAGAGCAGCATCTTCCCTCTGTCCTCAGGGTGGTTCTTGGGGGGGTTTATCAGCAGGGTCTGACAGAGAGGAGCTGCATGTGAATCAAACCCAACCAGCCCTGCCTGCTCTTATCTACAAAGAAGCTCCACCAGGGACAAAATTAGAAGCAGGGCCAAGATCTCAGCAGGTTTCATTAACATCAAAGCTTTCAGCACCTTTCAACCAAGCAGTGACTTCTCCTCTAGCAGGAACGTGCTTTCCCAAGATTAAACAACAATCCAGCACCGCTCTAAAGACCTTTGCCTGCTTTGGAGCCCTCCAGGCTCGGAGCTGTCGCTGCTAATTCACTTTGCTGGGATTTCAGGACATGGAAAGCAACAGGCAGGGAGCTAAAATGCCTCAGCATCCCCGTGAGAAAAAAGGAAAAGGGATTTATTGCATTTTCTCTTCTTCCAGTCACAAGAGGGGAAGAATAAGGTTAGATTTCCTAGTCAGGAAAAGTGGGACAGCCCTTCCCTTTGGCTCATTGTGTTGCAGGAGAAGTTAGACTGTGGAAACCAGTTTATTTAGTTTTCAGTTCCCTGGAAGGTTCAAAAGAAAAAGGCAAAAAAAACCCAAAAAAACAACCACAAGATTTGGATTAGGACAAAATGTTATTGTTTTTGAGGTCTTTTTTTTGCAGACAAGAAAGTAAATAAAAGCTTTAATTCAGCCCTCCAAGTGCTCTTGCTTAAAATAACCCCAATTCTTTTGGACCAAAGAAATAAATGGGGGGGAACTCTAAGGTGAGCACTGGGGAGAAATGGCTCTGAGGAGAACAGTATTTCTCCCAATGGTGTGCCCTGAAATGCTGGGGGAAAATCCTTCCACCTCTGCATTCTCCAGAACAGCTTGCAAAGGTCAGCTTTCCCTCCTGAGGACTTGCATTTCATATTCTTTGGGCAGAAAACATTAATAGGGTAAATTATCCGGTGCTGAGTCCTCCTCATGCTGTAAACATGCAAATCTGGGCCCTTCTGGAGAACAGAACGTGCAATTATTTATTTTCCAGTGCTTTGAGCCCCAAAATGCTCCCCAAAAGCCAAGGGTTGAGGGCTCTGTGAGGGAAACACGGAGCAAACCATAGTGAGACACCTCTGGGATGTGCATAATGTGGGGAGTCCTGGAAATATTAAAAAGAGATGCCCTTTGCTGCCTCTCACACCACCTGGAATCTTTTCTTCCCTCTGTGTATCGACCCACTGAGTTCAATCACTAAAGCCCAAAGGATCTGGTGGGAGCCAAAGCTCGGGAAGGATCTGAGTGTCCCAAGACATGAGTTTGCCATTGTTAGGAACTGTCCCACCACACACAAACCTCCTCTCCCCCTCTCCATCACCCCCTGCCTCCCTGTCCCTGTTCCTTGCTTGGAAAACCCATTTCAGCCCAATTTGGAGGAGGGATAAGACACCTCAGTCGTCGTCTCCTTCCTCAAATTCCGTGGTGCTGGATGATCAGTTAAGGGAAGGGCAGGAGAACATTTGGCAGATGCCACCTGGACAACACCCCTGTGCTGAGTGAGTGTCCAACTGGCACGTGCAGAGCCCAAAATTAGGGACAGCATGGCTGTTCTGGTCAATCCAGGGCTCCCTGGGGACAATGGGACAAGAGCTGGGTTGGGAAGAGGGTCTGCAGTGATTTCTGGGCAATCCAGGACCTCTTTGGGGACAATGGGACAGGAGCTGGGTGGGGAAGAGGTTCTGCAGTGATTACTTTGTTTAAGAAGCCTAGGCAGGGACACCCACAGGTCCCACCAGGTGCCCCTGGACCTTCTGGCTGCAGCTGAGTTGAGAAGCTCCTACGTTGGCTGAAACTCTTGGACAACATTTGCCAATGGAAATAGCCACTGCTGTCGGGACCAACCCCACTTGGGCACTGTTGGACCCACATTCTTGGGTTTTAGGGCAGCCAAAGCTGTTCCCCCTCTGTATCCTGGACAGGACCCCACCATCCTCCTCTCCTGTCCCTTCAGTCCTCCCACCCAAGGAGACAAACGAGCTTCTGAGAGGACCAGGGGTTTTAAGCTACAAGAAGGTTGATCCCGACTTAAATATAAGGACTAAATTTTTGCAGTGAGGGTGGGGAGGGACTGGAATGGATTTCCCAGAGAAGCTGTGGCTGCCCCTGGATCCCTGGAAGTGTCCAAGGCCAGGTTGGAGCCCCCTGGGCTGGTGGAAGGTGTCCCTGCCCGTGGCAGGGGTGGCACTGGGTGGGATTTAAGGTCCCTTCCAACCCAAGCCACCCTGTGGTAAAACAGGAAGGAAAAATGCCATATATTCCATCGGTATTGTGGTGGAATCCAAACAAGCCATTTCTTTTTGTTTGTTTTCCCAAATATTTCCTCCAAACATTTTTTTTTCTTCAGAGTTTATAAAAATATCAACAGCATTAACAACTTGGCTGCTCTCTGTTGTTTTCCTTTTCTCCTGCTCATTTCTCCAAAGGGATCCACACTGAATTACAGCAAAAATTCTGAAGAGTTTCAGAAAAACCCTAAAAATACCCACAAGCTGACGATTTCCCCTGACCCCTTGGTCCACTTCAACATGAAAACAAAATCAACTTTTACACCCTTTTTTTATAAGTTGCCATGGAGGAAAAAACCCCACCACCTGCAAGTAGAGTGTTCTTGGCATGTTAGAAACAAATCAGTCCCTCCTGAGACACCACTAAATATTTGAAGCACAAATCATCAGAAAGGATCCAACTATTTATAAAGTTGGATTGAAAAGCTCTTGAAATTAGATTTTCTTGGGGGGGATGAAAAATAGTTTGAGGGTCAAAATGTGCTGTTGGATCCAAGGGGGTGTGTTCAGGACACAAAGTCCCAGGGTCCCAGTGAACTGGGAAAGCCAAATGTTTCTTTCCTTGGAAGAAAGGGGATTCACTGCTGGCCTAAGGCAAAAGGAATTCACCAACTGTTCAGAAAACATGGAAATCTCCCTCAGATCCCACATCCTGAAGTGTCCTGGGTGGGCAGTAGTCCTTCAGGCCATGCTGAGTGGAGCACCTTGGTTGTCTCCCAAGGATTTATGGAGGTGGGTAAAACTCCTCTGAATTCAGGGAGCACCCAGGGCTATTCCCTCCTCCTTGTGCATTCCCAGGGCTATTCCCTCCTCCTAGTGCATCCTTATGGAGCACCCAGGGCTATTCCCTCTGCCCAGTGCATTCCCAGGGCTATTCCCTCCTCCTTGTGCATTCCCAGGGCTGTTCCCTCCTGCCCAGTGCATCCCTCTGGAGCAGCCAGGGCTATTCCTGCCTGCCCCTTTCCCTTCCCTTGCTCCTCCTTCCCTCCCTTGCCCCGGTGCCAATCCTACTCCTGTGGCACACGCGTGTGGAGAACACATTCCAAGCATGTGCCAGCGCCCTTGGCAGCTCCAAGCCCTGGCCCGAGGTGTTTCTGCAGGGGCAGGGAATGGAATCCAGCCCGACTCCTCCTGGCAGCCCACGAGGAGACCACACTTGGAAGGGGCTGGCCAATTGTGGTCACTCCCTTACGGGAAGGACCTTTGGGGGATTGGAAAACAGGCACGGAGGAACGGCCTGACTTTTTGGGATGGGAAAGGGGACAAAGGAAGGGGCTGTGGGTGGGGGGTTTTGGAGTTGCACGTGGGTTTGCAGCCTGGCTCATGAGCTATAGATCTATAGGTCTATAGATCTATAGGTGGGGGTCTGTAGGAAGGGGGGTGTTGCTGAGCTGGCTGGGTGTTGCATGAGGGGATTGTGGGGGGAGAGGGGATCACAAAATCCCAGGATGGGTCAGGCTGGGAGGGACCCCAGTGGGGCTCTGCTCCAGCAGGGCCACCCCAGAGCACCCGGGAAGTGCCACACAAGGTGCCACCAACCAATGGCTGGCATGACACAGCTCCAGAGCCCTGGCCAGCCTGACAGCACCATCTCTGCCTGCATCCTCCTTCCTCATTGCAGTCCTTCCAAGCCCCTCCAGGCTCCCTCTGAGAGGGAACAGTGTCATCTCAGTCACCAAAATCAGGCTCATAATCAGCATTCCAGTTGAACCACCCCATGCATTGTTTTCCACCCTGTCCCCGTGTTATTTTCCATACCTAAAGCACGGACCATTTGTGATTCCTGAGACCTGTTCCACCTGTGCATTCCAAGACCTATTTGGCTGCTCAGCAGACACTTCTCAGCAGGGTTGGTGCCCCATAAAACTGCAGGGAGAGGCCATACCCCATTGCCAGGCCCTTCAAGGCCAGGTTGGACAGGGCTTGGAGACATCTGGTCTGGTGGAAGGTGTCCCTGACCATGGCGTGGGGTTGGAGTGAGGTGATCCTTAAGGTCCCTTCCAACCCCAACCATTCCATGATCATGACTCATATCCATGAATCTCAACTCCCCCTCATACACACCCCAGAAGAGCAGACTGTGATTCCACCCTGAAAGGTCTCCTGGTCCATGTTGACCCTCACTTGGTGTCCCCTGGGGCAGTGCCAGCTGTCCCAGTCCAAAGCCATGCTGGGAACACACTAACAAGGCACAGTTGGGTTCTCTGCAGCCCAGAACTTGAGCCCAATGTTCTGGCCCTGCATCCTTAACCCGAGAAGAGAAACAGGGAGAAGACAGAAAGAGCTGGAGGAAACGTGGGTTTGTGGAGGTGTGGGGTGGCCAGGGCAATCCTGGGCACCCTGGATGCTCTATCTCCCCGAATTTGTAAGGCACCTGAGGCTCTGAGGAGACCCTGGATGATCAGGGGCTGGTGACAGAACCTCAGAAGAGGAAACCAGGAGCAGATCGTGGGGTTCTGCAAGCCCAGAGAGAGCCTGGGATCGGGGCTAGGTCCTTTAGGGACAATGGAGACAAACTGAGATGCTCAACCAGCCCATTGTGGGTAAACACACAGAGATCCTCAGCTAAAAATACCACTGTGCCTTGTTTATTAAAACCCCAAGCCTTTCAGAGGCAAACTGCAACACCCAAGCCCAGAGAAAGGATTGCCCGTGGCCTCTGCTAATAACAGGCTGGAGTAAAAATCTCTCTTCCCCCACAAAACGTCCCATCTCCTTTTCCAAACCAGGGAAAGACAAGCTTTTAATTCATGGAGTGAAAAAAAACCCCCAGCAAAAACCACCCCTCAGGTCTGCTGGTTTATGGCTGGGAGTTTCACTTCATCCCCTTCCAGCTTTAACTTTGGGGTGGCATCAGCCTGCCCACCAGGGCTGAAATGTAATATTTGCCTACGTAGAAGACACATTTTCGGGTTTCCTGTTCTTTCCTCAAGGCTTTAATCTGGAGACTAAATTTAAAGGAAAAATAAAATTAAAAAAAGGGAATAAAAAAAGGAGAGGGGGGAGAAGGAAACCAACTGTTCTGGGGTTTCTTTGTTTGAATCTTTGGGGTCTCCAGCCCTCAGAGCCTCGGCCAGAGGGGGAAGATGATGCACAAATCCCGTGTGGAAGCTCAGTGGGCTGGCCCAGGTCCACGTGGGGCTGTGCCCGTGTCACCTCAGGGAGCAGAACCCACGGCTGGGACACACCAGGGGACAGATGATCCACATGGTCTGTCCTGGAGGAGAAGAGGAAGCTCAACCTCCATTTGTAGAGAGGAAAAGAGGGACTTTGGGGGGTTTTTACACGAGAAAAGTGGTTCATTATTGGTGAAGAAATCTTTGGATCTTCTGATTTTTTTTACCTTTGTTTGCTGGGCCCTTCCTTGGGACTGTCACCACTCACAGCCATGACATGTCCCCACTCTCCAGGAATTCCTGGCACATCTGTGGTTCACCCTGCTCTGCTTTAGTCCCTGATCCAAGACTTAAAATGAGCCTTGGACCCAATTAATGAAATTAGAGAAATAAAGTCAATTAGCTGCTTAAATGACAGCTGATTTCTCTCCCCTGAACAACACAGTGGTAGCAAACACTTGAATACGCCACTGGAGAGCAAATTGCCTGATCTTCCAGGACATGGCCCAGGAATCCCATGGAAGTCAAACCCACCATCCCTTCCAGCCTCTGGAAGTCTCCTTCCAGTGATCACCTCCCTCTGGTCTCTCCAAGGTGGGTGGACACCCCTTTCCACACTCCCCTGGACTCTTCCCTTTCTTCCCAACATCCAGTTCAAATTTGATGGCCATTTTTAGGAGCTGGAGCTACACCAGGACCAGCCCTTTGGCACAAGGATGAAGCCAGTGGTGGCCAAACTTGTGAGGGAGCAGGTTGGTTGGGAGAAGGACAAAACCACTCATGGGCCACGTTGGAAGGAGCCAGCAAAAAGGAGCAGAGGGAAAAGGACAATTCCAAGCAGAAGAGTTGGGAGGTCAAGGCCTTCCAGAGGATGGTGGAGCATGACTCCAGGTATGGGAAGAGCTTATGGAGTCCATGCACGTGTAGGACCCCATTTCCCACTCCAAGAGCCAGTTTTGGGATGTGTCTCCCTCCCAAATCCAGGTCTGTGCTGGAAGGACCATGCACAGAATCCTGCTCCTTAAAAATCCCATTTCCCCTCCTGGTTCTGGCCTCAAAGGTCCCCCCATAGTGTGCCTTCCTCACACTTCTTAATCCATTTATATCCTGTCATTCCCAGGAAATCCATTAGGAACGGAGCTGCCAGGTGAGAGAGGGAATGGCAGGTATCCAAATCAAGGTTTGGGGCTCATCCAGCCTTCCTCTCACCTCCTAAGCCTCACGGATTTCCCTGAAAGTTGGATTTTCCCCTTTTTAAAACATCAATTAGATGAACATTAAAGAGAGAAAAGGAATAAGTTGCAATGCTGGAGTGTGGGACAAATCCCTGAATCCATGAAAAATCAACGTCCTGACCAAGCTGAGTGGGAACGTGCCAGTTTATACCAGGAGAAGAACCCATGAAATGCCTCCAGGGATGTGATGGGCAAAAGAGGAGGAAAAATCCAGGCCCCCTTTGCACTGCAGGAAATTCCAAATGTGTTTTCCTCATTCCCAAAACACTCAGAGGCTTTAAAATGCAAGTGACAACGAGAGACTTGGGTTCCAGTCAAGGGGGATTCATCCAAGGATTTCCATCAGGTTCTGTCCACCTGGGTTGGAACCTTTGTAGCCTCCCCTTGAATTGGAGGACTAAAGGGAGTGTGGTTTGTGCCCTGGCTGGAGGCAGGAGAGGACAATGCAGAGCTTGGCTCTGCCACAGGCTCTCCTCTGAGAATATCCCCCTGCATCATCTCCCAGGAATTCCAGCCCTACTAAACTTCCAGGCCACCTTAAGTGACCTTTCTCTCTATCTAGACAATCAATAAAAAAATGTGAAGGTGTCCCAACCCCCGTCTCTGCTTCCCAAAACACGGATATGGATTGGTACAGAATGGAGTAAATCCCAACGCCGCGCTGCAAGCCCAACCAGGCAGAGCTGGATCCATCACCCCTCTGCCAGCTGGGAATTGCTGGTGACCAGGGATGGACCAAGGGCAGGATGAAGCACTAAGTGGGCACACCAAGCCCTCCATGTGAGGAGGGAGCGAGGAGAGAAGGCGGTGGGATCGATCAGCTTGGGTTTTCCAGAGCTCAGCAGGTCACGCTTCCCGTGGCACCTCTCAGCCCAACCCCTTCCCCTCCTGGCCCTGCTCCCTTCCCTGTGGGGGCTCCCTTGTTTCGGGGGCTGCAGGACACACCAGAGCAGGAAGCTGATCCAGCTGAAAAACAAACCTCCTCCCCAAAGGCTCCTTCTCAGGTCAGTCCACTCTGCCAGCACTTGTGTGCTAGAGGGGATCCAAAGCAGCAGGTGAAGCCACGGGTTTGGTGAGAAGAAAACTGGTCTTGGGCACAAAAACAGGGCTGGCTCAGACCCACAGAGGGCTCCTGGTGTGGAGTCCCCACCCCTGGAGGTGTCCAAGGGATTACTGGCCGTGGCACTCGGTGCTCTGGGCTGGGGGACAAGGTGGGCATCGGGCACAGATGGACTTGATGACCTCGGAGGGCTTTTCCAAGCTCAATGATCCTAAATGAGCTTGGAGTGCTGGTGGGAGCAGGTTTGCAGGAACAACTTTCCAGAAGGCTCCTTGGAGAAGCAGAGCTGTCTGCAGAGGTGCATCCCCCAGTTGTCATGGCTTAGGGAGCATCCCTGCGTGTCCACAGCCATGGATGCACCTCCCAAATTCCTCTGCTGGCTCCACCCACAGGTGGGACGCCAAAGGCTGAGGGGTGCAGGATAAAACCCCGGAGCAGGGATGGGAGAGCCAGCCCTGAGGCCCCACTCGTTGCAGGGCTTGCAGCAGGATCTGCTGCACAGCCAGCTGTGGGCTCAAAGACTCTCCTCCTATGACCCTTGTGGGCCACAGTGTCCCTGGAGAGATGTGACTCTCAAGTCCAAAGCCACTCCCTGTTGACCTGGGTCAAGGATTTTAAGTAGGAACTTTCTCCCTTCCCAAATATCCACACCACTGGGCTGTCCCCCCCAGCTTGTCCTGTCGGCAGGGCTGGCCCTCGACCACAGCTGCTCCAGGATGAGGGATATGATGCTCCCAGAAGGATTCCAGCTCTCCAGGCACATTCCTTCAAGCCCAGCTGAACGTGGATCGTCTCCCTCACCACAGCTACGCAAAAAAGGCTGGAGAAGCCTCATCCAGGCATGGCTGGAGGGATTGCTTTCCTGAGGAGCAACCAAAACTGCTGCCTCATTGTGAGCTTGGCCTTTTTCCTCCCTTGGAATGGCAAACCAAGCACAGACCTGAACGTGGATGATGACTGGAGAAAACCCCCAGCACTGATATTGCTCCAGGATAACTGGAGACAACCCCCAGCACTGATATTGCTCCAAGATTACTGGAGACAACCCCCAGCACGGATATTGCTCCAAGTCACAACCACTTTGCCCCCATAAATAAGATCTGCAAGCAGGGGCTGGTGCACCTCAACTGTGAAGATCACGCTGCCCTTCCCAGGGTTTTCTCCTGGGGTCTGGAGTGAGGGAAGAGGCAGAGGGATGAGATCCTCCCTCTGGCTGAGGAGGGCACAGACACCAGGCCCCCATTCCCGGATCGTCCAGGGAGGAAGGGACTGGACCAACCACTTTTCTTGTGTCCAAGGCCCTCTGTAACCCACAAATCTGGGCATGGGGATCTTCTGCAAAGTGGGGAGGACTTCTCCAAGCTGAAACCCCTCTGCTGCTCCCACAACCTCCTCAGACCATCCCAGAGAACCCTGTCTGTGAAGTGGCAGTGGGAATTCCAGGGGTGTTCCAGTCTAAGGAAAACATTCCCTGGGAAAGGTTCAATCAGAATTCCTTCCGCCCTTGGATCTTGCAGGTCAGTTGGATTTAACTACCTACTTTAATGATTCCTTGAAGTCTTTAAAGCCTTGACTCTTCTGCTGGGCAGGGATTTGCTGCAGAGGACGGAGCCCTGAGCCTGTTTGAATCCCTGAAGAGCCTTTTCCAAAGGCAGGACTCGTGTCCATGAGCTATGGCTTAGATTCCTTTCTGCTCCAGCCTCACCGAAGCCATGCCTAAAATCCCTGGGCTCCATTCCTTTGCTCCCCATGGAAAAGAGCCCCAGCTCTGCCTGTGGCTCACACCCCTCCCTCCGTCCCCAGAGTGCTCCTGGCAAGGAGGGAGGGCTGGGTTTTGGGAAGAGTGGGAAGAGGTGCTGTTGTTGGGATGTGCCAGCCCCGAGGTGGGCAGGTGGGCTGGGCACGACACAAGGAAATGCCTTCGCACGCGCCGCTTTTAATGAGGTGTTAATTGGGCACCCAGTGACCAGGACAAAGGAGCGGCAGAGGATGTGGCTTGAGGTTTGGGCTGATGGAAAGCAGCAGGCTTGGGAGCAAATGAAAGCTGCGAGTTTGTGGCCTCTTGCTGTCGTTTCCAACAGGAAAAAAAGGGCCACCAGGTGGGCAGGGAAATCTGCTCTGGGATCAGGGCTGCGTTTGGGGACCTTTCCCTCTGCTGGGAATGTCTCCAGATTCTCCCACAGCACCGGGGGAAGAGGGATCTGAGACACAACAGTGAAGCTGGGAAGCTCTTTGGCTTGTCCCCTTCTCTCAGCAATTAGAGGGACATGGGCCAGGAGGACCACCCAGGGTTGGGTGGGTGGGATTGGGGTGTCTCAGCTCAGAGCTGGGTGGGATTGGGGTGTCTCAGCTCAGAGCTGGGTGGGACTGGGGTGTCTCAGATCACAGGGCTGGGTGGGA
>JAWWTY010000077.1:1120336-1169336 GCA_035222235.1 Margarornis squamiger
CTTCTCTTCTCCAGGTGAGCCCCCCAGCTCTCCCAGCCTGGCTCCAGAGCAGAGGGGCTCCAGCCCTGCAGCATCTCTGGGGCCTCCTCTGGACTCATTTCACACTTTTCTTGTGCTGTTCCCCAGAGCCAGAGGCCCCTCTGCAGGGGGGTCTCACCTGGGCAGAGTAGAGTTGGAAAGCCACCTCTGGTCCCTGAGGATGCTCCAGCCGCAGTTACAGGTGGTGACCACTTAGCTCTTCCTACTCACCCAGGTCATTCCTTTCTCCACCTGCAGAGAGGGGATCACTCCCCATTCCCCACCTCTGCCCTGCTCCAGGTGGGACTAACAGGCCATTTATTTGGGGGTAGAGGACATGAATGGGATATTTGGGATCAGGGGAGGCAACTTTCTTGCAGACAACCTGTGTCAGTGCATCCCTTCCTGCTCCTTTCCCATGACGGTCTCTCACCCCCCGCAGCGTCTCACCCACCCCAAAAAACGCTGTGAATTTCCCACCCCAAGGGAAAATCCAGGTGAAATCCGTGGTCCTGCCGGGCTGTGCTGCACCCCAAAGGTGTGA
Organism: Margarornis squamiger; assembly: GCA_035222235.1. Taxonomy (NCBI): domain Eukaryota; kingdom Metazoa; phylum Chordata; class Aves; order Passeriformes; family Furnariidae; genus Margarornis; species Margarornis squamiger. Next base: position 1,120,899 of record JAWWTY010000077.1, read on the forward strand.
ACCCCCCGACAGATGTGACCTGGAGCCAAGGAATGGCTCGGATGGGGGTTGTTTTACAAGCCCTTCCTCGTGGGGCTCTTTTCCCGCGCCCTTCCCCGCTCCGGGGGACATAAATTTGGGACACATCATCGCCCTCGCTCCAGGGTCATGCAATATTCCCCCAGCGAGGCTTCATTATGAGGAAATTCATGCCTTAAACACCTCGCAGGCCGCATTTTTGACAAGTCATCACATTTTTGTGTGCCCTGCTTTATTTTAAAGCCCCTCTAGTAGCGACATTCCTGAGCAGGGGCTGCTCTGCAGCTCGGAGAGGGGGAGCCTTGGTCAGCTGGGAGCAGGGGAGAGGGAAAAGTGGGATGTAGGAGATGTACTGGAGCAACCTGCTGGGGGATTTTGGCTGCTGGGACACCCAGAGAAGTTCCCTTTCGGGCAAGAAATCAGGACAGAAAGAAACTCCTCGGATTATTAAGGAAATATTACTCAGGAAATAATCACACATGAGCAGGGTGGGTGGAAATGTGTATAAAAGCAAAGAATATCATTTGATAAACACAAGGTCCAACGGACAAGTTGTTTTCAAACTTCACATCCCACCCTAAAGTGACATAGTTTTCATTGCAATGTCATCCCCACCCACCCAGCTTTGCTCAGAGGTGACTCCCTCCAGTCTTGAGCCCTTCAGGATCACCTGGGAGAGCTTTCTAGGACTGCTGTGCTTTTATTATATTTTATTTTATTTTATTTTATTTTATTTTATTTTATTTTATTTTATTTTATTTTATTTTATTTTATTTTATTTCATTCTATTTTATTTCATTCTATTTTATTTCATTCTATTTTATTTCATTCTATTTTGTTTCATTCTATTTTATTTCATTCTATTTTATTTTTTATTGTCTATTTGCAAGGGGTCAGCCCTCAACCCTTGGCCCACAGCAAAGTTGTGGCACAGTGTGATTAACAGTTTTAACCACGGACTCCAAGGGTTTCCCCCGGAATTTAAACTGCATAAATCAGGGAAGAATGGGAAACAGTTTAAAAAAACCATCCTTTTCTTTGAGAAATTAAATAGACAGAGCTTGGATGACACAGGATTGCTGCCCAAACCCATGTGTGCACCTCAAATAGAAAGATCTTTGTGGCAATCCTGCCTGTTGGATTGATACCAGAGACATAAATGATTTGGGTTTTGGTTTCACCTCTGTTAAACTCTCACCCCTATAAAATGAAGCAAAACCAAAGAAGCCCCGTCCCTCCAGCACCTTCACCCAAAACATCAGCAAGGCTCCCCTAAAGACCTGAAGGTTCTACCATTGCAGAGAAATCCTGAGTGTCCTGCAGGTTCAGAGCAGCTGTGGAGCCACTTGCCATGGCTGAGGGTGACCTTTGCCATGCAATGGATTTGCCCAAAGTCCCTCTTCGAGCGAGAACCTATCTCTGGGAGAGTCTGTCTCCCCTTTGGAGACATTTGAGTGTGGGCTTTTCTTCCCCCTCCTGCATTTCTGTCTGTTCTGTCCCTTCCCTTTGCCTTCAGGCAGGGGGATGGAATAAATTAATGAGCAGCATGTGAACCCCTGCCCTGGAGAGTTACACCTAAATACTACTAAGCCTATTAAGTTTATTCCTGGAACTGTCCTGTGCTCCCACCCCCAAGAACTTTTCTGTTCAGTAGATTTCATTTCCTTTGTTCTTACTTAATTTACTTGCAGCCAGGGGCTCCAGCAGCCTGGTCATTAACTTACTGCTAATTAGCTGGCACTGACAGCCTCTCGTTATGCAGGAGGCTTGGAGAATGTTTGCTGGGAGTCACATGGTGGGACAGCCTTTTAATAACAGCCATCCTGTCTGGTTCTGCCTCGCCCCTCCTATGGGTGTCCGAGCTGAACCCACCAGCGCTGCCAGGGGGTGTTTTGACGGCAGATGGAAAAGGAGAGGAAGGGATTTGGTGACACTTTTCCCCCCTGGAGGTTGTCCCTCCTCCGGTGTGCCTGTGAAGGGTCAGGGACAATGTGAGATGTGCCTGTGGCACCTGTCACTGCAGAGGGAAAGGAGAAGCAGGTTCCTCCCTCCGTGCTGTGCCTGTGAGCCCCAGGCTGAGCAGAAAACTCATCCCGTTACGTGCCACCATATGCTCCTCCCCGAGGTCCTTCGTCTGGGGATTCACACCGCGGTGCAGATCCTCTGCCCTGGGATGTTCCCTGGAATTCCTGAGGGCTGGCAGGTGGGTGTCCCACTGCTGGGCACCATCTGGGCTGGGCAGGGGGGTCCGGATGCCACCCCACTCTGGTGTGCATCTGGAAGATGGACCTTGGGCATCGAAATCCCAGGAACCAGAGGTCAGGACACACGAGCAGGTTGCAAAGAGCCACAAACCTCCGAGCATCTGCCCCACTTGCCAGCAGGGCAGGTGGTGTTTTCCCTGGCAAGTGGAGAGGTCTGGTGAGCCAGGGAACCCAGTAACCACCCCCACACCCTCCCCAAACCCCAAAGAGGCAACTTTTGGCACTTGGCATTCACCAGGTGCTTCTCTTCCGTCTGAGCAAAACAGGAAATGAGTCAGGCAGGGAAACACACATTCCCAGGAGGAATTGCCCTGGTAGGGCTGGAGAAGAGACTGCCCCGGAGGTGTTTGTTATTCCTGGGCAAGGAGGATGCATCTGGACACTGTTTCTTGAGGTGACATGGCTGGGGGCTGTCAGGGAGAGGTGGAAAAAGCTGGTGTCTTCTGACACTTCATTTGCTCCAACGTTTCCAGCTTGTGATGACTCCCGTGAATCCCTTTTTGAACCCTGTGGAGTGAAGAGCCGGTGCCTGGGGTGCTCTGCACTCCTGGAGAGGGTGCCAGAGGTGCAGCTTAGAGAATCAGGGAATGGGTTGGGTTGGAAGAGACCTTAAAGACCGTTTAGTTCCACCCCCTGCCATGGGCAGGGACACCTTCCACCAGCCCAGGCTGCTCCAAGCCCTTCCAACCTGGCTTTTCATTGAGCTTCTCAATGAAAGTGCTGGCACGGAGAGGTGCCAGGACCCTTCTGTGACACACCAGTGTCTCCAAGGAGGAACAACACAGCTTTCTTCAGTGCACAGGGACAGGGAGGCAGCACCTCTGGGCTCTGCTGGCACCACAGCAGGTGCCCCCTGGCACCATGGCTTGGCTCCCCTGCACATGTTTCACATCTGCCCCTCTGTTTCTGACCCGTGTGCAGAGGGGGAACCACATGGACTCCAACGTCACCTTGAACTCAGTTCGTCACCTTGAACTCAGTTCATAATCCCCCACCCCAGGGCTGAGGGGCTCTCCCAGCCTCCAGAGGGGGAAAGGCAGCAGATGCTTCTCCCTGCTCATTGCAGGGGGTTGGACTGGTTGACCTTTAAAGGTCCCTTCCCACCCAAAATATTCCATGTTTTATACCTAATCAGGACCTCAAGATATGAGTGTTTTGGGGTTTCAGTGCTGGTGTGAGCAGGAAACCGGTGCTGTGTGCTTTCAAACACGCCTTTTCTCCCCCACCTTCACTCCCCTCTCCCCTCAGAGCTCTGGAAACCTTTTGCCATGTTCCTGGCTCTCTCCCAGCCTCCCTGCAGGATCCAAATCCAAGTGGGAGGCTTTTTGGTGTGCCCATTTATCACCTCCCTGGCGGCTCCCAGGAAGGGAGGAACAGGCAAAGCCTGTCCGTGTTTCTTGTGATCCAGCTCTCACCATCTCCCTGGGATCTCCCTGGGAAGGCACAGGGAACGGGGGAGCAGGAATAGTGGGAAAGCCATATCTGCAGAAGGAATAACGTGGAAGAACCAGGCTGAGTGCAATGCAGAGGGCACAGTGGCCAAAATCAGCTGGGCTGGCTGGCACAGAGGATGCATCCAAGCATTCCTGGCTCCCAGCGAGCATTCCAAGAGCAGCATCCCAACAGGAGGGCACCATGGCCAGCTCAGCAGGGGTCACCTTGGTGCTCTGTGCTCCTGGCCCTCCAAGAGATCTGCTACTTGGTGTCACCTAGGCAGGCTCAGTTCCAAATCCTCTTCCTCCCTCCTTCTAACTATTAATCCATAACTTTTGATGGGTTTGATTTATTTCTTTTTAAAAGGATAAAGTATTTTCTTTTTGTTCCTTTCTGGTAGGATAAAAAGTTGGTTTAGTCACAGCCAGACTGGGCTGTTGCTGCAAAGAATATTTGGGTCTGAGGTTTAGCTTTTAAATAGCTCGTGGTCCCTCTGTTTCCCTCAGGTCCTCTGGTTCCTTCCATGCCAGGAAATCATTGCCCAGGTCTGGATGTGTCTCCCAGGCATAACTTTTGGGGTACCAGCAAACCCTTCCCCTTACAGGACACAGGAGAGGTCTGTGATCTCTTCTCCAAGACACAGCATAACAAATGACATAAACCACACAAATAGAATCCTTCATGAGTGTTCTCTTTCAACCCCAAAATGACAAAATTCTACAATTAAAGACCTGCATGAGGTTAAATTCCCAAGTTCATAGTGAAGGAAAACAAGGAACTTGTTTTCCACCTGAGCTGAAATCCACACAAGGTGCTCTGCTGGTCCTGCACTGGCCCTAAACCTTGGAGTTCATTTCAGTGCCTAAATGTGGATGTAGGACATCACACTGCAGAGAATCAGGGAATCAGAGAACCACTGAGGTTGGGAAGGACCTCCAAGACCAGCAATTTGCATCTTTGCAAAGGCAAGAGAGCCTGCTTATAGAATCATGGAATGGTTTGGGTTGGATGGACCTTAAAGATCACCCAGTTCCAAGGTGGCAGTAGGAGAAGAACACAGGTCCTATTGTTTACAAACATCTTTAATACGAGCTCCAAATTGTCTTCATTTGAAGGTTTCAAGAAGGGTTTAGGGTATATCAAGCAATCAAGTTATCTCAGAATTCCCTGCACTGGAAAGGGACCTTAAAAGTCAGGAAGGGACTTTAGAGGTCATATTTTCAGACCATGTTTATTTAATATAGTAGAGGTGGAACTTCTCCTCAAAACCAATGGACAAGGATTGAAACTTTTAGTGGAAGTTCATTCCCAATCACACTAATTAAAGGGAATGCTCCTTTAATGACCTTATGTGCTTAGCAAATCCCAGCAGTACTTCCACTGAGTAGTCATGACCAACACTGGGAATTCACACATTTCTTTTGTGTTCCACCAAAGTTCTGCCTCCCCATGACCCAGATGTACCTGAAGGCCCATCATTCCAGCGGGTGATGCCTGACGTGGCTCATATCCATAGTTTTCCTTGGTTTATGAGTGGCTGCAGACCCTGAAGGACAACAGTGACAGCAGCTCCCTGGGTCACCTGCTTTGGGAATGACATTGCATTTAAGGAAATTAGAATTCAGGGAAGGCAGGAGGCAGGCTTGAGCTTTCCTTGGGAAATACTCGTGTCAGCACCGCTTGCACACTTGTCCCAGAGCGGGGACGAGCGCCAGGACAAAAGTGGTCTCAGTGACCATGTGTGGGCCAGGGACATTAATTTGATGAGGTAAGAAGATATCCAAGCTCCCCAGGAGTTATCTCAGAGGCATTTCCTCCCATTGTTTCACCCTTTGCTTTTAGCATGGTGCATTCTCCCTTCCCTCCCACCCGAGGCTTTGCTGGGAAGCATCCAAAGGCTGGAGGCATTTGGCGTGGAAGTGGCACATGGAATCCTCGTGCCACACTATCCCTTGCATGTCCACAGATCTCTCTTTCCAATCCTTTGGAAACAGCTTGTCTCATGGGTTCCAGCTCAGTGGGCTTGGGGTTGGGGTTTTTATTTTTTTGGTTGCTTTTCCAAGAATTTAGGATGCTGTCCATTTCCTTTTCCGTGTCTCGTGATGCTCCGTAGCACTCTGACATTTATTAGGCGTGTGGAGCGTGCACTTTGGAGGGACCAGGGAATCACTTCTGACCTCTTCTCCTTCCTCCCTGCCAGGAGGTGTCTCGCACATCTACAGCTCTTTGTTGTTTGCAGGCACACCAAACTCCTGCCCGGGGTCCCCTCAGGGCTGAGCTCTGCTCTGCTCAGGAAAGGACCAGCTCCTGATTTGTAAAACTGCCTCAGGTGAGACGTGGGGCACCGTAGGAGAGTCCATGGGCTGAAAAACTCTGTGGTCCACCAGGATAAAGGAGTGTTTTCACACTTCAGGGAAAATAATCATATCTAATAAAGCTTTTTTTTTGGTTGAGTTTCTTTAGATGGCCATTTCAGAGCATAATTAATTATGTCTTGTTTGTTGACTATACAGAACTTGAAATGACCTTTCTGGAACGGTTTGGGTTGGAAGGGACCTTCAAGATCATCCATTCCCACCCCCTGCCACGGGCAGGGACACCTTGGCCAGGTTGCTCCAAGCCCTGTCCAAGGTGGGAGTAGCAAACCAGGGCTTTGTGAGGGCAGAACAAGGCATGAGCTGAGGAGAACCCCAGCCCAGGTGGGATGTGTCCTCTCTGAACTTAAACAGAGCTCCTGGATGGGTGGGCAGAGGGTGGAGGCACAATATGAGGCTCGTTGGGGCATCTCAGACCTGTTGGTGTTTCCATGGCCCTGAGAGAGGTGTGATTTTTAGATATCCCAGGATCATTAAGGTTGGAAAAAACCTCCAAGACCACCAAGTCCAATCTTTGTCCAAATCCTCCCATGTCCAACAAACCATGTCAGGAAGTGCCACATTACATGTTTTTTGGACACTTCCAGGGATGACAATTCCACCCTTTCCCTGGGCAGCCTGTTCCAATAGTTTCTCCCCTCTTTCAATGAAGAAATTTCCCCCTAATATCCAACCTGAACCTCCCTTGGTGCCACCTGAGGCCGTTTCCCCTTGTCCTACCACAAAGTCACCTGGGATATGCAAAGCTCCCCACCATATATGACTTGCCATGCTGGAAAATGGTAGCAAACCCAAGCCTAAGTCACTCAGACCTTCCCTTTATCGTGAAATCTGAGCTGTCAGCTCTGTCAGGCTTGGTATCTTCTCGACGACTTCCACAGAGGTTCTTTGACTTCCACAGAGGTTCTTTGTCTTCCACCTTAATCCCAAACACGGAGTGGTGCCCGTGTTTATTTGTTATCTTGAAAAGTGACACTGCTCTAATGGATATTATTAAATAACAAACAGTGTGGGAAGAGTTTCCTTTTCACCCAGTTCAGTCTATTTAGAGCTGCTGTGCACAACCCCCACCATGAAATCCTAGGAGAGACACAATACCAAGTTATTTGCCTGCTCAGGTTAAGTCCCCATGATTATTACATTTTTTCCTTGCCAAGACACTGTCCATTTGCAAGAAAAATGTTGGTAAATCGAGATATTTTAATGTAGAGGGGGGGTCCTTTCAGTTTCTCACACGATAATGTGATTATGGGTTTTAAGTGCATGAAAATACTTGCAAATAAGCCAGACAAAGTAAAGTTTTTATATTTCTAAAAGATATAAATCACCATGGTCAGCACTGGTGAAGGAATAGGAGTGAAATTCACTTTTTCTTTACACAGCTAAACCAGGACAGATGAATTTCTACCCAAAGCAGCCCCAAACCAGGGGAAATTCAAGCCTGAGCTGGAGTGTTGCTGAGGGTAGAAGGTTGTTACCCTTCCCTGATAATGGTGCTTAAATAATTGCTATTTCTGACAGGTTTGCTTGTCATTAGTCCCATTCATTTAATTAAAGATGGCACTGAAATAAAAACCAAGGTGGGAAGTTCATCTTCTTTCTTAATAAATCCTCTTTCTTAATAAAAGGACAGAAACACTTCAATGAGGCAAAACCTTTCTGGGGGTTTGCCATCCCCTTCAAACTTTCCCCCTTCTCGCCTGCACAATAAAAAAAAGCCAATTAACATACCCAAAATGCCATAAAAATGCAACAAACTTTATCCTTTTAACACCTAAATTACTGGATTTGTGTCTTCATTTTGCCAGCTGTCTCACAATACCCAACTCACAGGTATTTCCATCCCCCCCATATTTATGCCACGATTGTGACTTGAAAACCCATCAACATTTGCCAGGTAAAAGCAGCTTTGGCTCAGAGATCCCTCAGGAAGTTTTTCCCCATCTCCCAGTGCTGGAACATCCTCAGTGTCCCCTCCCCACACACACCAGACCAACAAATTAACACGTCCCATAGCTCGTTACCCAATTAATGAAAGCCAGATGCCTCCTCCTGTGCCAAATGCAAATTGTTTCCCACATCCCAAGATGCCAACAAGCGTCACCTCCAAACCCCTGGCCTCCCAGGGGCTCAATTTCTTTCATTTGTGCTGATAAATTTACCCAAACCCTCAAAGGGTTGAGCAGAGAAGTCAATTCCTTGATGGTTTTGTCCTGGAAAACACGGGGAGGTTGGTCCTGACTGTTGTGATGACAAAATCTTCTTTATCAGCCAAGGAGATTTGTTGAACCTCAGTTTCAAGGCCCCAAAACCCAAGAAAAAAATAAAATGAAAGGAAAATTCAGATCCTTTTTCTATGTTTCAACACCCGATTCACTCATTCTGTGAGTTCTTCCCTTAAAGTCTGATTCCTGGGAAGACTTTTTATCCCATTCCATTGAGAAGAAGATTTTTGGCCCATTAAAAATCACTAAAAGAGAAAAGATTTCTTCTTTTAAACCACCATACAAAATGTATTTTTACCTTTAATAACTTACATTTTAAACACCTCCTGGCAGTGGCTTCACCTTCCCTTTCTCCAAGCACTTTCCTTACACAACCTCCATGGGAAATGCCCAGTTAACACTGGTTGTGGTCAGGAAATAGTTAAGAGGAGCCAGGAATTCCAGGAGTGGAAAAGAAGGGACTGTTTTCCTGGCTTGGATGAGTTTAAGGTTGTGGTTCCATATTTTTGGTTAAAAGGCTCCTTTGGGACGTTTTGATCTAAACACAAAAAAAAACACCAATATCAGGAGAATCAGCAAAAAATGAACTGAGGGCAGAGCAGGAATCTGGAAGACATTTCATCCCTGCCAAGGAGAAGTGGAGAGAAACTCGAGAAATCATCCCTTTTGAGGCTGGATTAAACATTTGGGTTTATGTTTTGGGGATTTTTTAAGCCTTGTGTCTCACCTGGGTTTTCAGAGGTGCCTCCCATGCCTGTGACCTCTCCTGTCCTTGCCAGGGAGATTTGTCCCTCTCTTTTCCACATGAGCCATGATGGCAGAGTGTTGCCATCACTCCTTTTTTTGGGGATTATTCCTTTAGGTAATCAAGGGAATTGACTATTCCCTTGACTATTCCTTTAGATCACATCAAGGGAACCGCTAGGCTGGACAGAGAGAAAGGATGTTCATGTCAGTCTCTGTAGTGACCTGAGAGGAACAGCATCTCAGAGTGACACAAATGACTTATTTTAGATCTCTGCTTTAGGGTGAGACTGATTGTCCTCCAGATTTCCCCTCAGGAACCCTGGATTGGATCTCAGGGAAAGGCTCTTCCCTCAGAATGGGGTGGGCACTGACCAGGCTCCCCAGGGCAGTGGGCACAGCCCCAAGGCTGCCAGAGCTCCAGGAAGGTTTGGATGATGCTCTCAGGGACAGGGTGGGATTCTTGGGATGTCTGTGCAGGGCCAGGGGTTGGACTGGGTGATCCTCGTGGGTCCCTTCCAGCTCAGGGTGTTCCATGATCCCACGGGCTCAGTGTGTGAGAGTCCAGGCTGAAAACACTAAGATCAGCTCTTGACTGAAGTGCAACAGAGAGAAATGAGGAGGACTCAGCTCATTTTTGGGAAGGACACCTGAGGTTGGCAGGTGGCCCTGGTGTCCTGCAGGGAAGGAAGACAGCCCTGCCACAGCTGGGGCTCCTGCTCCTCTCTCCCTCTGCTCTCTGAGCCCAGAGCGATGAGCAAAGCACAACTGCAGATGATAAACGACCAGGAGCTGCTGCCTGCTGAGCCTTGAACTGAGGAGGAACAGCAAATCAAGCTCCCTCACGTGCAAAGACATTTATCTTCTGCTCACCCTTCCAGCTGCTCTCCCTGCAGCTGAAAGCCAGCGAGGATGAGCACGCAGGGGGACAATTGTTGTGTTGAAGACGTTCTGCACAGCCAGCGTGAGGATTGTGCTGCGAGGAGAGAGCAGGGGGCAGTGGTGAGAGATAAACTTGTCACCTTTGCTGCTGAGACACAAAAGGTCACCTCACCCCTGGGAAGTTTAAACAAACGAGTGGTGTCCAGGGCTACGGGGAGATCACGTCACACACGGGCTGTTCTTCCAAAGAGAAGGTCAGAAAAGCAGATTCAGCTAAACCAAAGTCATTAGACATCAAAAATCCAGGGCTCTGTTCACATGTTTAAAGTCCCACAGGTTTTCTCTGGGTCTTCATGTCATGAATGGCTTCTGCATCTCCTGAAATGCGAGGGCAGCCACCCCCTGGTGCAAGGGCTGATGCTCCAGGTCACCCCAAATGTCGTCCCAAAGACTGTCCCTATCCAGGCCAGCTGGGGAAGGATGAGAATGCTGCTGTAATTAGGAGTAGGAAATGCTCCTTGGGGACCTCCTGCCCAGGAGATCCCCAAGACTTGGCACTTCCCTGGAAGTGGGAAAAAATAAAGTAAAATTATAGGATGGGTTGGGTTGGAAGGGACCTTAAAGGTCATCCAGTGCCACCCCTTGCCACGGGCAGGGACACCTCCCACTAGTCCATGGTGCTCCAACCTGGCCTTGGACACTCCCAGGGATCCAGGGGCAGCCACAGCTTCTCTGGGAAATCCATTCCAGTCCCTCCCCACCCTCCCAGCCAGCAATTCCTTCCCAATATCCCATCCATCCCTGTCCCCTGGCAGTGGGAAGCCATTTCCCCTTGTTCTACACACCCTTGACCAGCAAGCAGAGGCTTCCACTGCCTTGACTTTCAGGATCAGCCTTGGCAGCTGCAGTGCTTTGGTTCTTCATAAATCAGGCAGAGCTGGAGCACCCCGGGCTGGCCACGTGTCCCCAGCCATCAGCTGAACCCCTTAAACACCCCGGGACACAAATCCTGCCCTTCAGATAAAGGTGAGGGTTATGCAGTGAGAAAAAAATATTACAAAAAGGGAGCTGGATGAAGAGAGTAAAACATTTCCTTGGCTCTTCTTGTGGGCCATGTAAAAATAAATCAATAACTCACCACCAGCTTGTGTCAGGTGGGACCTGCCCATCCCAAACACATCTTGCCTCTCCCATCTGGCTCGAGGCTCAGGTGGAGACCTTGAACTTGCTCCAGGAGAGCAGGAAAAGGAATTGTGCCCTCCCAGAGGCAAGCTGAGCTTGGTTGGGGGTGTTAATCTTGGCTGGCAATGAATCTGTCAGGAGCACATAACTCATCCAGGGTGGGAAAAAGCGACAGGCTGAGCCAGGAGGGCTCAGAGGAGCCGGGGGTCAGCCCCTCTGGGCTGGCTTTTCCTCCTTCCCTTGCCTTTGAGGGATTTGGGATGGTGTGTCCACATGTCTCAGCACCCCAGGATACCTGTGGAATAATAAATAATGATGCCAGTGCAAGGGTAGTGTGGAAAAGTCTTTAGTGAAGGGATTCCACCGGGATGAGCCAGGGGTGCCCGGGGGTGTCAGCACCCAGAGGAGAGCTGTGGGCTGGTCAGGATGTTCTGCATCTCTGCCCTCTTTTGGCAGGTCCAGCTGCCAAACAGCTGCCCTGCACCTCCCTGCACTTGGCATGTTGGGGACATCCTCATTTCTTTCTAAATAATTTGGGGATGAAAGAATATAAGTAAATTCCTCCACTGTAAGCCAGAAATGCTATTTGCAGTGATATTATGTTTATTTTTGTATAGGAGAAGGAGGAGCGAGACAGAGGGCCTGTTTGCCCAGCAGAAGGAGCTCTAGACTGTCAGAAGGTCATCTCCTGCTCCAGCAGCACTGAGTGAGCTGCTCCAGGTGCTGGGATCTCAGATTCCTGCTCCCTGCCCAGCCCAGGAGCAGCTCTGAGACCTGTTGGGTTGTTGCTGCCAAAGAGGGCAACAACCTTTTTGGGAAACACTGTGCTCAGATCCCCGTGTCCTGTCAGATGGGCCTGGAAAACACAGGCTTGCCCAAAAACACTAGAGGAAAAGTGGCTTGAGAGCAGCACCTGAGGATGTGAAAAGGGCTGCATCCCTAGGGAATTATGGAATCAGAGAGTCACAGGATGGTCTGGGTGGGAGGGAGCTTAAAGATCATCCAGTTCCAGCCCCCTGCCCTGGGCAGGGACACTTTCCATGAGCCCAGGTTGCTCCAAGCCCTGTGCAACCTGGTCTCTTTGAAGAAAAATGAAGAATTTTGAGATTCCATCTTTAAATTCCCTCTTGAAACAGTGTGTTTGGTCTGTGACCGCTCCTTCCATTCCTGCAGCATCCTGCCAGTCTAGAGCCCTGCTCCTTCAGATCCCCCATCAGCATCATTTCAAAACTGAGCAAAGAAAATCCTGACAATGTCCCCTATTTCCCCAGTCCTCTAAGAATTCCCTGAATGTGCTCTTGCTGGGATCCTATTCTGCCATCCTTTACACAAACATTTTGACTCGGTGTCGGGGTGGGTCACAAATGCACCTTTACGAGGGCTCAGTTGCTCCAGCTTGAGTTTTATGATGCTGAGGTAGAAGCTGAAGGTATAACATGTCCCAAACATGCCCACGGGTCACTGCAGTGCTATAAGAACTAAAATCCCCCAAGGAGCACATTCTTCAGCTGTGATGTGTTCCAGGAAGGAATTTCAGGAGCCCCCTGTGACTTGAGCTTGAGTAAATTCAATTATTGGGTCCCTTTGCCCTTGGGAGATGAGAAGTTGCTCTTTTTTTGGAATTGCCCAGCAAGGATTTGAATTCAGCAGGAGTGTCTGTCTTAGAGACTGTGAGGCAGAAAACAGGTCTCAAAGATGTGGCTGAAAAAAAAAAAGAAATGTGAATTTAAAGGTGGTGTTCAGCATGTAGAACACAGAATATGTTTCCCTGTGTTCATTTCCTTCTGTTTTAGGAGGAAAGCCTGTTGGTAAATAGATTCCTCTAACAATTACTGGTATAATAGTATAGAAAATTAATCATTCAGTGTCTTCTTTCAGATTCCTGCAGACTTGGACAAAATAATTATCACCACATCATTAAAAAATTTAATTTTCATTAAATTTTGCGGGTCAATTTTTTTTTCATCATATGCTGAGAACACCCTTGGAGGTTGAGAGTGGTGGAGCTCCAAACCAAGGCCAGAGGAGAGGGGTGGGAATTCTCTTTGACATGTGGATCCAGGGCGATTTTCAGAGCTCCTGGCCTGAAAAGTTGGCCTTCAACCCTTCAAGTGCTCAGAGACCTGATGGGGAAGAGTTTGTGCTTGAAAGGATGAAGGAACCTGAGCAAGCCTTAGGAAATTGGAGCCCAGAGGTAGAAATGGCACTCAGTCCAAGCTGAAGGACATTTCCCCTTCGCTGTCACTCCTAACGAGGCTCCTGAAGCTGGCAGAGAAGAGAAAGCATGGCAGGAATTGCCACACATAATCCCTGGGAAATTCCCAGCCCACTACTAAGACAACACAATTCCCAGCATGTGAGAAACGATGCCCACTCATTTTCCCACGTGTGTCCTTATTCTTGTGGCTGTCCTGAGCCCTCACACCCTTCATGTGTTCTCATTCCAACCCAGAGAGAGGGACTGGGCACCTGGATCCCAAGGAAGTGTGGGATCAATGTCCATGTCCCCTGAGGACACCCCAGTTATCAGGAGTCTCCTCTCCACAGTTTGGACGCAGAACCTGACAGAGAAAAGCTTATTTTGGCAGCAGAATGTGATTTTCCCAATAGTGTGGCCCAAAGGACCAGAAATCTGGGAGGTCATTCCTTGAAACACTTTGGTACATCACTTGGGCTCCAAAGCTCTCCCAGTCCAAGGGGTTTCCAAGCCACAGAGCCAGGATGAGTTCCCAGAGGAGAGGACAGGACAAATAAAACCTGCACTTCCCAAATTTTACTGCAGGGCTCCTACAGGTTCAAAATGCCCAGGGAATGAGTTCACAACCTCAAACCTACCCAGGAGACTGGCACAGAGGATCAACAAGTCCATCTCCCATTCCCATTTTGCACCCCAGAGTGAAGGTGCCTGTGGATCAAACTCTGCAAAAGGAGAATCTTGGGATCCATTTCCTCGGGGAACTCTCAGTGAGCCAAGGGGGTGGAAAACTCCTTTTGAAAAAATAAAGATGGAGAAAGGAGAAGGGAAACATCAGAAAGATTGTTTCAAACACAACATTCCCAAGACAATCTCCAGTTTGCTTCAAATTCCAGTTAAAATTGGACAGTGGGCAAAGAGAAGGGGAAAAAGATAAAAAAGGTAAAGAAGAAGTAAAAAACAGGTAAAAAAAAGAACAAAAGGAGAGGAATGTTGCTGAGTTTTGTTTTCCAGGGGAGGGCAACAAACAAAAAGCCACCACCCAGCCCCTTTTTCTGATTAATAGAAATGTGATGGAAATTTCCTCTTGTTGTCTCGGCTCCTAAACACTTCCCAGCCACATCTGGCACCAGGAGCTCCTTCCAGCCTGTTTATGTTCACAATGAGAACATTTTTTCCAGCCCTGTCAACAATTATTGTTTCCCCTTTGGGGAGGTCGGAGGTTTGTCCCTCTCTCTCTCTCTCTCTCTGGTGGTTAAAAAAGCTTTTGGCTTTGAAGTGTCTCCGTGGTGTTTGTGGGTGCACAGAGGGATAAACACGGAGGAGACCTGGAGCACAGCACATGGGAAGAGGTGCTGGGTGGAAAAGGTTGGTGGGATGAAGCCAAAGGTTGCCCAAGTGGGGTCAGGAGGGTGGATGAACATCCCAGCTCGGGGGGCCACGGTGGCAACGCAGAAGTGAGTCAGTGCCTTGGATTGTGAGAGTTTGGCTCCTCTTCCGCCCTCTCTTTGATGTCAGGGCTCATTTGAGGAGAGGAGGCATTTTAATGGGCTCCTTCAAGCTTGTCTGACTTCCCAAAGCAAGCCAAGGGATGGAGGGAAAGTGAGAGGATGGATCCCACCCAAGCCCCCCAGGCTCGAACTGTGGGAGCTGCAGGTGAGCCAGAGAGCCTGTTCTCAGAATCCGAAGGGAAATCTGCCACCTTCTTTCTTTAGGCAATAAAAGGCACTTTCAGAGGCACAGCCAGACCTTGTCCAGGCTCCTCCACCTCTGGAGGCAGCTCCAGGGCCTGCTCATTGCCCTGCCTTGGCACCCCGTTGCTGGGGGCTCCCTGTGCCACGTGGGGTTTTGGGTACCCGAGAGCTGTGTTTTGGCTCGGTGTCTCTCCCCTCCCCAGAAGGTTAGTGTGGAGCTCTCACCCAGCTCTGGGAAGGGCAGCCAGCCCTCAGGCAGTCTGTGTCCCAGGCTTGGAGAGGATTGAGAGTTTGGACAACCTTCCCAGGCACGTGTGTGGTTTTGGGGGTTGTCCTGTGCAGGGCCAGGAGTTGAACCTGATGGTCTTCATGGATATTCCATGATTCTGTGGAGCTCTTGGTGACACAACCAAGAGCACGGTGAGCATCAGTATCAAGCCAACCATCAGCCCCAAACTCTCCTGATTCTCCACCTGCTGCTTTCTTCTCTCTTTTTATCCCCCCACCATCTTCCCAGCCCTTGGCATGTCTGGCTCCTCTTCTTCCCCTTCTCCACGTGCTTATCCAAGGCATGACTCTGCTCCTTGCTCCCCCCACTGCTTCCCTTCTTCCTAAATCCCAGGGATATCCAATTTTTTTTCTGTCCTGTTCCCAAAGAGGAGAAATGCCCTTCCTCAGGATGAGGTCTCTTCAGCTCTACCTTCTCCTCCTCATTTCCAAGCCTTATCCAGGGGTGTTTGGAGGAGAGGAGGATGAGGGAAGATTAAGCAGAGGGATCTCTGTCACTGATTCCAGGGGAGACTCCACAACCTCTCTGGCTGCTCCAGTGTTCGCCCACAGTGACAGTAAAAAAGCTTTTTTTTTCATGTTTTCATGGAATTTCGTGTGTTTCAGTTTGTGTCTGTTGATTCTTGTACTAAATCAATGTGCAAGTCAAAAATAAGAGAATTATTTGTAAGAATTAGCTTTACCATCCATGTCTTATGCTCCTTATGAATTTGGTCTCACGGTCCATTGGTTCCTGTTGGGGAGGTGGAATCTTAATTTTATTAAAGAGCAAAATTCAGATAAAAACTCTTCCTTTCTTCCAATCAATCTGAGACATTAAAAATCCACTAAAGTACCCTCGTGTACCTCAGCCTTTAGTACCCACCCTGTGAAAGTTTAGGGCTCTTTGGCTGGTTATAAAGATTTGGGATGACTGGCTCAGCTGGAATCCCCCATGGTGAGCACGGGGGCTTAAATGGAATCCCAGAATGTAAAGGGATTCCTGGATTTAAAAGGCACCTCAGCCTGGCAGTTTTTCACTTATCTTTTCAATGAGGAGGTAAAAGCTCATCACCATTTAGTGCTGGAAGAGCCATTCCCTTCTGTCCTGATTGATAAGGAAAGCTATCCTTCTGCTCCAAAGGTTAGCAAACATCCTGGAGCAGCTGTAAGGAACCATGGGGAGTTATTCCAACACACTCTGCCCACCTTGGCCAGGGGGAGATGCTCTGATTCCTAGAAGGAAGCTGGAAGGTCCTTATCAGAGCTGTACCTGGCTGCACAGAGAGAGGAATGTGAGAGAGGAAATTCCAGCAGCTGGGAAGGAAAAGGGCTCAGGACCCTTGGCAGTGCCCAGGAGATGTGTGGGCAGAGATGTGTGACCTCTCACTGTGCAAAGGCACGAAAGCAAAGTTGGCACCGGGCAAAATTTGGCAGTGCTGCCTCTTGGAGGGCACAGCTGAGCACCCAGTGCCTCTGCACAGCAGGGCAGGGGTTTGGGCAGAGACCAGGAGGGAATCTGCCCCTTTCTTAGCTCTGGGAGTGGCTCAGAGAAAGGTCTGTTTGCTGCAGTTCTCCCTTTCCTCCCCTCCAAACCACCTGTACAAAACTCAGTTGTTTCTCAGTGCCACACCTTAACTCAGTTAAGGTTATTCTGCTTTTTGCATCGAAAGGAAGGCCAGCCCAGGCTATTGCAGAGATCCTGGGGCCTCTTTGCTCGGCTGGATTACCTTGGTTTTCACTGCTTAAACTAATATTGGATGAAATGAGCTCAGTTCTCAGGGCTTTGCAGGGGCTCTCACTGCAAGGTCTGTCCTTAAACCCCTGAGTGGGAAGACATTGTCATTTTTTTTGGTGTGCAGAAGGAAAGGCATCTGTGCCCCAGCAGGATGTTAATGATGAGCTCCTATTTGCCACAGAACAGCCAGGCGAGGAGAAGTTAATTAATGCCACGTCCATCCTGTTCCCACCTCCAGGCAGCCAAGCAACCCTGGCATCTCTTCCCCTCCCTATATTTAGTGGGAGCACGGATGTTGCACATGAGAAATGATCCCCTGATGATAATGCTGTGTTTACTTACCTGTCTCTTGGGCTGTGTCCACCCACTCTTCCAGCCCCTGCGTGTCCCACGGTGATTAATGGCTGGCCGTGGCTCCGATTTTAACTCTGCCCTTGGCTCTGTGTGTTCTGCTCATTAAAGGGGAGCAGGGAGCAAAGCTTGGCCAGGAGGCACAGACTGGCCACGTCTACATTACCCAGCACTTGGTTATGGGTCTCCTTTGGGTCATATTTGGCTTGTGAATTGAAGTTTTTCTTGATCTGCCAGGGTTTTGTTTGTTCAGTGTCTGATACAGAGGGAAGGCTTTGCTAAATAGCCTGAAACAGGCTGGGAGAGTTGGAGCTCTTCAGCCTGGAGAAGGGAAGGCTCTGGAAAGCCCCTTCCAGAGCCTAAAGGGGCTCCAAGAGAGCTAAAGAGAGACTTGGGACAAGGCATGGAGTGACAGGACAAGAGGGAACGGCTTTAAGCTGAAAGAGGATAGATTTAAACTAGATATTAGGAATAAATTATTTACTCAGAGGGTGGGCAGCCCCTGGCACAGGTTGGGCAGAGAAGCTGTGGCTGCCCCTGGATGCCTGGAAGTGTCCAAGGCCAGGTTGGAGCACCCTGGGCTGGTGGGAGGTGTCCCTGCCCATGGCAGGGGTTGGAATGGGATGATCTTTAAGGTCCCTTCCATCCCAACCTCATTCCATGATGATTCTGCAATTCCAAGCCCCACAGGAGAGTCATCAAAGGGAAAAACAGTACCAACCCTTTTCCTCTTCGTGTGGGGTGTGACAAGAGGACAAAAGAGGTGTTTGAGAATGCAAAGCCTTCTAGACCAGGACTGAAGAAATGTAAAATATGGTTTGTTCATTTTGCTCATGGTCCCCACAGCCTGATGTCCTGAGCTGGGCTTTGTGTGGACCCAGCCTAAGGGAGAGCTTAGGACCCAAACAGCACCAGTTGGGTGTTTGAGCTCCTTTCCTAACTCTTCCCTCAGCACAGACATGGTCATCAGGGCTTTCATTTTCAGAAGCAGCTCGTGCTTTAAAACCTGAGCCCTTTGGAAACCTCTTTTGGACTCCAAACAGAGAAGGCTCCTTCTCCCTAAGCCCCTGGCTAGACCTGTCACTCCCCATAAACATCAGCCAGAACCAAACCCCCTTCTTAGTCCTTACAAAATCCTCCTTACTCCTGGGCAACAGGCAAAGGAAGCAGATTCTTTTGCCCAGCTCTGAAGACCCCGAGCCCTGACAGTTGTTGGATGTCCGTGGTTTGGGTGTCTCTGAGCCTGGGCTCTCTGATCTCTGGTCTCAGGCAAGCCTTTGCAGCTTTGCTTGCTCCCAGTTTGAGCAGCAGCCAGCACAGCTGGCTCCCAACCTCTCCCCTCGAAGCTGGCCTTCATTTCTGCTCATTCACAGCTCCTGCAGGAAGGAGCAGTTTGTTTTGCACCCTCAGCACGGTATAAACTCACCCTTTGCTCCGCCATGGAGGATCCTCTTTCACCCTTGGGGTTTGTGTGAGGAGAGCTGGAGCAGAGCAGGGTTTAATCAGAGCTGGAATTGGCTCTCGCAGCACAGAATACAGGGATTTCATGATTTTTATCCGGCTACACTGTGTGTCCTGGGGTTTTTTTGGCTCACTGGAGAGGGATGAGTAGCAATTGGCTTGTTGGAGTGACCCCTGTGCTGTAGCTCGTGGTTTACACCCCCTGCCATTCTCTGCCCTAAAGGCACCTTCGTTTCAGCACAGAGCAAAATGTCATTCCTAGAAAACCCTAATTTTTTCCACAATAGGTTTCTAGCAGGTGAACTCAAGGAGGCAAAGTCATCCTTTATATCCTGTTTTTTCCAGAATAGGTTTCTAGCAGATGAAATCAAGGAGGAAAAGTCACCCTTTATATCCTTTATATCCTATTTTTTCTAGCAGGTGAACTCAAGGAGGCAAAGTCATCCTTTATAAACTGAGCATCTGGAAAACTCCAAGCCCCTTTATCTCACATATAGATATGGGGGAAGGAAGGGAAAAGGGCCTTGCAGAAGGGGTTGGATCCTTTTGATATTCTACTTTTACCCTTTCTCATTCACTGAAAATCCTTGGCAAGGAACAGGTGAGAAATCAGGAGGCAGGGGAGAAAGTGATGGGATTTGCCTTCATTGGATTGCACATAACATGCTCCTCTAATTAGCAGAGATAGGAATTAAAGTCATCCTTTGATAAGGTCAAATGGGCTCGGAGCAGGGGGGGATTTTCTGCCTTATCTGGCATGTAATCTTATCCAGCTTGATTTGAGCAGGAGATCAGGGATTAGGGAACATAATGAGATTGGATAGTCTAGACTAAACAGGCCAGAGACAGGAGGGAGGAGGGATCGGGGCGGGCAGTGTTTGATGTGCCATAATCCCAAATGGATGCCAAGATTTGGGGCTGTGGCTCAAAGTGGCCCCTGGGACAATCCAGAGCCTGAAGGGCATTCCCCACCCCACAGTCTGGACCCACTGAGGGAAAGGTGATTCCCATTTCATGCCTTGTCCTCTGCCAGTGTCTTAAGGGGCTTGATTCACCACTTCTCCCTCCTGTGCTGTCCTGCTGGTGTCTCTGGCAGCAGGATGAGTTAAAAGAGGATGTAATTGTGTGATTGTGATTCTCTGCCCACCTCTGCCCAATATTCCAGACCCCAGCCCTTGGTGGAACCCTTCTCCTAGTGTCATTGCACTGATGTCACAGCCAGGGGGTAGTTAAACCCCAGAGGAGCCTTTCCCCAGGGATTACATAGGAAAGGATGTGGGAATATCAAACTAACTCGCTGACCACCAGGCTCTTCCCAAGACCTCTTACACATGATCCCATCTACAAACCAGGAATGCTCTGCTGTCTAGTCCCTAAATGCTTGGATTTTCCAGCCTTTTCCATTTATCAGTGACCTTTGCCTCCTTTCCAGTTCCCTTTTTCCATGTCAGAATTACTGTAACTTTGGTAACTCACCCTGTTCCTTGAAGTCCAGCCACAACATTTCTCTTTGCTGCTCTTGCTTTGCCAGGCTGAATAAACCAAAACCCCGGGAATTTTCTTTGGGAAGAGGAGCTTTGGAATCCCTCAATTACAGCAGGAGCTGTTCCTCTTCCTGGGACAAGACATTTGTCAAAGGGCTCATTGTCAGCTGATGATGAGATTAGATGAGCTGGCCAAGGTCACACCATGAACCCCTGGCAAGGTCAGTGATGGAACACGAGCCCTGATTTGCTGTTGGGGTTTTTTGGGGTGGTGGTGGTTGGGTTGTTTGGTTGGGTTGGGTTTTTGGTTTGCTTGTTTTTCCCTTCAGTGTCTTGTGGAGTATCAATGCTGTGCTTGGAGCCATCCAGAATTCCCAGAGGATGCTTGTCCAGTCAAAACACACGATTCCTCTGCCCAGCTGGGCATGAACTCCACAGGATCTGAGCTACAAAAACCAGGAGATCCTTAATAAAACCTTCACCACGAGTGTCTACACAGGCTGTCTCCAAAGGGTCTGGAGGTGGGACCTCTCACAGCAGTCCCCAAACCACCAGGACAGCAGAACCTGCATTTGCAACCAAACCAGAGCAGAATTCCCAATATTTGCCTCTGGTTTCTGGCTGTTAGAAATTAAACTGTGTGAGAGTCTCCTCTCCCTCTCTGCCTTTTCCTTTTTTCCTGGTGCTTAAGGAATATTTTTGACCCTATTTGGTCCTTGTTGAAGTGAGTGTTTTACGGGAAAACAGATTGTTTTGTGTTCTCAGCCACAAATAAAGATCTCAGGAGTTTCTGGAGTTCACAGGCTGGTTTATAAGAGAAAAAATGAAGGTTTTTTTTCCCTTCCTGGCTGTTTTCCCCCTTCCTGCTCATCCCACAAATGCAATGTGTGAAAGATAGGATGCCCCATCAGGAGGAAGTTCTCCTGCCAGCAGCTGGTCTTATTTCAAGGATGCCAGAGGAACTCAGGAGGGATCAAAGCACGTGGTGATGGATTTGTGGCATCAACATCTGCCCAGTGGAGAGAGACAAGGAGCTGCAGCTCATCCATGGAACTCAGGGGATCCCAAGGACATCTCTGTGGGAGTTTGTTGGGAGAAGCTGGGAAGGACATTTTCCCTGGCTTGTTTGGAAGCATCATTTGCACAAAAACCTTGCACTGCCTTTCAAGGTTTGTGTCTCTGGGCATTTTGAGTGCTCATGCATTTTATCTGGAGCCCATCAAGATCCAGGTTTTCCCCAATGACATGTGAGGACTCTTGGGGAGATGTGAAGAACCTGCAACTCTGGGATTCATTTGTGGGGTTTATTCAATGAGAGAACATATAAATAAATTAATAACTAAATAAAATATGACACCCCCATGCCTCAGTTGTTTCTCTGACTGCTTGACAGGCAGAGAAAGACCCAAGAGGTGACCTTTTCTGCAGATATTGGGGTAAAATCTTCTGCTCTGGAGAAAAACTCCCGTGTCCATATTCCCCACCCTCCACTGAGCTCACAGCAGCTCATGACCTTTATAATAAGATTGAAAAGGAAAATAAAGGCCTTTTTTTTTGCCTTTGATGGTGAAGATCCCTTCCCTTTGGGTGATCTCTTCAGCCCAGGTATAAACACAAGAAGAAAGGAAGGAGAAGACATCGCTCCAAGCTTTATCTGGACCTCCCAAGGGCCTTTAATGAAGGATGAAACACCAGCCCGAGCTTTATCTGGACCTTCCAAGAGCCTGCCCTTAAACCTTGAACCTCCCCACACCGACTTTTCCCAGTGGAATATTCCCCTAAAATGCCTTTCCACTCCTGCTCTTCCTTGTTGTGTCTGCTCCACTTGGGGTGGGTGAAAAATATTCCCCCTCAGCGAGCCAAAATATGTCAGTCATTCCAGCTCTGCTGCCAAGTTCTCCTTTGCTCCACAGGCTCTGCCCCAACAGGCTGGAGAAGCCACGGGTATTTCGTGGTGGGTGGAAGTCCAGGAGATGTCCTTCTCCATCAGGACAACACGTCAGGCCACCTCTGAAGTCCTCCAGCCCAGGGGGACGCTCTTGGAAGTGTTCCTGATGTTTTCCTGACGGGGAGAGTTTTCAGTGGTTCAAGGAAAATGTGTGATTGGGGAATTTGCTTCTGTTTCATTGCACAGATGGAGGTAGAGATAAAGATATGAACTTAAGGAGAGAGAAATTATTAATATTACTAATAAATGTATTGATTATTTATTATAATAAGGTAAATCAATAATTTAAATAATTATTTAGCTAATTCTACTACTACTACTAGTAATAAAAATAGTAATAATGATAACAATGATAGTAAAAATAATAATAATAATTATAATAATAGTTATAACAATAATAACAATGATAACAATAGCAACAATATTAGCAATAAAATTAATAGAAGCAGTAATATTAGTAACAACAATGTTAACCATAACACAATAATAACAGTAGCAATAAAATTAATAGTAGCAGTAGTATTAATTACAACAATGATAACCATAACACAATGATAACATTAGCAATAAAATTAATAGTAGCAGTAATATTAATAACAACAATGATAACAATAACACTAATAACATTAGCAATAAAATTAATAGTAACAGCAATATTAATAGTAATAATAGTAATAATAGTAGTAATATTAGTAATTATGATGATGATAATCACAACCACAATAATAATGATAATGATGATGATGATGATGATGATGATAATAATAATAATAATAATAATAGTTTCTGGCATTTCATCTGGATTTTGTTGGTTTAACTTTTATCCAGCAAAATCTTTTCCTCTGCATTTTCATGAAATTGGGCCCAGGGTGAGAGATTTGCCATTTCCTGGAGCCCTCCTGAGTGTAGGGAGCCCATCCCAGCCCTGGCCTTTTGCTGGGAATGCTGCAGGATTTGGGATGGCCAGCTCTGAAGTGCTTGAGATGACAGATTCAAGGTGGTTTTCCCTCCAAACCCATTTATTCCATGGCTGAGGAAACCCAGCATCTGGGGTTTTTTATCAGATGTGAATCCCCACTCTGAAATAATCCCCCATCATGGGTTTTGCTAATTAATAATTTAAAGCCAAATATTTATTGCAGCTTTCATGTAAATTTTGGGTTAATTCAGAGCAAGGAGAAATATTACTTTTTTTTTTGGCCTATTTTGCTTCAAAATAACACATAAAAAATCAAGGCTGTTTATTAAGCTATTAGTACTTTTTATTGAGCTGTTATTAGTCTTCTCCTTCTTGCTACTGCTATTAATTGGTTGATATTAATTGATATCCCTTTCTTTCCCATGCAAATCACCTTTGAAATAAGGACTTCAGTTGTGTTTTTAGCCCTGCGACCAAATGGGAGCAGCTCCTGATGGAAAATATCCTCCCACCTCGAGGAAAACTCCCGTGCCCGAATTTTGGCAAGGGCAGAACTGCCCCAAAATATCATTATATGAATAATATTTATCCTTCTTGTGCAGGCAGGTGGTGAGAAATCCATCACACCATCAATTAGTTGCCTTAAATCATGGATAATTTGGCACAATCCATTGAAATTGGCAGTGGGCAATTCCTTCTGCTCCGGGATTGGGAAAGAGGGTTTTCTTGAGTTAAAAATACTCTGGATTTTGGGGTGGTGGATGTTGCCAATCCCTCAGACCTGAGAACAGCATGGGAAGTTTAGTACACAAAGGATTATTTAGAATGTATTTATTTCCCTCGCACAGGAGTGTCCAAGCCAGTGGGAATTTTGCTTAATCCTCAATTCAATCCAATTTTAAGTTTAAATCCAAAGTTTAACCCATGTCTAGTGTGAAGGAGATGTTACAGTAACCAGGGCAGACTGTGAGCCCATTGGCAAGGGGAAATATGGGATTTTAGAACCCCAGAATCCCCAAATGGTTTGGATTGGAAAGGACCTTAAAAATCATCTTGTTCCATGGGCAGGGACACTTTCCACTAGCCCAGGTTGCTCCAAACCCCGTCCAACCTGGCCTTGGACACCTCCAGGGATGGGGAAACCACAATCTCTTTGGGAAATCTGCCTTGCCAAGTGGAAAAAACCCCTAACCTTTATCTGAAATCCCAGAACACCCATGGAATTCCTGGGAACCGAGCTCCAAAGGCCCAGGAACTCTGGGAGGTGACCACTGCTGGGGTGCATGAGGTGTGGCAGGGAGTGGCAGCTGCAGGAATGCTGACCTGCCTCAGCAGTGACATGTGGGGAGTAAATCTGAACCAATCCCATCTTTTATAGGACCAGCCCCACCTGGAAAACCTTCTTGCCTGTAAGTTGTGCAGAGTTCCATTTGGTTTAGAGGGGGAGATGCTTCAGAAACCTCCATCACATCAGGAACAGAATATTAACCTACGTATTATATTATATTGTGCTCTTATAATGTATTATCTAATCATTTTAATTTGCTGAATGCATCAGCAGCCTGAAGGTGCAGAGGGGATCAGAGACAGGGAATAATGATCCACTTCCTTCAGAGAAAACAATGATTTAAAAAAGTCATCTTGGAGTTAAGGACAGAGAGGAAAGGACAAAACCCACTTTACCCACCTTTACAGAGAGTTGCCTTTTTCACTTGCCTTTATTTATTTTTCACTCTTAGTGCACACGAAAAGTGGTGTTTTTTTCACTCAGGAATTGCATTTCGCCTGAGAAAAATCATGTCTTGCTGTGGGAGCAACTCGAGGCAGGACAGAAAAGGAGGACCCAAGGGGAAAATGAGAAATCCCTGGAATGGTTGAACATCCCAGCCTGTTCTGCCTGCCAGTTCATGATGCTGAAGTGCTCCCAGGCCATATTTCAGCTCCTGAAATGCCTCCCAGCCCTCCTTGGCCACGTGCAGGCACTGCTGGAGATTCTCTCTTTATTACCAGAAGGATCCAAGCTGAGCCAACCTGGGATATTTCCCTGGGAAGAGGGAATACTCAGAGCTCCAGCTGCTCTTTCTCAAGGCTCTCTGTGAGACATTTCCCTTCCAAACCACTCCCTGCTGTCAAGGTGAGAAGGAATTTGTTCGTTTTGCCTTTCTCTTCAGCAGCAGCTCAAATTTGAGCCTGTCCTCTGCCTGGGAGGGCAAGGACTCCCAGCACAGGGTCCTGTTGCCTGACTCTGACCCTTTAACATGGAGAAAATTCTCCCTTTCTGCCTGATCCCAACTTCCCAGGCCTCTCCCTCCTGCACATCTGCATGGAGGGAAATGACAAAAAGTTCCAATTTCTCTCAAATGTCAACTTAAAAAAACACCAAGCAAGCCCAAATAGAAAACAGATGCCCCGGGGCAGCCCGGGAGATAGAAATGTAATGCTTGGAGCTGTCTCCACATCCCTCATTCCCACTTTTCTGGGCCTGCTTTCACTGGAGCACACCTGAATTCTGCTGGCAAGACTTCCTTGGAGGGTGGGCGAGTCCCCAGTTGAAAACAAGCCTTGAAAAAGCCTCTTGTGTCCGAGGCAAAAAGGGAAATGCGGAAAGAGACGCTCCCTGGGGTTGAATCAGATCCTGCCAAGGTGATTCCACTTGGGCTCGTGCTCACCTATGGAAGGGTTGACCTTTAGGAACTGATCTTTAGGGAGAGGAGCATCTAGAAAACATCTCCTGCAGTTCCTGGGGGCACTGCTGTTCCATTTTCCCGCTCCAAAACAGGAAGGGCAATTTAGGCATGGACAATTCCAAGTGTCCCACTAACAGAGACTCACCCCTTCTCCTCGCTGCTGTTTATTAAAGCCTGTTCTTATCCATCCTGCTTCATTTCCTTTCCATTCCTCTCCTTTCCCATTACACATTTCCTCAGAGAGCAGAGGCCAAACTTGCTGGTGGAAAGAAACTTGAGTTCAGGACAACGTCTGTTGTTATTCTTTTCAATAATTGATGCCTCAGATCAAAAAAGACCATGATATGGTGTTGGAGCACCCTGGGCTGGTGGAAAGTGTCCCTGCCCGTGGCAGGGGGTGGCACTGGATGGTCTTTAAGGTCCCTTCCAACCCAAATCATTCTGGGATTCTATGAAATAAGACTTGCCATGTCCCCAGAATTTCTTCAGTCATGGAGTTGTTTTACTTCAACTCTACTGATGGATTTTAAAGACAAGCAAGCGGCATGGAATGAAATTCAAACCCCAAAATCATCAAGAAAAAGGAAAATGGGGAAAACAATTGAACATCAGTAGGATCTGAGATACCTATCCAGAGGCTGGGTGCCCCAAACATAGAATCATGGAATAGTTGGGGTTGAAAGGGACCTTAAAGCCCATCCAGTGCCATCCCCTGCCATGGGCAGGGACACCTTCCACCAGCCCAGGTTGCTCCAAGCCCTGTCCAGCCTGGCCTTGGACACTGTATAATGGTCCCCAATTTTGATGCAAGGCATCCATTATTGGAAAATGTAACCAAACTATGAATTCCCAGGGATGGGGCAGGGCCTCCCCACCCTCCCAGCCAGGAATTCCTTCCCAATATCCCACCTAACTCTGCCCTCTGTGAGTTTAAAACCATTCCCCTGGTCTTACCACTCCATGCCTTTGTAAAAAGTCCCTTTCCAGCCCTCTTGGAGGCAAAAATACTCCCTGGAGACAGATCCCATATGCCCAGAAGACCTTGTCTCTCAGTCTCCACCCTTCCTGAGCTCACATCATGCATCAAACCAGCAAAGCTCCAAGAGCTGCTCCCCAGCAATCCTCTCAGTAATCCCACAGGGAGCCAGGAACCTGTTTGACAATCCTGGAGCCTCTGGCAGGAGGCTCTGAAGTTTTGGGATCTGAGCGTGGTGACCACCAAAAGCAACACGAGATTAAACCTTTGCTCCTCTTCCACCAGGGCCTTTGGAAACTCTTCATGGGAGAGGAACATGGAGGTGAGGAGCCTGTCAGGGCTCAGAGAGGGACTGCAGAGTTTGTCTTGGCAGAGAAGTCCTCCTGAGCTCTGAGAAACAGGGTCATAAATGCTGGAAGAGCAAGATAAATCAGATAAATCAGATAAAAAGATAAATCAGAGCGAGCTATAAATGCCCCGCACCAGCCAGGGTTTCCCCGTGTTTGTGATGCCTGAAGGAAAAGGGCACCTTAAAGTCCTGCTTTTTCCTCCTTCCAGCTCCAAACTTCCTAATGAATCCTCTCCCACAATGCCTTGGAGATTGAGTGCAAACTGAAAGGTGCTGGATTTCTGTTACTTCAGTCCTCCTTCCCCTTGGTTTTGTGTCTGTCCTTTTCCTCCCCAGCTCCCAGTGCCACCCCACCTATCCTTGTTTCCCTGATAAAACACTGGCTGGGATTTCTGGAGAGGTTTTTCACTGCAGCAAAGCCAAGGCACTGTTGGGGTGCCACCTCGTGTCTCCTTGTTCCTCATCCTCTCCATCCCACCTTGTGCATGAATCTCACAGGTTTATGTTGAAAATTGTGTGTTCCGTGTTCAAAGTCGGCACTTGCAGAAGTTGCCAAATTTCCCAAATAATCAGGTCTTCAGCACCCTCCTTGTCTTTTCCGAGAGCTGTGAAGACAGAAGTGAGGAGCACAGAAAATAATTTATTCTTTTAGCCCCTGATCTCCTCAGTCAATGACATGAGACTGACAGCTGACTTGATTGTCACCCCTCTCACCTTGCCAGGCACGTGCTGTTGGCTAAGGATGAATCCTTCAGGTCTGGGTGCAGAGGAGACCAAGTAAAAACCATTTGTAGAAGCTGCAGCCAGACAAGTTCAACTGGGAGACAAACTCCACATTTTTGAGGGAAACTTGCCAAGAGAGCAAACCCCTGGAAGAGGGGGGGAATTCTCCAGCATTTCTGCCGTGATTTACATCTCACATGAAGGCACATTTGGATGTGTGTCTGACTGACAGGCTGGCTCTGTATCTTTACGTGCCTCTAAATTCTCAATTCCCACTGCAGGCTTTTTGGCAAGATCCAGCTGCTTATCCACAGATATGTGTGATATCATTGTAGGTTCTGGGAGCTTTTCTACCTGCTGTCCAAACTCTGCTGGTGAGAGACATCCATCTCCTGAAGCTCCTGTGGCAGAGCTGCCACCTCTGGGGGTGTCTGTGACACTCAGGCATTTCTCACCCAGCATCCTGTTGGACACGAATTGGAGTCAGAAAGCAATTTCCCTCACCAAATTATTCTCGTTTCAGTGAGAAGAGATGCTCCCTAAACTCACTGGTTGTTTGGATTCAGGACTTAGGGGCACCTTGTCCTGCCTGGGGTGGTCTGAGGTGTCCCACCCGTGCCATGCCCCGAGAAGACCCTCCTGGCCACCACCTGCACCATCCCTTGGTCATGGATCTCCTGTGGATTCCACACTGCAGGCTGGTGTGTGCAAATTCCTTGGCTCCAGCGGGTTAAATGGGATAAAGCATCTGTGTTTGGGCAATAAATCACACCTGGAGCCAATGCTGGGGATGGAGCCTGGAGAGTCCCTCACCCAACCCACCCCTTGCTGGAGCAGCATCTGGAAACCAGGCAAGACACCCCACGGGGACTCAAATAAAACTAGACACCTCTATTTGTTTTCCTACAGAAGATGTGAGATGGAAGTGATGGGGTTTAGCTAAAGGAACTGAAGAAAAGCTCACCTGACTGAAAAAGGCGCAGGGTTCTTAGGAAGGTTTCTCAGGAAAGGACCCAAGAAAATAATTCTTCATGTCTCGAGGAATTCCAAGCGAGGGAATAAATTCCTGGGATGTGAGCAAGCTGTAGCTAGTTACACCTGCAGGTGGTCTTACCTGCAAGTCCCAAAGGTGGAATCAGATCACTCTGTCTCTCTCAGGTCTTCAGGTTTCACCTGGTCACCCTTTAACAAGCCCAGAGAGTTTTGTGGGATGAAAGGATTTCAGTCCTCAGCAAACAGAGCCACATTTAAAGGCAGGGACAGGAAAGTTCAGGTTGTGAAGCTGTAGGTGAATTAAGCACAGCTGTGCCAGCAGGGAAAAAACATGGAGAAGCTGAAATCCCTGGGAAAAAGGGGGAAAGGACTTCCAGCCCATGGTACAGAGCGTGGCTGTGAGAAGCAGGACGTGTTTGCACCCGCTCTGCTTTCGCCCTTTGGGAAGTTTGGAAGGAGGAGATGGAAACCCGAACAGCTTCCCAATGCTTGGGCATCCTTGGCTTCATAGAATCCCAGAATGGCTTGGCTTGGAAAGGATCTCAAAACCCCCATGGGCAGGGACACCTTCCACTATCCCAGGTTGCTCCAAGCCTCATCCAACGTGGCCTTGGACACCTCCAGGGATGGAGAGTTTACACCCTCTCTGGGCAATCTGTTCCAGTGCCTCACCACCTTCACAGTAAAGATCTTCTTTCTAACATCTCACCTAAAGCTGTCCTCCTTCAAAGAAACCCTTTGCAGAAGGCTGTGAGCTGTTACAATCCATTCTCTCTGGCTTCTGGAGGAAAAAGGCCATTTCTGATTTATAAAGGAAAAAGGTCAAAATGTAACTTTATGCTGCTGAGATCTGCCAGGGCCATGAGTTGTGTGAGCCTGAGCCATTTCTGTTCTCAGCCCAATGTCCAAGGCTGGTGTTTCCAAGGAGCCCAATTGACCCCAATCACAGTGATGGGAAAAAAATAACTGATGCACTTTGAAATCTGACCTTGTCCATTTGCTGTCTGCTCTGTCTTCTCCTCCTTTGCTAACGGTGGGAAGCTACAGGAGTTCATGTAAATCTACTCCAGGGAGTAGTTCCAAGGGGGAGTGGAGCACAGATCCCTGCATCTCGAGTCAGGAGCTGGGAACAATCCCAGTGCTGAAGTGGAAGCCGTGCTGCTGAGTTGTCCACGGTGTTGTGCTCCCAGTGACTGACCCCTGGTGAGAAGGGCTTGGCTTTATATCAACCTTGAACTGTTCCAGAAAGCAGGAGGTTCAGGTAGGAAAAGCACACAAATTCCCACAAAAAACTATGGCATCAAGCCCAAAACTCATAAGGCTGAGGAGAAAAGAGGTGGACTTCATCCCACCTCACACTTTGAAATCAGCAAATCTACTACAAGCAGTGGACAGTGAGGGATAATTCCAGGTTCTGAGTCATCCTGCCCTGGCAGAGGGGTCAGAAGTAGCTGGACTAAGATTCCTCTCTCTCACTTCACTGACCATCAAGGGAACCGGGAGGAGTCCTTTGGACCACAGGAATGTATTTCTGGAGGTTCAAGTTGCACAGGATAAATCCAGATTCCACCTCAAAGCCTTCAGTAGACGTGCTTCTCTTTTCCTAACCTCACATCTCCCCAGATTTGCCTTATAAACCATCCAGCTGTTATTTCAGCCATTTTATATTCATTTATATTTCTCCTGACAAGAAACAAAAGAGATCATCCCTGGAGATGGTTGACAACATCAAGCAGGAGTAATTTCAAAGTTTTTTTTGGGGTTTTTTGGGTTTGGTTTTGCTGTTTGTTTGGGGTTTTTTTTGTTCCTCAAGAACTGCATTACTTCCTGATGTTCTGTATTTATTAACCATGATTTGGTGCTTTGGATTGACTGTTGTGTTGCCATGGTTAATCACTCTGCAAACCTAAACTCGTGCAGAGAGGTTGTTTCCATTTGGGAAGTGCAATGGTTTGACTTTTGAGTTCTTCTCCCCCCTTCTCCATCTCAATTTTCCCCTTCAAATGATTTTGTTCTTTCAATAGAAAAACATCCCCCATCCAACTGCCCTCCAAAAAATAAAATGCATGAGTTCTTCCTGACTTTGAGAATTTGCATCTCTTCTCTTCTCTTTACTCTGGCCTAGGACATTTCTTCCCAAATAAAGGAATATTTCAATCTCTCTCCTCTAGGATGGGACAGGAGCAGGGGCCTTCCCTTTTTTTGGGTTTAAGGGTATGACATATTCTTCTCCTCCCATTTCATAAGGGTGTTGCCATGTCAATGTCACTGCTGGGGAGGGACAGGCCAAGACTCAGGTCCCAAGTCCTGGGTTGTAACCTGAGGTAGGCAATGACTTCCATTTTAAAATGACTCTTTTGGCTTGTAGGGACAAGGTTTTCATGTCCAAATATTGGCTTTTGGTGGCAGTTGACACATCCTCACATATTTGATGCTCCTCAATGTTCCAAATGTCTTGCTGAGCCATGGAATTGCTTGGGTTGGAAAATGCAGGAAAGGACAATCCAGGTGCTCCTTCTGCCCTCCTCTTGGGTTCCAAGCTGCTCTTCTTCCATGTTCATCAGACTTCATGCCCTTCCTCCAAAGTCTGAACATTTTTCCAGGGAAAACTGTTTCCTCCTGTGTCGTGTGAGCCATGGAACTTTTCCCAAGATCCTCTAGGAATGCTATTTAAGGAATTATTTAATGAATAATACTGGAATACTCTCATGGTTCACCCCATCTCTCTTCACATGGCATGTCATTACTTATTATTACTTTTTACTTACTTATCCACCAGGGCAGGTTCAGATCAGATATTAGGGAATATTTCCTCAAGGAAAGGGCTGTCAGGCATTGGAATGGGTAGCCCAGGGAAGTGATGGTGTCACCAGCCTTGGAGATGTGAAAAACCACGTGGATATGGCACTTGAGGACATGGTTTAATGGTAAATATGGTGGTGGTGCTGGTTGGTGGTTGGATTTGATGACCTTAGAAGTCCTTTCCAAGCCCAACAATCCCAGGATTCTGCGGGTGAGTTTGGGATGTTCACTGTGACATCTAAAGAGCGTTTGAGGGTCATGTGGCCAGTGAGCAGTGACTAATATGAAGGAGGTGCCCTTTTGACCACTGGGGACTCCTTATGACCGTGGGGACTATTCCTGGAGATACAGAAAATTCCTTCTAATGCCATTTTCTCATCTGTTTAAAAGTATTTGGTGTCTCAAGGAATTCTAATAGGAAAAATGAGAGCCAAACCAAGGCCACATCTCTTCTTTCAATAGTCCAAACATTGTCCTACCCTGCCCTTCTAGGAAGATCATAGAATCATTTCAGATAGAAGAGACCTTTAAGAACATCAAGTCCAACCATGAACCCAGCACTTCCAAGGCCACATAGACCTTCACAAGGTCTCTTCATCCCAGAAATCAGCTCTCCTGTTGGTATCTTAGAATCACAGAACTGTTAAGGCTGGAAAAGACCTCTAAGATCATCAAGTCCACCCATCAACCCAGCACCACCACCATGTTCTCCACTAAGCCATGTCCTCAGGAGCCACATCCACACCTTTTCTGATCACTTCCAGGGATGGGGACTCCACCACTCCCCTGAGCATCCTGTTCCAGTGCTTGACAACTCTTTCCATGAAGGAATTTTTCCTAATATCTAACCCAAACCTCTCCTGAATGAAGTTGCATCTTGAGGCCCAAATGAAAACGCTGCACTGCATTTAACAAACATGGAAAAACTTAGATCAGCCTTAAAATCCCACAGCTCAAAGAAGCAACAAAACTTCTATACATTTCCCACAACTCGACGCAAAAGAAGCTTGCATGATATTCCACCTAAAGGCAATGTCTTCTTCCACCCACTAGATGGGAGCAGACCTTAATTTATGGGACCGTGCCAGTCCCTTGACTATCTGATGCCAACGTGTGTGGTCTTGTGGGCTTGACTTACCTCTGTAGTGCTGTTTAATGAGGGAAATGTATAACTTTGAGCAAATCGATTCCTGGACATCATAAAAGGTGTACGTTGGCTGAGGGCCAAGGGATCACTTGAGCACAAGAAGGGAAGGAGTGGAAACCTGGAGGGTGTTTTCCTCCAGACCAAATCCAATGTACATGTTGGCTCAGGGGGTGTTTTATTTTTAAGCCTTGACTAAGCACTGCAAGGTTTTAGAGCCTGCAGCGAAAATATTTGGGGTTTGGGTCTCTGGATGTTCACTTATTAATGCCCTGCCTTCACCTCCTGACCAGGAATGAGATCATGTGTCAGGCAAGGCTGGGCCATCGAGGAGAAACAATTCCTGGAGTTTTATTTGGTGTAGGAGTGCCAGCTTTCCAAGAACTGTCCATTAAGAGGAAGAGATTTCCTGTTGCAGCAGGGAAAAATAGGAATCCTGGTAGTCACTGTTTACTAGAAAGGGGTGATGGATAAAAGGGTCAACACAGCAACTCCTGAGTCAGTGTGGCATGAAGTCCAAGCAGAGCTCCCTCGTGGCACACATATCATGTAGAGAGGGAGCTGATGTTTGCAGAAGGACTTCTTCATGGTCCAAATGCCCAGTGTGGGGAGGGATTGAAGGGCAGAGGCAGCTGAAATCCTGCCTGAGGTGTTTTCCTGGGATCCAGCCCCTCAGCCAACCCATCCCACCCTCTGGTGAAGGGGATTCCCAGTGGATCTTCAGCGTCTGGCACTGTCATCACAATTTCTAGGTGTCCCTCCCTCAGTCCTTAGGAGTTCCCAACACAGGATGGCTTTTGTGGCCTCAGACTTCCCAGTGTTGGTGAATCCCTGTGGAATATTCTCCTGCTGCTTTTAAGGCAGCCTAAGAAGGTTAAGCTTAGATATAGGCATTGAAGTATGCAAACTTAGGGCTCTATGTGCTCCAGCTGGTCACTGCCTCACCACCCACGGGTAGGAAACAAAGGATTTTTGCTGTTTTCCTTTGCTTTTAATATTTCTGTAAAACATTCAGAGCTTTGCAGGTACCTCTCCATTTCAGTGATGTCCCACCTAACGTCAGTGATGTTAATCTGAATACAAAGAAGTGGAAACAAGAGATGCCCTTTACTCCTACCTCGCATTTATTCTTTGTCTTTGTTGTATTTCTCGATTAGTTCGCCTTAAATCGTGGACAAATGAGTTATTTCAGAAACAGACACAGAGTCCTGTGGTGCAACAACAGAAAGAACGTGGATTGGAAAGATTGGAGAAGTGGGAAAAGAAAGGAAAAAGAAGAGAGAGAAGGAGGGAGGGAGGGAGGGAGGGAGAGAGGCACACCTTCCACTATCCCAGGTTTCTTCAAGCCCCATCCAACCTGGCCTTGGACACTCCCAGGGATGGAAGAAGCCTCCCTAAATTCTCTGGGCAGCTTCTCTTTCCCTGCTCATGCTCTGTTTCCCTGAAAATGAAAGCCAGAGGATTTTTTGGGGGGAGGAAAACAATTCCACACTAGTCCAATATTTTGGGAGGAGAAAAAAAAAAAAATCTGCATTCACCAGCACGAAAAATAAAATCTCTCCCAGAAAAACTTCAAAGCCTGGAATCTCAACACAACATCAGGGAGATAAAATCATCCCATGCTCTCATGTTTAACTGCTGAAGTGAACTCAGTTTCCTTCTAATGAGGCAAATTTGCCCAGCCAGGAAGGTTTCATGGGATGGGAAGGGAAAGAATTCCTTTGTCCCTGTCTGCTTGAACTCACAGAACAAACCAAGGGACATAACAAGGCATTGTTGAACACACAGGGCTCGTGGAGTAAAGCACCTGGCAAGGCCAATCATCCCCCCAAGACTGCTCTGGGGTTTCAAAACCCCAACTTTTCCCCAGGTCAGCGATGTTTGCAGTGCAGCAAAGCTGGAAGATGGTTTTATGAGCAACATTCTGGCATTTATGCTGGGAATTGCATGGGAATTTGGTGAACATGGACCCTTTTCTGCCTCATTTCCTTATCACTGCTTTGCAATTTGAAGACTGTCTTTCTTTCTGCTCTTTTAGAGGCATAGCTAGCATTTTTTTAGTGCTGTAGGGACTCCTGAATATTCCATGACTTCCCTCTCCCTGCCTTCACCCCCCTGCAGAGCCATGTCCAGTATCCCAGAAAACTGGAGGTGCCCCTTCCCAGGCAGAGATGGGGGAGCTGATTTTGTGAGAGAGAACTGAAGGGCTCACACCTGGCTGAGATCACCAGGGCAGGTGCTTCAGGTTGGGCAGAAATACAATTTTACTGATGCACAAGAGAATTTTGATCCCAAATAAAACAAGAAATGGCAGCCCAGCACGTTTTTAAGGGGGGTTAAGAGCTGCAAACTGAGATGGGATAATGTTTTATTTCTGCTTTGGAAATGTCTGGGGGGTTGTTGGTATTTTATCCCCCGCATTTAATTTTGTCATTCTAGAGTGGGAAAAATGTAGAAATCGCAGAACTGCCAGTGAGACTCTGAAATTATGGAATGCCAGAAGGGTTTGGATTGGAAGGGACCTTAAGGATAATCCACTTCCAGGGGAAGGGACACCTTCCACTAGACCAGGTTGTTGCAAGCCCTGTCCAACCTTGCCCTGAATATGTTTCATCAAATCCTCATCCAGCCCCATCACTCTCTGCTCTCCTTCACATCAAACCTCAATAAACCCTAAAAGCACAGAGAGCTAAAAGGCATTTCATTTGAGATTTAAAACCTCAGTCTGTGACATTGAACTCCAGCCACGTCATCATAAAAAAAACCAAACAGAAAACCCCAAAGCCCACATTTCTGTCCTCCTTTAATGAGCAGAACAACACAAAGGGCACCCAACATAAACCGAGGAAACAAGAGCACTTCTTCTTAATTAAAGCTTTGCCCAGGGCATGGAAGTGACAGCAGAGAGGGCTCATTAGTCCTAACAGAGCTGCCAGGAAGCACAGGGAACCCTCAGGGAGAGAGCTTTGCCTTGTCATGGGGGCAACACATTTATTACAGCTAACGAGGGGCTCTAAACCAGGGGGATGTGCCTGAAGAAGCCCTGAGTGCCTCCTCCAGCAGTAGCCTTGTCAGTGACAGAGGCCAGAGCAGCTCTGCAGGACCCTCAAGAGGTTACAGGGTCTCAGGGCTGCTCCTTTAATTAGCCCTTGGATAGCTCGGGAGGATTTCCTGCTCCAGGTCATGGTGGGACAGGGCAGGGACCTCGGGAACAGCCCGGCATGGAGGGGAGATGTTTGTGCACAGAGCTGACCCCACAACTGCTGTGCTCGCTTCAGGACATGGGCTGGGAGCCCAACAGCAGCCCAGATGTGCCCCTGGTTGTTTGTGAGGACAGACAGGGAGTGGGAAAAGGAGTGGAGCCCAACAGCAGCCCAGATGTGCCCCTGGTTGTTTGTGAGGACAGGGAGTGGGAATAAGGATGGGAGCCCCAAAGGAGCCCCTGGTTGTTTGTGAGGACAGACAGGGAGTGGGAATAGGGATGGGAACCCAACAGCAGCCCAGATGTGCCCCTGGTTGTTTGTGAGGAGGGGGAGTGGGAAAAGGGATGGGAGCCCCAATAGAAGCCCCAAAGGAGCCCAGATGTTCCAGTGGTTATTTGTGAGGGCAGGGAGTGGGAAAAGGCTGGGTGGTGGGATGGGAAAGCAGTGCTGGGAGTATGGAAATGGGGATGAGGATCTTTAAGGTCCCTCCCAACACAAACCAGCCTGTGATTCTGTGAATGTGCCTTTCCAGGCTGGGGCAGGAGCCACATTTATCCTGTTATCCCCTTCCAGGACCCCCCCAGCTGCACTGTGGAATATCTGCACATCCAATTCCAAAGGGGAATAACCACTCAGGGGGCTTCCCATCTGACCACCACAATTCAGAAGGGTCACACAGCAACTTTGGTTTGATGTGGAGGGTGCAGAAGCTCCAGAAGGACTGCAAAAGCTAAAAAATCCCCAAATTTAAACTGAGAGGCTTTGATTTCTTTCTCTCTCCACTGTTGTCCCCTCACACAGGCTCAGAGGAGTCAAGAGCTGGCCTCAAAGTCTCAGACCTGAGCCACAGTAAAGAAATGGCCTCTGTTTGCCCCAGGGGAGGTTTAGGTTGAATATTGGGAAGGATTTCATCATGGAAAGGGTTGTCAAGCACTGGAATAGGCTGCTCAGGGCAGGGTTGGAGTCACTAATCCCAGAGGGATTTAAAAACCACATGGATGTGGCCCTTGTGGACCATGGATGTGGCCTTGGCAGTGATGGGGCAACAATGAGGCTTCATGATTTTAGAAGTCTTCTCCAACCTCAGCAATTCTGGAATTCTATGATTCCATGAATAGATCCATCAAAATCTTGTTTAGAGCCTCTCACAGATTTGGGAACCTATTTTGGGGTAACTTGCTGAAGTATTGTTGGTCAATCATAAACTTTCTGCATCATCTCAAGTGCTCTCCTGCCAAGTCAACAGGATTTCAAATCTAAAGAGAGCTGATGTTTGTTTAAAACACACATTTTCCAGGGAAAAGCTCTTAGATAAAGATCAGAGACATTCCAAGTGATTAACAAAGCTGATAAAGTTCCCCCTTGTGCAGAAAGGTCAACAAAAGGACTAAGGTGCTTCTTGAACCCTGCTTTGAGAGTTGCAGAGGACAACACAGGTGGGTGTGTTCCCCCATCCCTGGGAGTGTCCAAGGCCAGCTTGGATGGGGCTTGGAGCGACCTGGGCTAGTGGAAGGTGTCCCTGCCCATGGCAGGGGTGGAATGAGATGATCTTCAAGGTCCCTCCCAACCCAGCCATGGGATTCTCTGAAGCTGAAACTCCTCCTCCTCCTCTGGGCAGTGGATCCTACCCAGAAAGAGGATTTAAATCAATTTATTTGACATTCCATGTGCACTGTGGTGGGAACACAACCCTTGTGACAGCCCCTCAGGCTTCTCTGAAATGAAATCATTTGTGAAGGACTAACCACAGCCTTCGTGTGTGTTGTCTCCTCCTGCACTGACCCACTGAGCTTCCTCAGAAGCTGAGAAGAGGGAAAAGAGATCCTTGCCCTCTGGACAGGCAGCATTCTGGGCTGAACTGGCCTTTCCTCTGACCCAGGACAGCTGGTCCTCCATTCATTGACAGAACCAGAGGTTTGAGCTGTAGCAGCTCCTGGTTTTAGCTCTGAAGGCTTCCAAGTGGGATCTCTGCAGCTTGGGATGACAGGGAAATTGTAATCCCAGCCAGCCTTGGGGGGAATTTAAACCCAAGAACACCCTTAAGTCACATAAATCAAAGGCTTTGCAGGAATTCTTGCCTCTGCTCAAAATTTAATCAGATAATTCAGGGTTTGATGAGGATTCCTATGTGAAAATGATGAACTCAACCCCCTTTTTTTTTTAATGGTTTATTTTTTGGCAGCTCTTTACACGAGACACTCCAGCTCCTGGAGTAATGAGCTTATATCTTACAATCTGTGAGGAAAAATGTATTTTAAAAGTTGTTCTTCATAGCATTTTATAATGTTTCATTCTGGAAGGGAAGGATGAGAAAATGAAGTATTTGCTGCACTTCCCATGAGGTTTCCACTGCAGTGGGATGCCTCAGGCTGGTGCCAGTCACTTCACCTGTAGCCATGTAAGGACTTGGGAGAGGAGTTTGGGAAAGGTGTTTCCAGGCTCCTTGAGGAAATCCCTTGAGGGTTGCTCATTGTGTCCAGTGGGACATGACCTACCCTTCTACTTGTGCTCTGCTGCTGCTCTCAGTGGAGCAAGTTCTGCAGCCCCCACAAGGCCATTCCATCCATCCCATTATCCACCCCTGTCTCAAGCCTTTTGGAGAACTGCAGGGTGGTCACCTCTCTGAGCAGCCACCCCTGAAAGCAGCAGAGTGGTTTGCCACCTCCTTTGGGACATGTTGTTTATGGACTGAAGTTGTTAAGAACTATTAAAACTAGAGTAACCCTGCTTAGGCAGGAGCAGCTCTGTTGGGAAGGAAGGTGGGAGAATTGAGACTGTTCAGCTGGAGAAGAGAAGCTTTTGGGGGGAACTGATTTTGGCCTTCCAGGACCTGAAAGGAGCCCCAGGAAAGATGGAGAGAGACTGTTTACAAGGGATGGGGGGATATGGCACAGGGAATGGCTTCAAACTGAAAGAAAATAGGTTTAGAAGGGATATTGGGAAGGAATTCCTGGCTGAGAGGGTGTTTGAGGGTCTAGGATGGATTTCCCAGAGAAGCTGTGGCTGCCCCTGGATCCCTGGAAGTGTCCAAGGCCAGGTTGGGGCAACCTGGGCTGGTGGAAGGTGTCCCTGCCCATGGCAGGGGTGGCACTGGATGATCTTTATGATCCCCTCAGCCCAGGCCATCCTATAATTCTCTAATTCTATAATCTCATCCAGGATTCCTCTTTGACACAAGTTTGGATCACACGATCTTGTGAAGTCCCATCTAGCCTGGGCTGCTCCGATGTATTGAAACAACGTTTGAGAATCAAGATTAGGCGGTGAAGATGGAGGAGGTTTGCATCCCTCTCCCTGTTTCGGTGAATGCTGAGTCCTCTCCCCACTCCCCTGGTTCTCCTGCTCTCCGACTGCAGCTCCTTGTGGCAGGAATGACGTTTTTACGATGTGCAAAATGCTGTAAAGGGAGAGCAGCGATTTCTCTGCCGTGAGAGGGGAGAGCTCCGAAAACACTCGGGAGGCAGGAGGCAGAGGGAGAGCTCTGTCAAAGTGGATGACCCTTCCCCTTGGGAAGGGTGCAGAGCTGAGTGTGAGGGGCTGAGTGTGCAAAAGGGGGGTGCCTGCCTGTGCCCAAAGCCCTGCTTGCTCCGTGTGTTCCTGGCTCAGCTCCACTGGCCTCATCCCCGTAACAAACTCCCCAAATGTGGTCCCTGCCACGCAATTCCCGGCTTTCCTGAGCGAGCACGAACTGTGTGGTCCAAGCAGAGCATAAAACAATACCTGGAGGGAACAGTAATGATGCTCTGACCTCAGAAAACCAGGGGTTGGGCTGCTCAGGGGTTTCTCAGGCCACATCCCTGTGATGCAAAGGTGAAAAAGCAGGGAGAAGGCTTTGGGAGAACCCCCTGTGGTTTGGGAAAGCAAAAGGGGGGCTGTGCCCTATAAAACCAAAATCCCACTCCTTTAGTTCTTTCATTTCAAAAGCTCAGATAGCGTTTGCCTGTCCCTGGGTTTATAGCGACATGCTGCTGGATGTGGAATTCCCTGGGCCTGTTTTTAAGGCTTGCTTTGCTTCCATAAACCCACATCTGTTTTGGCTGGAAGTTTTCTGGGCTTGGCATGGGGTTCAATGACCAACTTGCCACCTATATAGTCTGAACAACACACAGAGCTTTGAGGTTGTTGCTGCTGGAGGGAGAGTTTTTTCTTCCCAGCTGTTTTCATGGAGCAGCCCATTATTCTCTTACCTCTTTTCCTTTTCCCAGTAACTTGACATGCCCCTAATCCCTTTTTGGATTGGCTGTGCTGCTGTCACCATGTTAAGAAACCCAGAATTTCCTCTCCCAGTATATAAACAGAAATTATTTCATAACTTCCAACTGGTTTCAGCCTCCAATCGACAGCCAAGTGTTGGTTTCTGTTGCCAGTAACTCGTATCAATTATAAGGAAACCGATTAATTTACTTACCCAGAGAGTTCTGGATGACTAAAGGACTAACCCTTCAACAATTCCAGTTGTTTGGTTATCTCCTGTAACAATTGCAGTGGGTGTTTTGCTGTGAGAGGGTGAGATTCTCCAAATATTTTGGGTGTGCTGGAACAAGGAGTGAAGGGGTTTCCCTCAAAGCCAGTAAGGACTCCGAGGGAGGAAAGGGGGAAATGGGATCAACCTGACTCAGTGCATGTGTTGGGATGGGGTGGGGAACCTTCAAAACATCCCATAAATGCCTTTATTCTTCAAGTGGTTAAGAATCACAGAACCAACAAGGATGGAAAACACCTCTAAGATCATTGAGTTCAACCATTGACCCAGCACTGCCAAGGCCACCACTAAACCCTGTCCCCAAGTGCCACATCTACATGACTTTTGAACGCTTCCAAGGACAGTGACTCCACCACCTCCCTGGGCATCCTGTTCCACTGCCTGCCCATGCTTCCAGTGAAGAATTTTTCCCTAATATCCAATCTAAAGCTCCCCTGGCACAACTCGAGGCCGTTTCCTCTCATCCTGGCTAGAAGCAGATGGTGAGTGTGCAAGTATTTGTCATCTGAATTCCTCCTGCTGGTATTCCAGGAACGGAATTCCTGCCTCAGAACACCATCTACAATAGCACATCCCCCCTCTTTCCAACAATTATGTACAGGGTTGATTTTATAAACATTTTATAACACCTTTAATTTGGTGAGACTGTTTGTTCCTCACATGTCTAAGCCTTTTCTTTTTCACAGCCTAAGGGTTGATGCTCTGGTGGAATATTCCAGTGATTAATTAGGAAATCTCCCATAGTTTCTTAGTTCTGCAACTGATTTCCTGAATAATTTCCCTGGCTCCCCTGCACCCTGACTGTGAGATATTTAAGCAGCTAATTCCCTGGGAAATCACTGATGAGTGGGCATCTCTAAACTCCGGAGTCTTGTTTGATTGGTGAAATATGGCCTGGAGTGGGCTCTGGACAGACATCGAGGTTGGTGAGCAGGGTCCAAACCTCACCAGAGGCCCCTCAGATAAAGCCATTCAGTACAAAGGAAGGTGGTTTTGGGGGTGTTTTTTTGAACTGATGTAAAATTTTGTCAGCCACAATATCCCATCACAGGGAATTCCACAGTTTACCTCCAGGCTTGAGGTTGCATTTCAAAACACCCTTTCATTTTATTCCATGATAGTTCTTCCATTGGAAGGAACTGTCATTATTTGCTCATTTTCTCCTATTTTAATTGGTGATTTTATATCTTTGGTAGGATCCATCATCAAGCCTTTCTCTTCCTTGCTGATTTCCTAATGTGTTCTTCATTCTTTGTTAAAACTATTCCACATGTGGAATCCTCATACGACACTTTTCCATCCATTTTCTGTTTGACTCTCACTGAAAAGGGAAAAAGGAGAGAATTATAACCCAGGAATTCTCTGGTAAGACCACGAGCTATAACCCAAAATCTCCTCTTCTCCAGGTTTTTCCCTTTCTCCCAATTACTCACCCCAAGTGTCATTATTAAGCAACATGAAATCCTTACAAACTGGGCAGTGACACAGTTTTAATGAAGCCACAGGAAGTTCAGGTATTTTGTTTTGTTCATTTGCTTTTCTTGTGGTTGCTTCTCTTTGGTTTTTAATTTCTATTTGTGGTCTTTATTTTCTTGTTGTTGTTGTTGTTGTTTTGCTTTGGTTTTGGGTTTGCTTTTTTATTTTGTGGTGGGTTTTTTTATTATTGTCCTGACCTACACCAAATGTCACTGGCTCAAACTGAGGGAATGTCAATGTTTTCCATCAAACCCTTCACATTGAAGCAAATCCCTTTTCTGCCAAATAACATCATGTCAGCCTGATAATGGCATGAAACTGTGCCAGGGTGGTGGGCACTGACCAGGCTCCCCAGGGCAGTGGGCACAGCCCCAAGGCTGCCAGAGCTCCAGGAGGGTTTGAATGATGCTCTGGGGCACAGGGGGTGACTCTTGGGGATGGCCCTGGGCAGAGCTGAGGGTTGGACTGGATGGTCCTTGTGGCATATTCTGTGATTCTTGTGTGGCTCCAAGAACACCACGGCATAAGGACCCAACTCCACAATTAGTAGGCAAGAGGAGGTGAGAGGGGTGGAATGATGAGGTCTGGCCAGATGGGCAGTGAGTTAACCCTGGCACAGCACCCTGTGCCCCCCTGCTCCTCCTCTTTGCTCCCTGCCTTCCCCACTCTCCAAAGTGCAGTCTTGGTGTTCATTCCCAGCCCCTGGTGCTGCCACTT
The DNA here is from genome assembly GCA_035222235.1 of Margarornis squamiger. Classification (NCBI taxonomy): domain Eukaryota; kingdom Metazoa; phylum Chordata; class Aves; order Passeriformes; family Furnariidae; genus Margarornis; species Margarornis squamiger. The sequence goes on from JAWWTY010000077.1 coordinate 1,163,632, forward strand.
TGCCCAGCTGGCTCTGCAGTGTTTTCCACAGCAGGGCTGGAGGTATCTCCATGCTGCTGCTGCCCTTCCCCAGGGCTCCTATCTCCCTGCTCCCCACCAGGGCAAGGCCCAGGCAACGAGGCTTTGGGCTCAGTTTGCAAAACAAACCATCCATAATGTGAAAAACAGACCCACCCATTTTATTTTAATTTTTTTACGAGCCTGTTGTTTTGCAGGTGTTGCCAAAAAAAACCCCGAGAAATGTTCGCGTGCCGTAACGAGCAGGGCGATCCCGAATCCCCGTGTGTAGGGATGTGTATGTGTGTGTGTAAAACAATCCTGAGCTTGGGCAGAGATGAATGGGGCATTAGTGAGTTTGTAGTTCTTTAAAATAAGTCGTTCTAGCAGAGAAAGAAGTGTCTGTGATTGCCATTTTTCCCCGGGACTGGAGTGGCTGGCTCGATGTCGATGGCTGCGACTCAGACCCACCTTGTTCCACCTGCCAAGAAGTGACTTCAGGCCTTTGGGCTTCCCTTGCCATGAGAGTTAATGACCTCTCTGATACCCAGGGTGAGTCAATGGCCCTCCCTGCCCTGCCCGAGGTGTGAGTGATGCCCTGGGGCTGCAGGGGAACCGTGACCTCCAGCCTTAGCAACTGGACCGTCCTTGCTGAGAGAGTAAATAAATAAAAACAAAATATAGAGCTGAAAAAAAAAAGCCCAAACAAACCTCCCACTTGTGCTTTTCTGCTCTCTGTTGTCACAGCTTTTTGAAGCTTGGAGGCTTGTGTGGTAAAAATAGAGGAGTGATGAGGGAGTGGATAAAAAATAAAGTGTTTCCCACAGCTTTTACCCTCTTGTACCTTTCACTGGAGACATCCTGAGGGACAGCCCAAGGGACATTAGGATCCAAGGGAACAGCACAAAGCTGGGTTGGGTTGGACCTCAGGAAAAGGTTCTTTCGATTGGCTACGATGGGTCAGAATTGGGAAATGCCTTTTCCAACCTCATTTATTTCACCTGACTCTTTGGGCACTTTATTATCTCTGCAGTAAGACTTTGGTGCCCCTAAGTCTCACAAGACAGTGTTGCCAGGAAAATGGAGAAATTCCTGATTTCCCCCTGCTCTGCAAAATAGGATTGCTTGGGAGAGCCAAGGCAGCTCCAGAATAAGGAATTTAGGGAGGTATGAGCGTGGCCATCCCTGCTCTGTGGGTATTTCTGGGCTGGCCTCAGATGTGCACATTCCCTCAGTCCCAGCTCTTGTGACATAAATAGAGGATTTTTCCAGGTGAGGATTGGGGGATTCTGGGAATCACCAAGTTATTAAGGCTGAAAAAGCCCTCTAAGATCATGGAGTCCAACCATTCACCCAGCACTGCCAAGGCCACCACTAAACCGTGTCCCCAAGTGCCACATCTACATGTCCTTTGAACACTTCCAGGGATGGGGACTGCCCTGGGCAGACTCTTCCAGTGCCTGACCACCCTTTTTGGGATGCAGTTTTCCATAATATCCAACCTAAACCTCACCTGGTGCAACTCCAGGTTTCCTCTGATCTTATCACTCGTTACCTGGAAGAAGAGCCCAACTCTCTGTGGTCTCCAACCTCCTTTAAAGGAGTTGTAGGGGTCAGGTGGATCTCAATCCTACATGGAGTAAAAATTGCTCTTAACATTTGGAAATTGCCTTGTTTGCAGGCATATTCCCAGTGATCCTGAGTGATAACACAACTCGTGGATCAGCTAAAATCACAGCTTTTTGGGTCATCTGAGTCAGAAACTGCCAAAAGTTCCCCTCAGCCTGGATTTCAGGCCTTTGAGCTGGATTCAGCAATCACAGGCAGGGATTGTCTGGTCTGAATTACACCAGCAGTCAGATGTGTGACCACAACTTGCCTCTTCCAATCCTACTAAAATAAACAACAACTAATGATAACACTTAAGGAAGTCTTAACAAAAGGAAATTGGATCAAAGGAATTTTTTTTTTCCCTCTTGCTTTTTTTCCCCTCCTTTTTTTTTTTTAGTTCTTTTTTTCCTTAACCACAAATTGGCAGCCAAGGAACTTACAATATGCTGAGTGCAAACAGAAGTTGGAAAAGGCACTAATCAGCTCTAGAGGGGAAGGAACCACTTCAGAGGGCTCCTTCAGACAACCAAGTCCTGCAAAGGAAGGGGCTGCTCTGCTTCTCACTGAATTGCAGCTCTGACACTTCAGTGGGGTCCCTCCAAAAGCTTTTGCAGCCACTTTATTCTGCTACTCCTTCTTTCTTGAAGAGGTGGAGGTGGGAAGATTAATAGATTTAGTTTTCAGTGCCCTCCTGAAATCAGTAACAATTTCAATTTAAACAAAGCCCTGGGCAGAACCGGAGCCTTCCTGAAGGATCAAGGCTCAATTCTTTGCAGCGAGGGATCTAAACCAACCAGATGCTTGAGCAAAGCCACCCAGTAATTCCCAAAGCTCAAAGCCAAGATGCTTTTAAACCCGAAATAACTCAGCTGCTTGACTGATATGTCAGCACGTGAAGCTGTAACACACTCACAGAACGTGTGCCGAGAGTTCATTGCTCACAGCACCAAAGGCTGAGCTCTGTGTTCTTAAACTGAGTGCAAAAGGCAATGGAAATGGAACAATTTGTCTGGATAATCTGAGTGTCACTAACCCTGTTGTTATTAGACTCAAAGTGCAGTTGTCCCAGGCAAGGGCACCAGTCCTGGAAATGAAAGCGTGAAATTCAGAGGGCAGAAACTTCAGCAGGCAGAGCACTGACTTCAAAAATATGCAGAATGGTTTGATATGACCAGTGGCTGGTGGAGTTTTTGGAGAAACTGGGGCCTGAACCAGAAGCATTTGCTCAGCTGAGCTCAGCTGCAGGGTGTGGGCATGACATTGGCATCCCCGTGTTCAAAACTGAGTCAGATGCTCAAAAAAACACAGAAAAATCAAGAGAAAAATCATTCTGGTTTCCATTTCTCCCCTGATCAAGTGGAAGGTTCCCTGCTCATGGCACTTGATCCTTAAGGTCCCTTCCAACCCAAACCATTCTATCATTTTATAATGCTAAATCACTAGCAACAACAGGAACCTTTCATCTGAATTCTGATTTTAGGACCTTTAGGGAATCATATTTTCAAGTGGCTTTTTACTTCTGTAAGGAAGAAATATAATCTTTGGAATAAAAGTGAGTCTCACACAATCACATGACTCTCACAGCTGGAAATCAAGCACTAAACAGGGGACCCTGTCCCAAAAAACCCCACAGGAGTTACCACAACCACTGGACTCACCTTGTATATGTGTTGGGACTGCAGAATATTTTACAGCTCCTAACCAGAGGGAAAAACCAGCTCAAAACCAGGCAGAAAGCTTTGCTCTGCTGGGCAGTTCTGGTTCACCAAAAGGTAGCCCTTGAATTCTCCTCTTTATTTAAGAAGCTGTTCTTTCCCTCCTCTGCCCGTGGAAACTCCTTCTGCTTGTAACCCAAGGAGTGAAATATCATTTGCACGCGACCTTTGCATTGCAATTTACAGCAGAGGCCTTGGTTGGCTGCCAGTCTCATAATCCCAACCCTGCAGACCGAAATGAAGACGTTAATATTGGTTTTTATGAAGCTGGTAATAAGGCAGAGTGAAGCAGAGTTGAAAGCACGTGCAGGTGGAGGGGATTTGCTGCCAAAGAATTTAAGCACATTCCTTGAGCGTGGCCAATCCCAGCTCCAGGCAGGACACTTGGGAAGTGCAAGGGAAATTCCTGCCTTTTAGGTGATAGCCTGGAGATTTACAGAGCCCTCCCTTTTTCGTTGCAGCCACAGAATCCCAGGATGGGTCGGGTTGGAAGGACCCACAGTGTCCCACCTTGGTGCCACCTCCCTGCTCCAGCAGGGCCATCCCAGAGCACACGGATTGTGTCCAGAGGGGTCTGGAATATCCCCAGGGAGGAGACTCCAGCCCCTCTCTGGGCTCTGCTCAGGGCTGGGTCACTGCCCAGGAACAAGTTCTGCCTCCTGCCCAGGTGGCACTTGCTGGGCATTCAGTGGGAGTTTGGTCCAGCTGAGCCTTGGAAAGAGTAGTTTCCAGGAGTCTTGTAACCTACAGGCTCCGTCCACTCTCTGTGTCATTCCTGAGGAAACTCCCTGAATTTTAGTGCCTTTGACTTCATGATACTCATCAGAAAAAAAAGACAGCAGAGACAGAAATACCAGATCTAACAAATTAGTTCAAGGCAGCCTTGCCTTTGGAGACAGCCTGGATATCCTAAAATTCTGGAATGCTTTGGGCTGGAAGGGAACTTAAAGCTCATCTCGCTCCATCCCTGCCATGAGCAGGGACACCTTCCACTTTACAAAGATAGAATTTCACAAATAGCATAAATGATAGATCAGCTTTCCACATCTGTAGCTGTCTTACCATCCCCTCTCAGCAGAACATGTTGGGATACACAAGATGTACCCTCTTTTGGGCTTTAAATGCCAGGTCTAGTCTGAAATAAAATCCAGGGTGATCAGGGGCACAGCATTTCACTTGCTGATGGCCCACACGAGAGTGAAACACCAGCAGCACACGCAGATACTCGAAGGCTGAAGGACCATCAGCCCCTCAATATGTGGCTGAAGGAAAACCAGCTCCCAGCTCACCTGCAGAGCAAGGCTCTGGCTCAGGATTCCCAAGCATTCTCAGAAAAGTTTGAACTTGCCCTCTGGGACGCTTAAAGGACTTTCTGATCTGCTACATGGCGAGTGATGCCATAAAAAATAAGCCCTTCGATCCTGGGTAACTCATATTTTTCAAGGGGTTCATACAAGCCCTCTGTGCCTCCAAGGAGAGCCCAGAAGCCTTTGGAGTGCTGTCCCTGTGTCTTAGGGGTGGCACAGTGGCTCCCTGCCCTATCTGTGTGTGCCCTGACACGCTGTCACCTCTCGTGGGTTATCAGCAGGTCATGGGAACCACAAGGAGTATTTAAAGCCCAGCAGGTCGTGCTGGGAAGCTCCGGGGAAGGAGCCAGCCAAGGGTAATTGTCCCAGCGCCCTAATCTCCCCTTGCAGCGTCGCTTGGAGCTGCTCTTTCCACTGCCCCCCAGTTGTCACTGTGCTACCAGGTCGTGGGATTTACCTCACACGCCACACACTTCATGTGTCATGGAAACAGGCTGTGACATCCACTCACCACCCCTCCTGCCAAGCTCTTGAGCTTTTTTCCCTGCTTTCCTCCCCCTTCTTCTCGTCCTTCTGGTTTCCCCGGACTCCTTTTAGCTCGGGATGGGTTTTAAATAGAAACACCCTCAGCGCAGCACATCGCCACGATAAAATGTTCCAGGGGTGGGAGAAGGAGCTTTCCACAGCACTGGTCCTTTCTTTTTTTTTCAGGGAAAGCTTCAGGCCAAAGCAGGACACTTCTGTCCCTGAGCAGAATGAGCAGTTTAATTTGGGAAATGCATGCTGGGAATGAATATGTGGGGCAGGGATGAGGTGGAAGCCACAAGAGGAGGCTGTGGGCTCTCAGAGTGGGGCATTCTGTACCCATGGCTGTTTCTGGGAGCTCAGGACAGCCAAAGCATGGTGGGCAAGAGAATCCCAGAGTCATCTGCGTTGGGAAAGCCCTCCCAGCCCATCAAATCCAACCTTTTCCCCGATGCCCACCTTGTCCCCCAGCTCAGAGCACTGAGTGCCACGGCCAGTCCTGCCTTGGGCACCTCCAGGGCTGGGCACTCCAACCCTCCCTGGGCAGCCC
>JAWWTY010000077.1:1169436-1184472 GCA_035222235.1 Margarornis squamiger
CTGCCCCTGGATCCCTGGGAGTGTCCAAGGCCAGGTTGGAGCACCCTGGGCTGGTGGGAGGTGTCCCTGCCCATGGCTGGGGTGGCACTGGATGAGCTTTAAGGTCCCTTCCACCCTTTCTATGATTCTATGAATTTCATTTCCCTGCTGTGTGTTTTCCTTGTTTTTAAAGCTCTCCACTCCTTCTGCTGCCCAATATATTTTATTAACCCCTCTCTAAGGATTCCTCCTACAAAGGATCATTATTTGTCCTGTGGTTGTATCCAGGTTTGGGACCAACTGCTTCAAGGAGCTTAAAAATTCCGGGACCTTCTGCCAGGCAGAAAATACCTGTGAGGGACAGATAAAATTTTATGTGGCAAAACATAAATAAACGTTCCCCTTTCTGCCTGAGCAAGAGCTGCAACATACAACTTCATGTTCTCATTAAGCTTTTCCTAGAGAAGAAGCCATAATCATTTTTTAAAAAATAAAATTAAAAAACCCAAAGAAAGGGGAAATAGAAAGGGAAAATCTCTGAGCCATGTTTGGATTCACTTGGTTTATCTTTGTGCTTCTGCATTTGCCTTCTTCATGCCTGTTAGCTGGGAATATTTATATTGCAGACCTTGCCTGATGTTTCTATGCTTCTTCACTTTCCTGTGTCCTCTTTTCTGAAGCAACTGAGTTCAGAGAGAAATAATTCAACTTCTTTTGTGCTCAACTGGGCCAGATTTGTCTATCATGGCACAGAAAACATTCTCTCCTCCTCTCATTTGGTAGCAAGGAGAGAGCAGGTTTCTATTTGTGCATTTTAAACTGGTTTCTCTTTTGTCCTAATAAGAGTAAAGACCCTTTTCATCAAAATTAAATATCTCAGAGCTTTAATTATCACTGCACCCTCTGAACTGATCAGTTTATTTCCAGCAATCTCCTTATTCTTTCCCCCCTCTCTATAGGTAAGACTGTTCCTTGCGTATCCTAAAATCAAACTAATCATTTGATGCTCTGAAACTTGAAATGGCTACAAGAAAATGAAACACAGAAAGCGATGCAGATGGAAATGATCCCTAACAGAATGCTACTAATGGTTCTAGGGATATTTAGATTGGATATCTGGAAAAATTTCTTCCTGGAAAGGGCTGTGCAGCCCTGGCACAGCTGCCCAGGGCAGGGGTGGAGTCCTCAGAGTCCCCACCCCTGGAGGGATTTAAATCCATGTGGATGTGGCACTTGGGGACATGGGTTAGTGGTGGCCTTGGCAGTTCTGGAGGACAGTTGGACTCGATGGCCTTAAAGGTCTTTTCCAACTTAAATTCCAGAAGCAGCTTCCAGCCACATATTTAATAATAGTCAAAGAACAAGGAAGAGTGAGAAATATGCTGTTCACTGGTGTCACTCTCCAGATACTTGAAAATAAGTAACTAAACATGGGAAACAGAAATAAGAAGGTTCTCCTTTGAGAGTGGTTTTCTTTGACCCAGCTGGGCAAACCCCACATTTATAATGTTCGGGGTACAGGTGTGGCACTAAAGCTGCCACAAAGCAGTGGGTTTGGAAAATATTTGGCTTGGATATCATGGAAAACATGCAAACAACCTGGATATAAAGGAAATTCTCCAGAGACACAGAGAGTGCCCTGGCATCATCAGTGGCACTGATGGCTTTATGGTCCTGGGAGGGTCAGGAGACACATAGTGGAAGTCACTTTATGCCCAGAGCAGCCTTGCCTGCAGTTCCATCACACAATCATGGAATGGTTTGGGTTGGAAGCACCTTAAAGATCACCCAGTCCCAACTCAAAGTTGGAACTTCCACTAGCCCAGGTTGCTCAGAGCTCCATCCTGCGTCTCTTAAATCCATTTACGAGCCCAGTCCGGTGCAAATATTCCTGTGGCAGCCACTGGAGCTGATGAGGACACCCATGTGGGCCAACACCATTTTTGGGGTGTAATTTCAGCCTCTCCTCTATTGCCCCTCAGAGATAGAAATGCCTGGCAGTGGGGAATGGGAGCAGCCACCGGTGGGGCGACAGACTCAGTCCTTCCTGTGGTCACATCCCAACATGCTGAGCATTTAAAGCTCCACTCTGCACTAAAAGGCCTTGCCAAAGCCAAGCTCAGGGCCAGTCAGGTGCCTCTGTGTCCAGGGAATGGGTTATTCACCAAAAAAACCCCAACCCAAAAATGTGGAGGTTTGAGTGTGTACTTAAAACCTCTCTCCAAACATCCGGCACTCGAAAAATCCATCCAAGTCCTGCCCACAGAGGTTCAACAAACCAGATTTTCCACGAATGGGTTGGATCCCAAATATGAGAAACGTATGGGGAGCTGATGCTTCTATTTGCCTTGGAGGGGAGGGGAGGGGGGGGAGGAATAAAAAACCAAGCCCAGAACACACATATATCAAATAATCAGAATAATGACCAAATAAATCCAACGCAGCCAGTTGGCAAAGGCAGGCACTCGAGAGATATTTCCCACTAATACTGTCCAGGCCCACTTGCTTAATGGTGTGTATTAAAAAGAACCCAAACAAGAAAGCTCAACTCATGTGACCCGCTGTGGTCGTGTTGCTGCAGAGAACAACTTCACATTTGCTTTGAATTATTCTCTGCGTGGTCTGAAAGGCCTTTTTTTTTATTTTATTTTATTATTTTTTATTTTTTTTTTGCATTGTTATTCTATGTGTTTCATATTGTTTTATGTTTCTTTCTCGGAATGTTTAATCCTTCTTTGTATCCTCCAGTCCTGGTCCAGCAGGACAGTAATGGGCTGCTGAATGGACCTTTTTTGATTCAATTTAGAGCTAATCAGCAAATGTTTCTCTGCCCAGCATTGATTATAAAGCAGCATGTCCTGTGGCAGGGAATTATGGCTAAAATCCAGTGGTATGTGTTCTATGCCTCACACACACAAAGGGGGCACGCCCTGTCTGCACAGGCTTTTCCTCCTCCACAGCCCTCACATCTCCTCATTTAAATTTAATTTAAGAAGCAGTTAGAAAAAAAAAGAAATAAAAAAAAAAGCAGCATTTTTTGTTATGCACTTCATAGAAATCAGTGAAATGTGGGGGTTTTACAGCCTGAGCAGCTGCTTGCAGATATTCACACGTCATGCCATGAACTGCAGAGTTTCAGGATGTCTTTCCATGCTTTACTCCCTTTGAGCACAGGAATGTTCCCTCTGCTCTCCAGGTGTTACAGATGATGAAATTTGGGGAATTCATGGAACTGACACTTAGTTTATACCACTCGGGGCAGATTGAGGCACAAAGCAGAGTTCCTGAGCTTTCCAGTCCCTTCCTCTATCCACTCAGCCACGTGGCTTCCCTATAATTCCTTCCCAATTAGTCAAAGAGCTTAAGAACATAAGGATGGGAATAATTATCCTTTGTAGTTCCCTGTCCTTCTTCTACCAGTAAACTACAATAAACTATTTCAGGGAAAGTGCCTAAAATTCCAGAAACCAGCTCATTTCTTTCAGAGATCCACTCAGGACATGAAGCCACAGGACACATTTATAGCCAGGAGTGGCATTTCCCTTGCTATTACATATCTTTCCTAAAATTTTGCAGCACCTTAACCCCAAAACAAAGACTTAAAGCCAAAATTTGGGGCAAAACACCAAGATTCCCTTCTAGCACTTTGCCATGGGCTTGTATTTCATGAGTAGAAAGGTGGTTGCTTGTGACTGCAGTAATGCCTTGCCTTGATTCTCCCAGAAAACCTTTTCCAGCCAGGGACAATCACCTGGACTGAAAAGAAACAAAAATAAAGGACCTGTTCATTAATTATCCTGGGGTTTGAGCTCTTGCTCCATCTCAGAAATCTGTTTTGGGTGTGAATCAGCTCCAGGTGGAAAGTCTACACTTTGGTGTCGACCTGTGTAGCAGAAGCTCCATTCAGGTGCTCAAAGTATCTGGTGCCACGGGACAAGGTGGGGTTTGGCCTCTTCTCCAAGACAGCCTGTGACAGGACAAGGAGAATTGGCCTCAGGATGCTCCAGGGGAAGCTCAGGTGGGATATTAGGGAAAATTCTTCCCTGAAAGAGTGGTCCAGCACTGGCACAGGCTGCCAGGGGAAGTGATGGAGTCACCGCTTCTGGACCTGTTCAAAATGCAAGTAGAGGTGGCACTTCATGACATGCTTAAGTGGGCATGAGGGTGTTTGGTTGGAGGTTGGATTTGGTGGTCTTGGAGCTCTTTTCCAACCTTAATGATTCTGTGATTTTGGATATCAGCTCCAGAAGGACCACAGGACCTCATGTCTTACCTACCAACCCTACAGAGACCTGCTGTAGAGTATTCAGATGGCACCAGGCACCTAACTTTGGGAAGGAAATCCTAACTTAATCCTGATATCAGCAAACTTGGGGACCACAGGACCCAGAAAATCCATTTTGGTGAATTCCTTGGTGTATCAAGATGTCCCTTCACCACAAAGAGCTCAGCTTAGAAGAAAGTGCTCAGCTGTCCAAGCCAGTTTCAAGGAACTGGTACCTGAGGATAAAACATTCTGCTGTTTTGAGGGTATTCTGTGTGGGTTTTTTTTTCAATATTTGAATAAAGAAGCTGTTTCTGCTCAGAACTTCTGATCTCCATCCTTTTTTAGAGGCATAACAGTGGGTAATTGGGGAGGGTGGACTGGCAAGCAGATAAAATGATCTGTTTTGAATCCAGGGGCATGTGCTCCAGTGTCTCACGGGGATTGTTCCAGCAATTTTCCCAGATAACTCACCTAGTTGGGGTCAGATCATAGATCAGATCAGCCATGGCTTGCAAACCTCCAAGGATGTGCATTCCAGAGCTTCTCCTGAGTGATGTGCCCAAGGCTGGATCAGGTGACCTCCAGAGGTCCCTTCCAACCTTCCCCATTCCCTGTGATTCCGTGATCCTCTGGAATATTCTATATTCTGGTGGCCTTTGCCTCCTTTCCAGTGGGAGTGAACTGGTGGCACTGGGATTTATTCCTGCCCTCGTGTCCAGCTTGGCACTCCCTGTTATCCCAAGGTCCTTCCCCAGGTTCATATTCAGCCTGTCCCTTTCCAGTCTAAAACTACACCTGGCACTAATTAAGCTCAGCTTTTCCAAAATCGGGAATTTGGAAAATTCTAATTGAACCTGAAGTGAAACTCTGAGATTGCATTTGTTCCTGTCTCTGTCTTACAACACCAGGTGCTTTTTGGTCCTCCAGATCCCCATGGATTTCACCATGGAAAGAAAACTCTTCTTCCTTCCCACACGCCTCAGTCTTTTATGACCAAAGTCCTGCTTAAGTGCTTTTGAAAATTTGATCCTGGCTTCACATAAACCTGAGATCAGCCCTGATTTAATTCCAGGGCAGAGGGAAGGAAGAAATAATGGGACTGTGCTGTTTGGAAGGAGGGGGGTGGCAGGAGAAGAGGACAATTAAATGGGAATTATTTGGCTCTGTGGTTGCTCCCAGGGGACCGCTCTGATTACATAATCTAACTTAAAAGTTGACCTTTATGTTGTCAGTGTAAAAACCAAACATATTAAACATGGCCTTGGGTTCCTGTACAAGATACTACAAATTGAGGAAGAGGGGGAGAGAGATGGAATATTCTGGGGCCAAAGGAAAGACCTGATTGATAGATGAGGCCCTGGGGAGGGCAGGGTTAAGATTTCCTGTCTTTCCTGAGGATCCCAGTGTTTCTACCTTAAAAAATAAGGGATAGGGATATTTCTCATAGAAGTGTGGCTGATGCATGTGGCTTTCTCTTTTCCCTAATTTTCTGTTTTAAAAGAGAAGGGGGGAAGAAAACCCCCCTCAGATTTTTCTGGGGCGTCTTGCCAGACTTCTGTCATCACCAGGAAAATGGTTCCTTCAGCAGACACATCTGGGCAACTTCACGCCCATTCCTGATGTCAGCTGTCAAATCCTGTCCCAGATAGCAAGGGGAAGGGTTCCCCATTCCCAGAGGAAAAGAGGAAGGTTTATTTAATTGGCAAGTGGGTGTATTAGGAGGGGAAGAGATAATTCCTTAGAGACAACATCTTCAATGGTCCATCTCTTCATAGCACTGGTGTCTCTGCCTTATTTTTCCACCTTCTACCACAACTCCCTTTTCCTGTCTTTTTTTTTTGTTCTATGCCTGGAATCACATTTTAAAAAAAAATATATATATATTTTTACATCTTTCTTGACCTCTCAGCATGATTATGTGTTCTGTGTCCAGACTGAGATGCAAGGGGACACTACATATATAAATATAAACTGTGTAATGCATGCAAACATATATATATATACCTATACATCATGATGTATAGCTTAAAAATATGTGTTTGCAGTGTGTGTACACTGTGTTTGTGCAGCTCTAAGAGATTAAATACTCTGACTGTGATGAAATACTCCGAGTTGGGCATGTGTTGGTTCATTCCCAGAGAGCTCCATCCTGCTTGAAGAAGGGCTGTCCCACTGGCACGACCTCGGGACATCTTCCCTCCATGGGAGGTGGTCCATCTCATCCCACAAGGAGCCACAACCCCTCCTGGTCCTTGCTGGAGGGTCAGGAGCTCTCACCACGTGCTGTGAGGTGACCAAGAGGTCCCTTCATCTCTCTCTTCCAGAACCTGGCTGTCCAGAACTTGCTGTGGGCTCTGTCCCATCACGAGATGCCTTGAGCAGCACTGTGGGCCCTAATTGAAAATGCATGTTGTTTTATAATCCCTTTTATTGGCATCGACTTCCCCCGTGGAACAGCAGGAGAATAACACAGCGTGTTCCCATTACATGGCAAAATGGATTTCCACTCAGCTTTTATCCCTCGTCTCTTGTTCCAGAGGAAAAGCAAAGAAATTATCAGCATCTTTTAAATGCCTATTAAAATAATATATGTCATCTTGGTAAGCAAACCACCCAGAGTGCACAGGGGCTGCTTTCCAAAGGCCAGCACTGAGTGCCAGATCTCCAGGAAAATTCCAGCTGTCGAGGGCCACATCTCCAGCTCCTGCAAACCAGCAAAGCTCTGTTGAGGTCAGCAAAGCCACAGCAGCTTCAAAACCTGGCCTTTGGAATTCCCTTTGCTGCTTCCATGGGGATTCATGGGAGAAGAAGAGAGATGTCCACAAACCTGGAATGGCCCCTGGACGTGCAAGGGTTGTACCCGTGATCCTCCCCATCCCAACATCATAGCAGTGGAGAAGAAGGCACCTGAGGAGCAGCTGAGGGAGCTGGGGAGGCTCATCCAGGAGAAAAGGAAGCTCAAGGAAGACCTTCTTGCTCTCTACGACTTCCTGGAGGGAGGTTGTGGTGGGGTGAGGATTGTCCTTTTCTCCCAGGAGGAGAGGGAACGGCCTCAGGCTGTGCCAGGGCAGGGGCAGATGGGACATCAGGAGGAATTTGTGCCTGGAAAGGGTGGTCAGACACTGGAAGGGGCTGCCCAGGGAGGGTTGGAGTGCCCAGGGCTGGAGGTGCCCAAGGCAGGACTGGCCGTGGCACTCAGAGCTCTGGGCTGGGGGACAAGGTGGGCATCGGGCACAGGGTGGGCTCTGGGGCTGGCAGGGCTTTTCCAGCCTCAGGGATTCTGGGATTCTGGGATTCTGGGATCAGGCAATGCCACACCAATACACATAATAACACCACAAACATCCAGCTGTCACAGATCCAAAAATGTCTCTTGGCCAAATGAGAGAGCAGAACCATAAGGTGGTTCTTGGAAGGACCTGTGGAGACAACCTGAGGTTGCTGCAGGTAGGAAAGGGAAAAGTCTCCCAAGATCCTTCCAAAGCAGATGGAAAGGCTACAAATCCTTACCATGGGTGGTTTGTGCCATAGCTTTATTTAAAAGTTTCTGGACCAAACTTGCCTAAATCTTCAGTTTTGGAGAAATAGTTCCGTGTTTCTCCAATGGAAACAAGGCACAAACAGACACGTAGATACTTGTCCTCTTCACTCCCCCAAAAATGTTCTTGCTGAAGACCAAGGGAGGAAATGAGCCACTGGCTTTCATTGCTCTTCCCTCAAATCCAAGCAAGAAAAGAAACCTTGGAAAGGCCACGTGTGTGGACCAGGATTATCCAGTGGACCTCACCTCAGGCTGAGCCCAGAGATTAATGGAGCCCTGGCTAACTTGGGAGAGGCTTTCTGGCAAAATCCACGCTGAGATTTCCTCCTCACATCCTTTCAAGCACTGCTGCCTCCTTAGACATTAAACTGAGGCGAGTCCTCGGGGTCAGTTTGAAAGCCCTTTGAATCCTGTGGGAATCTTTACGTGGATTTTTTAGGATTGAAGCATAATCCTTTCCAGGACAGAGCTTTGTCATGAAGCAGCAGAGTGGAAATTAACCTGCATTTTTGAAGGGTTTCAGAATATCCCCAATAAAAAAGACAGATCACAGCAGCCTTGCAGATAAGCTCTACCACGTCCCAGGCTGAGGGAGCTCCTAAAACCCCTTCCTGAATATTTCATGGAAGTTGTAACTGGGATTATTGCCCTTGTAAGTTATTTTTCCCATCATTATTACAGTGCACTTGGGGTCCATAAAGCCATATTGCAATAAATAATGTATGGAGCACTATGGAGGAATGAAATAATAAAAATGCCCCCCCTCCCCCCCCAAACGTAGGACATAAAAAATGCAGGAGGAAAAAAAGGATTCTGCCATCGGAAAATCAAATAAGTTTGAAAAGCCAGACAAGAAGGTTAAAAAAGCCCCTTAAACTGGAATATTAATTTTTTTTCTGTAATATGGATGGAAAAATGGTATCAAAAGTAATCAAAATGGTAAAGAAAAATCAATAATAGTAATAGTAGCAAGAAGAATAATAATAACAATAATAATAATTACTTATCATATGATGCCTATAATTATGTACTACATATAATATATGATTATACTAATATATTAACTATTAATATAGGGAGTGATAATTTATTACTCTTAGTAATAATGCATTATATAGTGATAATATTTACATATTCTATTATTAATTAATTAATATCAATAATAATTCTTCCTAATTATTGTTATTAATTATTCCTACTTTTAAGGTTCCAGAGGGGTGTGAGAAGTTTAAAATTTCCTCTCTCACACTGAGAGATTTCAAAGAATTTTATGCAAAGTAATTTTGGGCCATTAATAATCTTTCCCAGTATTTTCCAATTATGGAGGGACCCCTCAGCAAGTTTTACTTCACTATCCCATCATTAAATTTTTGTTTATTACCTTTTATTTCATTTAGTTTTTCAGATATTTGCTGTCTTTGAGGATCTCTTGATGTCGGAGGGAGGTGAGAAATCTTCCAAGGAAAATGAATGGAATTTTTTCTGTGTTTGGGATTCATTTCTTTTTAAATTCAGTGAAGTTACAGGAGCAGTATGAAATCTATCAGAGAAATAATTTCTGCAGCCAGCAGAGAGGGTATAAAGGGAAATTTTAACTCCAGCTGACAAATATCTGAGGATGGAGTGGAGATTTTTTTGTACAAAGGGCTTCTGAAGGTTTTGGATCAGTGGAAGATGCTTTTGCTTGTACTAATCAAGACTTGGTGCCTACACACCGTTCCCAAAATTTGCAAGGAAGAAAGTCAGACAATTAATCAGTAGGACACAGTTCCTGGAGGATTTATTATTGTTGCTTCTTCTAGGGTAATATTATTCCAGTGCCCAAAGGGGCTCCAGGAGAGCTGGAAAGGGCCTGGAGGGACAGGACAAGGGGGAATGGCTTTAAACTGCAGGAGGGCAGGGATAGATGGGATATCGGGAAGGAATTCCTGGCTGGAAAGGTGGGGAGGGACTGGAAGGGATTTCCCAGAGCAGCTGTGGCTGCCCCTGCATCCCTGGGAGTGTCCAAGGCCAGGTTGGAGCACCCTGGGCTGGTGGGAGGTGTCCCTGCCCATGGCAGGGAGTTTGTAACAAGCTGGTCTTTAAGGTCCCACCCCAAACCATTCCATGATTCCATGATCACATGCCTATTTTATGAAGTCATCATCTTCCCTGCTTACTGAGCTTCATTTCAGGAACCACAGTTGGGCTTTACAGAACAGAAGCAGAGAAGTACGTGGAAAGAATGGATTTCCTCTCTCCCTTCTTACCTTCCTAGCTCAGGACAGGATGGCATCTTCTCTAAACTCCTCAATCCTCCTCACCCACTCCAGCCTGTGCGAGTGCCCAAGCCTACACTTAGCCAATAAACGCCAAATTTAGTTAAGCCAACTCTCCGTGCAGTTTGCCTTTATTTTGGTGCTTTTCACCTGTGGGTAACCTGTTGATTCAGAGCTGGCCACGTGAAGGAGCACTCAAATTCACTTTCATTCTCTGCAAAACTGAAGGTTTAGCTCAGCTAATGCTGAAAAATTCTGAGGGTGGCAGATACATAAAATATGAAGGAGATAAAAAGGGTCTTTCATTTACAGAAAAAAAAAAAACAAACCAAAGATTGATGGCCATGTCTTCATTTCCAGGTCAGAGAAAACCCAATGTTCCTTCAGTGGCCAAAAATCACAGACATTTCCACTGCAGCAGAAAGGTAGATGACCCCAGAGCCCATAAATCAGCGCCCTGGCTTGATGGGGAACGTCAACCGTGTGGAATGTGCAGATTGAGCCCGCCCTGCCCACGAGCCCAGGGGCTGGGAAATGTTAGTCCTGCCCAGCCTGGAGTCTCTGAGGGTGCAGAGCTTGGAGTCAGACTCACAGTTGGTTTGCACAACTCACAAACATGTTGCCTCGAGACAGAAAACACCCAGAGAAGATCCCTCTCTCCTCTTCATTGGGGTGGCCTCACCTGGAGTTTTGGAAGCCACAATATTGGGAAGGTATTGAGGCATTAGAGAGTGTCCAAAGGATGGTTCAGGGCCTGGAGGGGCAGCGTGTGAGGACACTGAGGGTGCTTGGGGTGTGCAGCTGGAGAAGAGGAGACTGAGGGGAGACCTCATTGCAGGGACAACTCCCTGGGGAGGGCAGAGGAGGGGCAGGCACTGATCTCTGCTCTGTGTGACAGGGACAGCACCCAGGGAACGGCTGGAGCTGTGTCAGGGCAGGGTCAGGTGGGATCTCAGGAGAAGGTTCTTCCCCCAGAGATCAATGAGGAGTTCACAGACTCATAGGATCATAGAATTATTGAATCGTAGAATTATAGGATAGCCTGGGTTGGAAGGGACCCACAAGGATCCATGGCAAAATCAAATCCTTTTATCATAATTCAGATTTTAAAGAAAAATCCAAATGCATTAGAATCAACTGCTGTTTCACCGAGTTTTTGCTATAAAAGCTGGTTCTGACTTACACCAAGACACAGTTCCACAAGGAAAGGGAGCCTAGAAGCAGCACAGTTAAACCCTGAAAATGAACCTAAAATCCCTAAATTAACCCTGAAAATCCCAAAATTGAAGGGCTGAGAGGTCCTGATTGCCTTGAGCTGTCATTTGGGTTCATCAGTGTCACTGTGACATGGATAATTCCCTGTGGTTTATCTCCCAAGTAAAAATGCAGACACTCACCTGTGTTACTGTTGAGATCCATTTCTGTTCCAGAACACAGAGATGTCCAAAGCGAGATTTGAAGCCACTGACCAAACCATTTCAGCACCTGCATTTTACAAAAACAGGACAAACCACAGGTGAAACTGCTGATTTTTGTTCATCATTTCAAAACTTCAGGCACTAATTCGAAGCCTGCAAATGGAGAGCTTTGCATCGAGCTCAGTGAGGTTGCAATCAATCCTCAATGACCCCCCCGTGAACTTCATGCTCTGGTTGAAGCATCCACACTTACCATTGCATCATGGCTCTCCTACATGGAATTCCTGATGCCAGCAGGCCAGGAAGAGAAGTGTGTGGTTTGCCAGTTGCTCCAGCCTGCTGCCCAGTCACGGGTTGAAGCTTCGGAGAGCCCCGTGCTGCAGAATTCATCGCCGCTGAATCACAGCCATGACCTCAGCTCCTGCACCGAACCCATCAGGGCTGTGGAATTCCTCTGGCTGGCCATGGCAAGAGTGGAGTTTCCATCCTTTGTGGTCCCTTTGCACTGAGGGGTGCTGGGATTGTCATTCCACGGGTGGAGACAGTCCCAGCAAAGGAAACCGTGAGGTGGCTGCTCTTCTCCCAGACACCAATTGTGATGCTCTGCATGTAGAGGCACCTTGACATTTGCTGGCCTCGAAGAGCTGTGGAAATATTAATTAAGCACATAAAGTGGTTTTCCATGGAGAGAATCTATTATGGGATGTTAAGGGCTCGGAATGAACCCTAAGGATCATTTAGTCCTAACCCCATGTGCTAATACTTGTTTACATACATGGTAATAATAACTTTCTAAACAATCACTAATCCAAATACTTAGCCAAAAATAGAAACAATATTTGCTAGAAAAAGGGAGTTTTTTGCCCAAGGCACATCAACTGTCTAAGGGAGACACGGAGACCAAACCTGGCAATTTATTTCTCTCTTTTACTTCACTTTTTCCTCTTCTTTTCACAGTTTCTCCTGTCAATCTGCATTTCTTCTTACAGTGATATCCCCCCAAAGCCTCAGATTGAGCTCATTTTAAAGAATCCTTCCCTCTGGGTGAGAGAAGCCAAGAAGAAATCAAAAGACTCTCTGCAATGCTTCGGCTGAAGGAGCATTCTCAGCACCCCCTTTTTAAAATGATGACCTGAGGATTCTTGGAGGATTTATGATCAGGGAAATCGAAGGTGGATGGCTGAATAAATGAGCTGCAAACATGCAGGAAACCTGTGGCTACTCTCAGAGGTCAGAAAAGAGCTCCAGAGGGTGTCTGGTCCACCTTCCACTCCAGGCAGGACCAGCAAGCCCCTATTTCTGACCATGGTTTTAGAGTATTGTTCTCAAGAAACATTCTCCCTCTGCATCCAAGATCTCCAAAACATCTTCAGTGTCCACGTGGGACATTCAGATCTGACCCAAAATCTGTGCTTTAGCGGAGAGGCAGCAAGAAATGAGGTCCCACTTGGACTTAATGACCCAAGCTGAGCCCCAAACCTCCTTCTCTCACAGTCCTTGGAATCCTGAGGCCGTTTTAGCCCTCAGAACTTCACCATGAATTATCTCAGCGTACCCCAGTCCTCCAGCTCCACTTCAGAAAGATCCAGGTCTCCAAAGGTCCTCTTTGGGCAGCCTGGGCTGGTGTCTGGGTTACTCCATGGTCTCCACCCTACCTGTGTGTTTGGAGAACGACATCTTGCCCATAGCCAGTTCAATTGCTCTGCTGTGAGGACAAAATTCAGGTCAGCACTGGGAGGGGTCAGTTTTAGGCTCACCTGTGTCACTCCTCAGGCCCCACCTGAGCAGTCCTCCAACATATAATGGGAATTTTCACACCCATCTCACAGGGAGGCACCAGAATTGAGGACAGCTCATCTCAGACTCTGAGCCAGCACTGAAATTCCAGTCTAGCCATTCCCAATTCTTTTCTCCTCCCTCTCTGACAGCCCTGCTTCCCACTTGACATCTATATGGAGCCAATAAATCCTAGACCAGATCAGCCCAACTGCCCTCTGGATGTGCCTGTCTCTTTTTATTGGCTGCAAAGAAACGCAGAAAACTAGCCCAGGCTCAAACCGGTACTTTGAGTAAATTAAATTCCACCTTAAATACACCTCACGGCCATTAGTTCATATTTTTATCAATAATAACCTGTAGCTCAACTCTGGGGAAAACTGAAATGGAAGAGGGTAGAGATTTATAGATAGCTGGGTGAAAGGTTATGAAACACACGTGTGGGTGTGCAAATATGGGAACGTGCCCAGATTTATCTGGACCTGTGTATTTATTTAGGCACAGAAGGACGAATACTTTCCCCGTGGTGCATTCAGGGAATATTTCTGAGCTGGGGGGGTCGGTTATGACCGTCTGGGCTGGTGTTTAAAATGGAGCTCAGCTGTAGATACAGGGCAGCAGGAGCCAAAATATTGCTCTTTTCACCATTCCTGTCTCCTGCCTGGCCCGTGGTGATGACGCCGGTGCAGACAGCGAGGAGGGCCGGGCTGTGATAAATGAGGGATGGGGAGGTGGGGAATTTTGGCTCCTCACACTCCCACTGAGTCACCCAGCATGGACAAGCCATGGCACTCACGGGTTTTTTTCCCATAAAAACATGAGCCCTGGGATGATCCAGGGCTTCAGGCTGCTGTTTTCTTTGGGGCTTCTCATGCTCTGTCATTTCTGGATGCCACCAGCACCAGATGTGCTGCTTGCGCTTCTTGCAGCAAACAGGACCTTCTGCAGCGGGTGGTTCTCGTTATCCCAACATTGATTTTCTGGGTGCAGCCTCTAAGTGGTCACACAACTTCACTGAAGCTCGCTGAGGGTCAGTCTGGTGTTGAAAGCTTCTCAGAAGGTCAACCAAGGTCTACCACAGTGGCCTCGGGTGAGCCGGGCTGGTTTAGGAATCCAGAAGTTCAAAGAGGTGCTGGGAAGGATTATCAAAACAAGGTACTTGGGCTTCATTCACTCACTCCATTCATTCATTCATTCATTCATTCATTCATTCATTCATTCATTCATTCATTCAGACACATCCAAAGCCAGCCCTTAATCTCTGATCCTGGCTCATCTCAGCTGTGAAACAAGATCAAACCAAGGCTGCCGTTCCCTGGTTAAAATGTCAGGTGATCAAAGCAGGAGCTCCCTCTGAAATGTCTGTGTGGGTTTGTCTGCTCAGAGTCATGTGTGGGCAGCTGGGAGTGTCTGTGACATGCTCTACATTTATACATATATATATATTTATATATATATATGTTCATAAAGCAATGTGTGTGGGGCCTCTTGGGGAGTAACATCTGTTCCAGCCAAGCATGACTTAGCTGACTTTTTAAATAATTCTGATTTATTTTTGAACACTGGGATGTTTTTTAGGGCCTTTGGAGGATCATTGGATGTATTTTAAATGAATTCCACAGGGGGGGAAAAAAAAAAAAAAAGGATGTGTTAAGCATAAATATCACAGAATATGGAAAGTTGGAAGGGACCCCCAAGGATCATCGAGTCCAGCTCCTGACCCTGCTCAGGACCATCCCCAAGAGTCACCCCCTGTGCCCCAGAGCATCATCCAAACCCTCCTGGAGCTCTGGCAGC
>JAWWTY010000077.1:1205944-1222793 GCA_035222235.1 Margarornis squamiger
CCACTGCCCTGGGGAGCCTGGCCAGTGCCCACCACCCTCTGGGGGAAGGACCTTCTCCTGAGATCCCACCTAACCCTCTCCTGGCACATCTTCATGCTCTTCCTCATGTCCTGTCCTTGCTCACCAGAGAGACGAGCTCAGTGTCCCCTTGTCACCACTGGCAAGGAAATGCCACTTCATTTTTGTTGCTTGCACATCTTGATTAAGATCTGCCTAATTAGCCATTCCCCAAGACTTCTACCATTCCCTTGGTCTGGATCTTCTTTGTTTGGAACTTCACAATACCCAGAAGAAACCCAGTGGGGACAAAGCACAAACCAGAGGATGAAACGCTCCCTACTTTCTGCTCCTCCTTTGTCCATCCTTAGCCAGGAGGAAGACGCTGTCATCCCTGGTGGAGCTAAATCCACGAGGAATTCCAACTCCAGAACCGGGTTTCTGACCCCATTTCCCTTCAGCAGCCCCCTGGGATGGCTTCAGTGGAAATTTAAGGTGTAGGGCAGGGATATCAGGGAATGTTGCCGGGGGGAAGCGGGGCCAGAACCTTGGACAGGGCCCGTTGTGCTCTTCCTGCTGGAAGGATCCTTCCCTTTGCCACTTCACTTGGCAACACGCAGGGATTGAAGTGGGAAAGGGAGATTGTTCAGATTAATCACCCTGCAAAACTTTTATGGCACTGGTGTTGGGGTTTTATAGGCTGCTAAAGGAAAAATTATGTTTCCCTTATTTGTACCCTTTGAAGGGGGGGGAAAGGAAGAAAGAAAAATGAAAATATACTGGAAAACAAAATAGTGTCAGACATAATATTTTGTTTTTCTTTCTTTCTCCCCTCCTGCCTCCTCCTCTTCTCTCTAACAAGTTCAGATGCAATTCCAGGAGGAAAACATGTGACTCAGTGATGGTAGAGCTCAGAAAGAAGAAATAATTCACCTTCAGCCCCAACCCATGAGTAGCTACAGGAGCTTCAGCTCAGAACCAGCTCGTGTGGCTGGTTCAGAGAGGAAGATCTCATGCAAGATCCCCAATTCTGATGGGAAATAGAGAAGAGATGGAAGGTTATTCCCACTTCCTGGCTGTCTGGAGGTCTCTGTGACCTGAAATATGTGCTTAAAGACACCAGGCCAGGCCTTATTTCATACTTCAAACACTCAAGGGCCTGTTAAGTGAGAAGGGAAAGACGCAGAAACCAAACATCAAAAATTAAAGCAATGAGACTTTAAATAATTAGAAATTTAGGACACGAGGCTCGTCCAAGGTTTGATGTCTCCAAGTTTAGACTTAGGGAGAGGTTTTGCTGAAGGAGGTCACTAAATCTTCCCAAGAAATTCCGACTTCTGAGTGGTTTGATTTTTTGGCTGCCCACTGGAAGCATTTTCAAGCTGCTTTTTTCATGGCTTACTGGAAGACAGTAGCAGTTTGGGAATCTCTGTGCTTTTGGCAGACCTTCCAAACTCCGACAGCCATGGGAAGTAAGTTTTCCAGCTCTTGGCAGAGGGGAGAAAAAGGGAGCCTTGGTCAGAATTACATAAAAACCAGTGACTTTTTATCCCTCCCAATGCTGTAGTAAATCAATATTTTAATCCCATTGTGATAATTGAGACTTTGAGGAGAAAAAGAAAGCAAATGTTCTCCTTTCTTCTGGAAATATTTTACAGCAGGACCAAAAGCAAGATAACCCAAAATTTTAAGTGAGAATCCACATAAGTTGTTTTGTTGGGTTTTTTTTTTCCTTGTCTGTTCAAATAAAGCTTCTCCTTCAGAGACACTTTAGCTGAGCTGCCAAAAATCTGTTACATGATTTAAAGATGGGTGGTTTCAATGAATTCCTTTCCCCACCAATTTAGTTTGGGGGTTCATCACTGTAGGTTTTCCAAAGAAGTTCCTTTAGGGAAGATTACAAGAAACATCAAGTGAGGCAAGTAATTTTTAAAAAAAAGATTGAGGTGAAGTAGTATTTGGCTGGGATTTCTTTATTTCTTCTGATTATTTGGCTTTTCTCTCTTAATTGTGTTCCTTAAGATGTTCTCAGAAAGAAATTGAGCCTTGTTCATTTATTTTAAAAGATTTATCCTAGGAAAGTCCAGGAAAAAAACCCAACAAAGCAACAACCTGGACTTCTGCTTGGAGAATTATTGAAACTAAATTTTTCTGGAGTAGCCAAATTGACTTCCTGTCCTACTCCAGCTCAGCCCAGTGATCCCCCTGCCAGGCTGGTGACCCCATTAATGTCCCTCAGTCATTCCTGGCACTTCCCAAACTTCCAGGCATAGCCAAGATTTGGGCTCATCCCTGGCTCCCAGCAAACACTCCCTTATAGCACACACTTCCTGCCACTCTCCACCCAATCCTGGCCTCGTGGGTTTGGGAATTTATGAGATTTTTTGTTTTGCAGGGACTTGAGACTAATCCCAAATTGATCCAGGAGTGGGGACTTTATAGGGACACTCCATCCCAGGGAACAGCCCTAGGCACTGATTCCACCTAAAGCAGGGGAGCGGGATTTGTTCTCCAGACCCTTCCATTCTCTCATTCTGCTTCTCCTTTTCCACCTCAACAAAAAGGATCCTTAATTAACCGTTATTAATTAATTCTCCAGGGCTATCTTTCCAGAATGCTTACAAACTTTAATTGAAGCTTTCTGACTGCCACTGTCCTCTCCCAAGGCTGACCTGAGGTCAGCCAAAGCCAATGGGAGTTTCCTCTGGGAAAAACAAATTACTTTGTGGAAACAAATAAAGAATTTGCTGTCCCACTGTGCAAGAACCCAAATCACTTTTCCTGGGGTCTGGATTGACCCTTTATAAGGTTTGGCCACGAGTTTGCCCAGGGGCCTTTATCCATTGGGAAACACCAACTCACCTGGATGAGAGTTAAGTGTCCCATGGAAATATGTTGGTGTTGGTGGAGCTTTGGCAGGATATGAAACTTTTTGGGATGCTTCCAACTCCCAGCCCTCCTGCCACCTCACCCATCTGATGCTTCCATTGGAGCTGACTTAGCATTCCAGGGACACACGATGCCCCCAGCCTGCTGAAGCTGCTGGAGAAGCAGGGAATGTGGGAATGTGGTCACCTGGGAAGCTCTTTCAGCTTCAGCTTTTGCTGGCTTTTAGTTGCATCCGGTTGTGCCACTGAGATCTCAGGCCAGAAGCTCTTGGGAAGCAGATCTTGTTCTGGAAGAACCAAGTTTGGGGAATGTTTAGAGCTTTGGACTCTGACAGTAAGGAGTGGTGTCTTCTTCGTGCCTTCTCTTCTTACTATGTTCCCATAAATATCCTAAACTTGATGGTTAAAGGATTTTGAGTTCCTGGACTTCCGAAGTCACCAGCAGCTCCCCCCGGAAGATCTTCTGATGCCAGATCTTGTTGTGGTGATCTTGTCCTTACTGTCAAACCCAAAGTCAGTCAAAAATCAGTTCTGTGGAAACATTAGATGAAATCCTCACTTTCTTTTTCCCTTCTCTGCTCAGAGCATCATTTTTTGAAGTCTACCCCATTCTTACAGATTTAAGGCTTTAAGAAATAGAATGACAGAGTCCCAGAATACCCTGAATTAAAAGAGACCCACAAGGATCACTGAGTCCAGTCCCTGGTCCTGCTCAGGACAACCCCAACAATCTCACCATGTCCTTCACTGATGATCACTGGAATAAGATACCAAACCTGCAGAACATTTGCCCAACCTCCTATAAGAAGTCCCTATTTCTGACATTTTGCAAACATTAAGATCAGAAATGATCATTATGACCCCAATTCTTAAATGAAAAAGAGGAATTTCTTTTACATCCATTTTTCCAACATGTCTTGCAGAGGATGAACAGTATCCAGTCTATGAAAACTTCTGAAGCACCTTCATTCCAAAGATTTCTAGTTCCACGAGCTTGATTAGTCTTTTGGATGCTTTTCCAGCCTGATTTAACCATCTAAACTTATGTCCCACTTCCTAGAGTTGAAAATATCAAAGGATGAAGCCAGCACATGGTTGGGAATGGTGCTCCAGTCTTGGAATCATAAAATCAGAGTAACTGGGGCCAGAGGAACAATCCAGGGCCCATCCCCTCTGCCTCCTGACCCTAAGAACAGTCAGCTGAGGGTTCCAGTTTTCCTGAAGGCTTCTCATGCTGGTCTTCTGCAGAAGCACGGATTTCAGGGAAGAGACAGAATTCCTCTCTCCTGCAACACAATTCCTGTGAAACTCTGTCCTTTACTCCAGCTGCTGACATTACACCCAGTACAAGCTGGAGTTCTGTGGTTCCTCCACATTATCTGTCTTCATTTTCACTGCTAATCCATCACACACACGGTGACTGCTCCCCTGACCTCCCACACAGAAGACAAGGAAGGAGTTATTCCCATCTGTCTCCTGTTCTCCGGAGGTTTCAAGTCTCCACTCTCGTGCATCTGTACAAATCCATGGGTATATGGAATATGTGTGAGCATCTGATACCCTGGTAAGAGCCTGAAGTGTTTTACACCACATTTTAGGTGATTTATTGCACTTTAGCACGTTCATAAAACACATCGTGTTAAGCATATGCATAAAAATAATATATAGGTTACCACAAAACTTTTATGGCCTTAACCAGATCCGTCTTGGAATGTCGTCCTGAATGTTTCACTCCTGCAGGTGAAAAAACATATTATTTCAACTCAGCTTAGGCTGAGCTGTTTAGTCAGGACAACAACCTTGAGGAGAGGGCCGTTACCTTGGTAGCACTTGGCTAATTTAAGCCCTAATGAGCAGGGCTGGTTCCCGTGCTCCATCCAACAGGAGGTGTCTCCAGGCTGAATTCCTCAGCTGTCCCTTCTCCTGCTGTCTGCAGACAACACACAAGTGAGGAATTACATAAATCCCCTGTGGATTCACAGCCTCCTTGAGGTTAGGGGGGGATTTTATACCGAATATTATGTTGGTGAGGGACTGGGAAAAGTGAGAAGGCTGAATGTGTGGTGACAATCATGGAAGCACAGGATGGGTGGGGTTGGAAGGGACCTTAAATATCATCCAGTTATAATGCCCAAGGAAAAGGTTGGATGTTTGCTAAGAGGTGACACTTCAGGTGGGATTTGCCTTTGGATCTGCCACTAACTCACCTCTGTGGCCTTGGCCTTAGATTTTAGTCACCTGTAGAAATCAGCTGAGGTGGTTCATCATGGCCAGATCCCAGATCATAGAATCCTTGGGTGGTTAGTTGTTAGTTTTGGAAAGGACCTTACAGGTCATCTCATTCCACCCCCTGCCATGGGCAGAGACACCTTCCACCAGCCCAGGTGGCTCCAAGTCCTGACCAACCTGGCCTTGGACACTCCCAGGGATCCAGGGACAGCCACAGCTTCTCTGGGAAATCCATTCCAGTCCCTCCCCACCCTCCTAGGCAAGATTTCCTTCTCAATATCCCATCTAAGCCTGCCCTCTGGCAGTGGGAAGCCATTCCCTGCGTCCTGTCCCTCCATGCCTTGTCCCCAGTCCCTCTCCAGCATTCCTGGAACCCCTTCAGGTACTAAAAGATCACAGTTAGGTTTCCCCAGAGTCTCCTCCAGTCTTCTGGTAGACCTTGTTGTGAAGTTGAACTGCATCTTAAACAGGATATGAAACCTGATTCCTACCTAGACTTTCACTATGAAGGTGACAGATCTCCTCTGGAGGTCCCCGGGTCACAGGGAGGGAAGAAACTCACAGAGGTGATCCCTTAATCCCCACTCCCACTGCCATCAGAAGCACTCAGAGCCTCTCTGGGATCCAGGCACCAGACAAGGAGGTTTGGAAGACTACAGATGAAGGAACATGAGGGCAACCTTGTGTTTGAATTGTGATGGGGCCAAATGTGGTCCAAACAGGTCAGGAGTTGGACTGGATGATCCTTGTGGATCCCTCCCAGCTCAGGGTATTCTGTGATTCTCTGAATGAATAATGAGATATTAAGAAATGAGAGTCCTTCTGTAAACCTCACATTTATTGCTTAAGGAGGTCAAGAATCCTTCTCACCACACTCTTTCAACCTCAGGACTTAGAAGAAATCCAGTGATCTTTATATAAAAGTTTTCCACTGATTTTGAGGAGGGGCTGACCTGAGCCTGAGGACACCAAAACTGTTTGTGTCTCTCAGCCTCTTCCATGTGTCATTGCTTGGACAGAGTTTGCATTTCTTGGGATTTGGGTGCACAGGGACCACAGCCATGGAATGACCCTGTGACATCCTGGGATCACTTGTGTGAGGGCAGGTCATCTAAAATTCCTTATCCAAATCACCTGCCTTTGGGGAAAACACCCCTCATTTGGGGGGGAAAAGCAAAAACTCTGCCTCAGGGTTTGTGTTTCTGACCAGTGCTGAGCTGGAGTGAGGGATTCAGGCTCTTGGACCTGGTTTTTATGGGACACACGCCAAGTCCGACAGTTGGGAAAAGCCAAAATGAGAAACCAGAGAAGCCAAGGAATGACTCAGTGCAAGTGCAAGACAAGAGAGTGGGAAGCCACAGTGTCTACTCTGTGTGTACAAACAGGGCACGGATCCCACCAGGCAAAAACAAAGTCAGGTGGGCTGGGGAGAGGCAAAAACCAGGCAGCAGAACTAAGAGAGGCGGGTGAGAACAAGCCACGGAAACGTGGCTGCAGCCAAAAGCAACTGGGGTGACTCCTTCCCATCCCACATGGGTGGAGAAACCACAGCTTGGGTTCCTGCCCCTCTGCTGAGTCTCCTGGGGAATGGACTGTGGTCACCTCTGACTGGAGTGGTCAGGCCAAGAAGAAAGGTGTGGGTGATGTTCAAACATTTATCATGGGAAAGGGGTCAGGCAGGGGCTGAAATATTCCTCTTTTTAGGAAATTGTGGCTGTCCCATCACTGGAAGTGTCCAAGGCCAGGTTGGATGGGGTTTGGAGCAACCTGGGCTAGTGGAAGGTGTCCCTGCCCATGGCAGGGGGTGGCACTGGGTCAGCTTTAGGTTTCCTTCCAACCAAACATTCTGGGATTCCATGATTTTTCCTAACTGGCAGGCAAGTCCCTGAAGGGGTTTAGACCTGGGTCCTCACTTCATTTGAGGAACAGGTACCACCTGAGACCTCTGAAGGCTCAGCTGGACAATAGAAGGTCCCAAAGATGATTTTCATTCACTCCAGCAGCAGTTGGCCAAACTGGCATCCAGGACTGCCCCCATCCAGGGTTTTAGAAAGCTGAACACCCCTTAGTGTTAAGAGCAAAAAGGTAATAGCAGAGAGATTCCTGGATTCCTGGCTTTAACACGTTCCAGCTCCCCTCCTGCTTTATCATTTGGGAACAGCATGAATCCTAAGCTGAGGGAAAGGGATAAATTAAATTCTTTCTCTTGCAATCCTAAACATTACTCAGTGATAGCAAACCACATCTTCCAAGGGCTGGTGTAGTCCCCCATCTCCCACACATGGTGTAGGATCCATCCCTGACCCTTTTCCTCCTGGCTTTCTGCCCTAGACCTGTGCTCTGTAGCTCAGACACAGGGCTGTGATGTTCCAGGATCTCACACTTCGGTTCTGATGGAAAACCCACCTCCTGACAGCACTTTTTTTGGGAAATCCTGCACTATGCAGTACCAGCCATGGAGCTGTGCTGCCTTCCCACCCAAAACTCTCCTTTCCTGCCTCTCCCCGCTCTGAGCTGAGCCCTGTGACCTCCCCCTGGCACACATCTCAAAGCTCCACTGGGATTTGTGTGATCCTGTGTGATGCAGCCCTCCCACATCAAAGATTTTTGGCTTACTTTGAGCCCGGTCTTTGCGCTGTGGGTGCAGACACCGTCCTGTTTTAATTCCATGTTTGTACAGCACCACACATCACAGACCCCGCCACCTACACAGGCTGCCATCCACGGGTGTTTGCTCAGTGATAGTGACGGCTCATTAACTCCTCTGCCCTGTCCCAGCTCCAGGAGAAGCTGTAACAAGCTGCTCTTTGCCCCTTTTGGAAGCAAGGAATGAAAAACCATAGCGTTTTCCCCTCCTTTGAATACATAGATATATATATTTATATATTTAATATTTTGCTGCGCGTGTTCCAAATACCGCGAGCTCTTGGCGGCCGAGGGGAAAACGCGGCACTGCCAGAACTTCTGCTCTCATGTCTATTTTCCATGTTTTCCCAGGGAGGTTCATGCCAAGCCCTCGCTGCTATTGTCTTTTCAACAGGAGGGACACGCCAGCGCTTTTCCAGCCTCTCCGAGGCGTTTTATAGAGGGATGTACGGTGACGTTGCATCCTGTGCCCTTCCTTGCTATTTTCCAAAAGTCCCTTTTGCCAGGAGCGTTTGCTGGAGTTTCCAAACAAGTTCTCCAGTGGCCACCGCTTTGTGAGCCGTTCAAGACTGTTCTTACAGCAGGACTTTTTTCCTCTGAGCAAAAACCCACGATTTTGGCTTTGCGCGCTCTCAGGAAGGAATAGAGGGAAAGGCAGAAGGGACATTGATGGATCAATCACACATCCATGGTGTGACTGTCCTCCTGTAGGCCCTGGAGATCAATGGAGCAGCAGAGATCCACCTGCAGCCCATGGAGGAGCCCATGGAGGAGCAGTTGGATGCATGAAGGAGGCTCTGACAACACGGGAAGCCTGTGCTGGAGCAGCATCTTGGCAGGACCTGCGGATCCATGGAGGGAGGAGCCCACAATGGACCACCAGTCCACTGGTAGGACTTGTGACACTGTGGGGAACCCACACTGGAGCAGCCTGTTCCTGTAGGACTGACCCCATGGAAATGGATCCATGCTGGACAGTCTGTTCCAGAAGGACTGACCCCATGGAAATGGATCCATGCTGGACAGTCTGTTCCTGTAGGACTGACCCCATGGAAAGGGATCCATGCTGGACAGTCTGTTCCAGAAGGACTGACCCCGTGGAAAGGGATCCATGCTGGATCATCTGTTCCTGAAGGACTGACCCCATGGAAAGGCACCAGGCTGGAGAAGTTCATGGAGAATGGTTCCCTGTGGGAGACACTGGAGCAGAGGAAGAGTGTGAGGAGGAGGAAGTAGCAGAGACAAGATGATGAACTGACTGCAGCCCCCATTCCCCATCCCCCTGCAAGGGGAGGAGTTACAGATTTTGGGAGTGAATTTGGGCCTGAGAAGAAAGAAGGAGTGGATGGAAAGTGTTTTTAAGACTTGGCTTTATTTCTCATTATCCTACTCAGATTTGATTGGTTATAGATCGAATTAATTTCCCCAAGTTGAGTCTTTTTTCCCTATGATGCTAACTGGTGAACCCAGGAGCTTCTTGTTATCTGTTGGAGTTCTTTCCTCCTTGCATGACCTTGATGATGCCATGCAAGGGACACCAAACATTGAGGATCCTGTTCTCTGGTCCATCATCTACCAGGGTTCTGATGACACCAGGAAGAAGTGTGAACTACTGATTAGACTTTTACATCATTCCTGGGTTTTCCATCTTCATGGAATGTGTCACACAGAGCTCTGGAACTGCAGGTGTGAGCAG
This sequence comes from Margarornis squamiger, assembly GCA_035222235.1. NCBI lineage: Eukaryota > Metazoa > Chordata > Aves > Passeriformes > Furnariidae > Margarornis > Margarornis squamiger. Next base: position 1,215,401 of record JAWWTY010000077.1, read on the forward strand.
AGACTCTGGCTACAGCTGATTGCTTGTTCAGTTGCCACCATGTCTTTAATGAATGGGCTGAATATCTGAAATTTCTTGGCTTTGCTCCGTTCCCTGACATTTCAGCTTTGCCCCTGAAATGGGAATCCTGGTTCCTACCTGGTTCTGTAATCCCCAATTTCGGGAGCACCCAACTCTTCCTTGTCTTCTATTTCACACCCAAAGTGCACGGCCTTCTGGGTGCAGGATTCCAGTTTTGGTTTTAGAGAAATCGTGGCATGGAGGGGATGAAAAGTGCAAAGAGGAGAAAGAAAGGCAAGCCCTGGACAGGAGTGCATCAAGACATGGAAACTTGTTGGTCTGGAGACATGGTGGAACCACGGGAGGAAGAGGGACAGGAGATGGCCAGTGATGTGAGAGATAGGGAAGGTGGAAAAGTGGAAAACTAAGAGCTGTGACTGCAAGGGGTTAGTGATGGAGGTAATTTTAATGAGGATATGAAATAAAGGGATTATTTAATTCCATCTGTGAATCACAGTGTTTATCCATTAGAAAATGTGGAGATTTTCAGCCTTTCCTCCCCACAATGACATGGAGATCAGAGAGGACATTTCCTCCTGGGTCAGCCAGATCATCAACTCAACATGGGCTAGTCCTGATAAATCTAATGAAATCTCTTTCCAAGAGGTTTTTTTTAGTCAATGCCCCTAAGATTTATCTAAAATTCTCTCCTAATAATAGATGCTTTTTCCAAAATTCTGAGGGTGGCACATCTGCATCCAATACCTGCTGAGGGAGAAGATTTGATTCCCCAGGTGTCAAGAGAAAGATCTTGAAGGTGAGTCTGGTTCCATCAAAGGCCAGACAACAATGTCAGCCAGACCCCACTCACACAGAGCCATAGACAAGCTAAATACAGATTTCTGTTATATGCAAATTATTTGGGTTATTATAGTTTTTATTTGATATCAGGGACATGTTAAGGAGAAGCTCCCAGTAATATTCCAGCACCACTAAGAGGGTGCATGATGTGAAGAGCAAAGCTGAGGACTGAGGGAGAGGGGCCAGGGTTTGCAGACTGGTGGCACTGGTAGAGAGCCCTATAAGGGACACTTGGAATAGAAGAAGGGGCACATCTGACACCCTTGGTCTCCTCTGGGCGTCACTTCATTCTGGTCTGGGGTGGCTGGTGGATCCAGGCTCTCTCTTTTCATGGAGCAAGCTGGATGATGAGCATTCAGAGGGCTCAAGTTTGGTGGAATGACCCCTGACCTTGACCTGGTGTCCCCAGGTGACGATGGGGACCTGCTTCTCTCTGGTTGTGCTGTTTGGCCCTTGCTGGGCTCCTCAGAGCAGCAGCCACAAGCCCCAAACACACCCACCACAGCTCTGCTGCCCCACGCTCAATTTTCCTTGGCATGAGCAGCTCTTTCCACTTCCCCAAGGACTTTGGCTCACCCAAACTCACCAACCCATGTGAGGGCACAAAGGGCATCATATCCACTTCACTCCTGGTTACCTGAGCTGGGGGAGAGCCCTTAGATGACCCTGCTGACCTCAGATGACCCTGCTGACCTCAGATGACCCTCCTTCAATGTTCCCCCCTTGCCGTGTCCTCTGACTTTATTTGCAGCCTCCCGGAGTCCCATCCCTCCCTCCTCTCCCCGAGCTCCTCCACATCCACACCGTTCCTTTGGCAGCAGAGGGCACTGCCCCCTTCTCAATTTTTTCCCCCCACGCTCCTCCCGTCCCTGGATCAGCTCTCGGTGAGCGCTGCTGTCCGTCTGCGAGCTTGATTTGTCTTGGCTCCCGGCTCTGACATGCCTGGGAAGGGCAAGGAAAGGAAATGGGTGGGAGCTCCCCATCTAACCACGAACTTGTCCTTCCCCCCTGCTCCTTTTCTTGTTCTCCCCATCATCCCCGTCCCTGCCCGATCCCGGCCAGAGGAAGGATCGTGCTGCATCGCTTAGAGCCGCCCTGAAACTTCGGGATGGAATTTTTCTTCCCCTTCCCTTCCCTTTGAGATGAAACGGGTTTCTCCCGTCCCCATGTGCTCCCAAGGCAAGGGGGTTGTCATTGCAAGAGGCAGAGTGTGTGCCTGCCATGCATGTTCTCCTCCTCCTGTGTGTGTGTAGGTGTGTAGTTTAGTGGGATTTAAGCACTTCGAAACATCCGTGCATTTTATTTGCTGCTCCTGAAGACTCCACCACAATGTGATTGTTTATAATTTAAAATTAATCTCTTTTGCTGTCCCTGAGCAACCTGGTCTAGTGGAAGGTGTCCCTGCCCATGGCAGGGGGTTGGAATGGGATGGTCTATCAGATCCCTTCAAAACTAAAGCCATTTTATGATTCTATGATTTATTTTTTTGGACATTTTCAGTTACAGGTCCATCCTGACAAGTGATGAGCTCCATTTGAGAATCATTATACACACATTTTTAATTATCCTTACCTTTAATCTGCCTGCCTTTAATCAAGGGGGTTGGAACTAGATGGTCTTTAAGGTCCCTTCAAACCCAAACCTTTCCATGATTATACTTGCTGAGGAGTTTCCAACACTGTTTTGAAGCCAAAGGTGATGGCACAACCATTGCTGCTGTCCCTACCCCATCCTCACCCTCTGGATCCTCACCCTCAGCCACCCACCTTGAGGAGTGTCTCCTGCCAGCTTTGCTCTGCTGGTTAGACAACCACCCTCATGTCCCCCAAGGTCTCCAGCACAGGAGGGACGCAGACTTGTTGGAGCAAGTGCAGTGGAGGCCACCAAGATGATTAGAAGGATGGGGCTCCTCTGCTATGGGGAAAGGCTGAGAGAATTGGGATTCTTCAGTCTGGAGAAGAGAAGGCTTTGGGAACACCTGAGAGCCCCTTGCAGTGCCTAAATGGATTGCAGGAGAGCTGGAGAGGGACTTGGGACAAAGCACAGAGGGACAGGACACAGGGAATGGCTTCCCAGTGACAGAGGGCAGGGCTGGATGGGATATTGGGAAGGAATTGGTGGCTGGGAGGGTGGGCAGGCCCTGGCACAGGGTGCCCAGAGAAGCTGTGGCTGCCCCTGGATCTCTGGAAGTGTCCAAGGCCAGGTTGGAGCACCCTGGGCTGGTGGGAGGTGTCCCTGCCCATGGCAGGGGTGGCACTGGATGGACTTTAGTGTCCCTTCCAATGCAAACTGCTCTAGGGTTCCATGGCTCCAGGATTTGGGATGGTGAGCACCAACACCTCCTCTCGCTCCTGCCCACTTGGCTTGTAGGAGCCTTTCCAAAGTGTGAGCTGTTCCACACCAAAGTTCAGGGGGTGCCCTCCTTGAACTCTGCAGAGGGAAGTGCCTCATCCCCAGCGTGCCACGTGCTCTCAGGAGGAGAGGATGCCCCTCTGTGCTGGCTCTGGGCCATCCCATCCTCAGGAGGTGAACACTGAGAGTCCTCTTTGAAAGGGAAAACACTCAACTGCCCCTTTTTTGCTTTTAAACTTCTACAAAGCCGTGGGTTTTGGTTTTGCCACTTTGGCTCCGTGGGAGCATTTGACAGCCAGTGCTTCATCTGACCTGCTGTCCTTTTTCCTTTGAAGGCACCTCAGCAGACAAGCAAATCTGGGAAGCAGCCGGGCTGGGATTTTTGGTTTGCCAAAGGTGGCATCCTACACACACATGAGAGGCAAAAGATAAGGTGGGGAGGGAGGTCACTGCACTTGCAAACAGAAATGAGACACGTGGGAAGGAAGAAACAAATATGCAGAACAATTTCCCCTGGTTTGGAAAAGGAAACGGGGAAAACGAAGAGCCTCAAAGCACAAGTCGTGGCTTTTTGGGAGAAGAATGCAAACAGTCACTTTCTCATCCTGTTTCTGTCATTCCGAGACTTGTGTGAAAAGGCTGATGTGGAATCCCAGTTAGCCATAAAATAACAACAACAACAGCTCTGCCCAGTGGCTGGGATTTGCCAATTGTGAGCTTTCTGCACCTACAGCGAGGGCTGGAAAGAGGGAAATCTGCAAAACATCCCGCCCAGGAGCGCCGAATCCTTGACAAATGTGATCCCACCCCCGGGGACAATCTGATGAACGGAGTGTTGCTTCTTGTGCCAACACCATGGCAATGTCTCCGGGGGGAATACAAATCACTTGCTGCGGGGAGATAGAGCCAGCTGAGCAGGTACCAGGAATGTGGGAGTTGCTGATTAGTCACCCAGGAGGAAGAGCTGCTGCTTGGGGTTTTTTTAATTGCGTTTTTATTCGCCTCTACCCGTCACCCCCACGCACGCCAGCCCCGCTTTTTATAGTGAAACTAATGAGAGAGAGTGTGATCCCCAAAACGCTGAGCACATCAGGGCCCTTTTCCACTGGCTCTGGGAGCCAGGTGGGATCTCTGTGCTGGCAAATCCCCCTCCTGATCAAATCCCAGCGGGCACAGACCTGCTGAAGTCAGTGAGGGGTTCTCATCTCTCACTTGTTTTATTAATATTGCTCTGTCTGCAGGCCCAGCCTCTCCAAACACATCTTTTATTTCACTGCCTCTCATCGAAGGCAACGTGTGAGTGCTGATTTGCCCGGGCTCAGGATCGGATCCAGCTCTTTCATTGTTGTTTTTTTCCCCCTCTCTCTCCCCTTTTCTCCCTCTCTCCTTCTTTTTTTTTTTTTTTCTTTTTTTTCTTTATGGCAGCGTTGGAATTGCTGTAAGGTTTACAGTGCAGTAATAATCACCTCATTATTATTAATAACCATGGCAACAGAATGGAAATTAATCACTCTACTTCTGTTTATCCCCATGGAAACGGAGCCAAAACAAACAGGGCTTATCCACGATGCCTATTGCTAGAAATCACACACACTGCATAATTAACAACCTAACGAAGCAGCAACTCCAAACTATCTGGGTTATCCTATGGGAAGCTCAGAATACTCTGTCAGGGATGTTTCCTCAGGCTGAAATTAGCAGGTGACAAATATCTTCAGGAATTTGGGGTGTTTTACTGGTTTTGCTCTTCAGTTTGTCCTGGTGACTGGTGGCTGAGACACATGGACAGGAATTGTTCTTATTGCCATTAAAATAAAAAAGAGAGGGCTTTACTAGAGAGCTGGAGGGAGCTTTTCCATGAGGGCATGGGGGGATAGGACAAGGGGGAATGGTCTTAGGCTGAAGGGGGTGTAGGTTTAGAATAGATTTTAGGAAGAAATTCTTCCCTGTGAGGGTGAGGAGGGGCTGAATGGGTTTCCCAGAGAAGCTGTGGCTGCCCCATCCCTGGAAGTGTCCAAGGCCAGGTTGGACTTGGCTTGGAGCAACCTGGGCTAGTGGAAGGTGTCCCTGCCCATGGCAGCGTGGGGGGACTCAATGATCTTGAATGTCCCTTCCAACCCAGACCATTCCATGATTCTATAACTGGGTTTAAACTGGTCAGGGATTGGAAGGGCAGCTTCAGAGAACCCCAATTTCTGCGAAGTTCTGAAAAAACTCCAGAGACAACATTTCCTCCCACGTGCCAAGAAATAAAACACCAGTCTAGCAGCGAGGGTAATAGTCAAAAAGGGTATGAACACAACACAGATTCTTTTCCTTCTCGGTGCCATCCCCCTTGTTTGCAGTGGGTATGGGGGACACAGCCCTCCCACTCATTTCCAACGCAGAGAAGAGAAACTCCAAGGCTTTCTTCCCCAGGGAATTCTCTGTGCTTCCCCAGCCATTCCTCAATGACATTCAGCTGCACAGCAGTCCTTGCCTGTCCCCCCTGCCCTGACAGTTCCTGGGGTTTATTTAGGCTGTCACCGACAGATAATCTAACCCTTGCATCTGCTTTTGCCTCCAGCTTAATGACACACACAGGGGACCAATTTCCAGGCTTTCAAAGGAAAGAATTCCTCTCTCAGATGATCCTTCAAACCCGGGGATTCTGCTGACTCTTATCTGCAGATGCAGCAGCACAGATTAGAGCTGGTGAGGAAAGATGAGAGGGGCAGGGACATAACGATGATTAAAACCACAACCCTCAGTGAAACCTTTTTTTTGTTTGCAAGAGGATCTGGTCAGACTTAAACCCTCAGTGCAGCTGAAATCAGCTGTGTTTTGGAAACCTTTGCTTTCAGAAGAGGAGTGAAACTCCACCACGTGGAGGAGGAAAACATAGTTGTGCCACATCTAAAACCTCAAGAGGCTTTGATAGGTCTTCTCACTGTCCTCTTGACTGTCCTGCAACTCTGAAAAATCAGAGTTTACTTAATTTAATCTTATCTCTGAAAAATCAGTTTACTCCATTTAATCTAATCTCTCTCACCTACAAAATGGGGATAACAAACCTCTTATTTTCCCAAATACCCCCTATTTTAATTATGTCCACTCTATACACATTTGGTGGACATATTATATCCATTTTGGAATTCTCTTGCTGGCCCAGTCTGTGTATTTGTACAAATATTCCAAATCGTGTTGAAGTGGAGGGATTAAAACTGGAAATGACAGAGTGAACAGCCCCAAGAACAATCTGCTTTGGTATTTAAGTGACCTTTTAAGCTTACCAAGAAGGCAGAGAGAGCACAATTAGCTGGGATGGATCCCATCTGAACTTCCTCCAGCCAGTCCTCCTGAAGCCAATTAAACACAACTTTCCCCTGTTGAGGTACAGCTGAGGAGGGATGGATATTGCTGTTGGGCAATGCAGGCACATTCAGAAGTGTTTGCTCCCTGTCCTACAAGATCCTCTCCCAGAATTATGATTTTTAGTCCAGAAGACACCAGCGCTGCCAGGTCCTGGAAATCCCAGGTCCCATGTCCTCAGTGTCCCCCACACACTGAAAAAGCAGGAATGTGACAGAAGAGTCTGTGCATTTTCAGTTCTGTATCATTTAATATTGCCCTGCTCTTCACTGCCTATAGAAAACGCCCAGATTTCCTCCAATAGATATGTGGGATGCCTTTTGTTAGGTTATTGGACTAAAAATTAATCCCATTAATCGGTGAGGATTGGGAATGTGTGGCAATCTCCCCAATCCAGCCACCTCTGACAGGATCCACTGTTTAAACATGGACACCTGATGTGCTTGAGGGCATCTCCTCCAGTTCCCATCCTCTATTCCAGAGGGACACCTGAATTCAGGCTACCTGAGTCTGCTCCTGTACTGGATCTGCTGATCCCAGGTATCTTCAGGAAGTTACACGTGTCATGAGATACCCACTCAAAGACAGCTGATTTGCACCCTAAAACACACAGAGATATTTAATCAGATGAATCCAGTCTGAAGTGTCATCCAATCAAGGACAAATGAGGATTGATCATATTTTAAAGTTCATTTAAAGACTTTTCCAGAGAGGAGACAGTGAAACTGGGCCACAATGACAGAGGGAGCCAACAAGAGAGCTGGAGAGGGACTGGGGACAAGGCATGGAGGGACAGGACACAGGGAATGGCTTCCCAGTGCCAGAGGGC
>JAWWTY010000077.1:1229105-1247086 GCA_035222235.1 Margarornis squamiger
CCCCAAGGCTGCCAGAGCTCCAGGAGGGTTTGGATGATGCTCTGGGGCACAGGGGGTGACTCCTGGGGATGGTCCTGGCCAGGGCTGAGGGTTGGACTGGATGGAGTTTGTGGGTCCCTTCGAGCTCAACATGTTTTGTAGTTCTGTAAAAAGCGGCCCCTCCACTTCCATCTCTTTTGGGGAACCTGCTCACTTGTATAAATCACAGAATCACGGAATGATTTGGGTTGGAAGGGACCTTAAGGATCATCTCCTTCCATCCCCTGCCATGGGCAGGGACACCTTCCACTAGCCCAGGTTGCTCCAACCTGGCCTTGGACCCTTCCAAGGATGGGGCAGCCACAGCTTCTCCAGGCAAAGCTGTGGAATGCCAGCCAGACTGGAGGCCCATGGACTTTCTGAGGATCACCGTGCCTGGGAGACCGAGTCCATCCCATTGCTCCTTCAGCCAAGGCATGGAAAACCTCCCCACCCCTCCGGGATGATCCTGACGTGTTACGGCATTAGAGGGTTTGCTCTTCAGCTTCAGTTTCTCTGATGATGTTCCATGTCTTGTCTTCAACTTCAGTCAGCTGCAAGCAATCAAAGAGTCACTGCAGGATCAAGGAAAAGAGTTAAAATGTTCTGGGAGGAATTCCAACTAGCAATGAAAGGTTGGAGGGGAGGAAGAATTATGGGATTGACACCGTACCTGCAGCCCATGGGCGGGTTAGCTGGGCACACACTGCAAGAAACACTCAGGGAACTTTTATGTAGTGATTGAAAGGACTTTTTTTCACTCTTTTTCCTTTATTTCATCTTGCTGTTACTCTACGAAAAGTTCAGGGACTGTTTCAAAGCACAAGGTGTAGTGCAGCTTTATTTATTTATCCATTTTATTTATTTTTTCAATATGAAAATGTTTTGCCCATTACAAATAAAAGGGAAAAAAAAAGTCTGGCTTTGTTTTGGTTTAATTTTATTTTATGTATTTCTGGATATTCCTACACGAGTAAACCAATAAAAAAATCAAGAAAAACATTGGTGAAAATAAACAGAACTGGTTCTTGTTGACTGAAATCAAGATAATAATTTCCCCAAAGATATTTTGAACAATCCAAAGTTTCCTCATTTCTTCAGTGCTTGTTTTTCAATGAAAACCTGTGGGAGCAAAAACAAACACCGTGTGACGTGCTGAGAGAAAAAAAATTAGTAAGTCTTCTAAAAATATCTTCATTTTCTACTAAGTTTTGTTGAATTCACCTGGCTCAAATCTGATTATTTGTGTCCTAATTCCTTAATTTAAAGAGTTCAAGGCCTACAAACAAGGAAGTTGGTGGAAACCCAGTATATTTGGAATGGATTCTGCAAAGTATTCCAGAAGGTCAAGGTGTCATCAAATGGGGACTTTCTTTAATCAGAAAATCAAACCTGTTCATGCAACTGGAACATAAATTTTAGAAATGAAATTAAAACTCTCTACATTTTTACAGCAATTTTGTTTTCCAGCCTGAGGAAGAGAAGGTTTGGGGTGACCTAATTGTGGCCTTCCAGGACCTGAAGGAGCTACAAGAAAGATGGAAAGAGATTATTTCCAAAGGCCTGGAGTGACACGATGAGTGGGACTGAGTTCAAACTGATGGAGAGTAGGGTTAGATGGGATATTGGGAAGGAATTCCTGGCTGGGAGGGTGGGCAGGCCCTGGCACAGGTTGCCCAGAGAAGCTGTGGCTGCCTCTGGATCCCTGGAAGTGTCCAAGGTCAGGATGGAGCACCCTGGGCTAGTGGAAGGTGTCCCTGCCCATGGCAGGGGTGAGAGTGAATGACCTTGAGTGCCCCTTCCATCCCAAACCATTCCATGATTCTGTTTTCCACTACCACGTCCTCACTGCCCACAACGGGTAATGAGACCCCCCCAACTCCCAAGACAGTGAAACCCATGACAGCAGAAGGTGAGATAACGACCACATGAACATGTCAGAGGATTCTTCTCCTTCCTCTGAGGTGTATTGTGCCCAAACCCACCGTTACAGCCCTTTTAGCAAAGTGACAGAGCAATCCATGAAGTTTGGGGAAGACTCGAGATGCTCTGGAAAAAGCTGTGCCTACACGATGGAGCCGGGACAAGAACAACCAAATAAACAGGATCTTGTTTCTCCTAAGCCAACATCAAAAAGAGACTTTTCAGACCACCCACTCTGGTGGCCGAGACAGCCCCACAGCTGAAGGTGCGTTAAGGCCTCAGGTCTCCTCCTACCCCACACCACAAGGTGTTCTGGGGTCAGAGAGCCCGGGAAGGGGAAGGAAGATGTTCCAAAATATCCCTGTTACAGGTCCCAGCACTGGTGTCCATCCATGGAAAACATCCCAGCAGTCCCTCTAGAGCGTCACTCTCCACTTTTATAGGGATCCTGTTGAGTCACTAGAGGGTAAAAGCAATTCCTAGAGGTATTTATGAGAGTTGTTTTGGATCCAGAGCGGGAGAGGCCTCAGGATTTGCCATTCTAGCTTCGTCCCCTTTAATTGGATAAGATTAGAAAGAGGCTGGAAATTCACTATATCCCAAAGAATAACACAATAGTCTGTTAAAAGGATCAATGGAATTCTTGTATTTATTTTGTCAACTAAAATTGAAGGCAAAGATATTTCATTTTTCTAATTGTTAACACTCTCGCAATGTTTGCCAGATGTGACCTTTAACTGAAGAAGTGGAAACTTTTCTTTGCAGAATTAAAGGCTGCAGTTATACAATGTTGAGAGGAGCTGGCTGCTCTGCTCCCACTCCTGTTTGGTTTGGATCCTCCTCCTCCAGTCTGCGTTTCTTCATCAGGTGCTTCCCAGTGTCCTTCCCACTGATGGGATAATCACTGAACATGCATTGAAAGCTTGCCCGGAGAGGAGCTGGAGAGCTGAGCTGGGGAATCAGAGCTGTATTCTCCCTGCAGGGCTGATCCCAAAGGAAACCAATTATCCCATCACTTTCCAGTGTCTTATGGAAAGAAAGTGCCTCTTTATTTTGACAAGTAGAGGAGCAGCCTGTTTTCGGTGCAGCAAAGGAGATGCAGCTGCCTCTGAGCTCCCAGGCGGGGATTTTTCATCTCCCTAAATCTCTCCTAGTTCACAAAACTACCAAATTAATTTATTCAGGAAGAGAGATAAGTGAAATTAATTAAGCTGAGCTTTCACTTGAGGAGGGACAGACCAGCTAGAGTTGGCTTTGGCTCTTTGCAGTCGAGTTTTGGACTGGGAACGACCCACACAAACAGCCAAAGGGTTGATGCTGGGCTGGAGTAAATCAGTTCAACTTCAACAGCCCTAATTTACACCAAGTCAAGAACTATCCCAGGCCTTCATTACCGATCCCTGAGCTCAGCCCTTTGACCAGACAGAAAAACCACAGACACATCTGTTTCCTGCCCTCCCTCCTTCCACCACCACACCCTCTTTTATCTGCACTTTGCTCCGTGCTCTGACTCACTCCGAGTGCAGAGGACACGCTCTCTCTACGTCTGCAAGGCTTCAAATTAAGGAGCAAGAGGTAAGTTGTTTTCAGGGGTCCCTGGTGGACTTCTGGGTGGAGAATTGAATGGAGAATTGGAGGTCTTTATGTTGTTTTTTCCCCCCATGGATGAAAGATGTTATTACGGGAATTCTGGAAGAAAGTTGTTTATTCATTGAGTGTATTTTACGTCTCTAAAGAGCGTCAAGGGCTCTGGTCCTGGGGTAGGACAACCTTTTCATGTGGCATAAGGAATAATAAAGCAGGATAAATAATCCCAGATACCTTAGCTATGGATCATCCAAGGGTAGTAGATCCTGGGCTTTGCCTGCATTTCTGTAGGGCTTCTGCCTGGTCACAGAACAAACAAAGGAAACATCCATCACCCACTGGAGATGTCAAACCCATCGGAAAACCTACGGCTCTCTCCACTAGACTTTTGAACCCGACCTTTTTCGTTTTCACTTGGCTGGATCCGTGGAGTTTGGCAGCCTCCTGAGCACACACTGCTCCTGCCCCAGTCCCCATGCAATTAATGTTCAGGAACAAGCAGAGCAGAGAGGAGAAGAAGTGAATCAATTAGACCACACCCACAGCTTTGAGGCCCGGTGTCATGCTCCTTGCCAGGGCAAAGAAACGCTGGTGGGAGTGCCAAGAGGCAAACTCAAGGCTCTAGATCCATACAGAGCAGCAGTTGTGCAGAGGGAGAACTTCTCAGCCAGTGGAAATTTGGAGATTCCCCCAGTCCTGAGTGATCAATGTCACCCTGTGGACGATGCTACATCTGCAAACTGTCATATGAGGAATTGTCTGCCCGTTCAAAATCCTTCTCCAAACATGAGCGAGTTGTTGTGGGGAACTGAAATCACTTGTTTTACAGTAAGCTCTGGCTGGGGTTGTTTCCACAGCTCAGTCATGAGAAACATCCCTCCTTGCTCCAGCCCAGCATCCAACCCCACCACAAACAAGCAGAGCTGTAGTAACACCCTCATTTCACAGCATGCCCTGCCCATCCTGACCCAGGTGTGCTCCTTTCCAGCCTTTCATCCAAGTGAAGAACATTTTCTCCTTTTTCATTACTTCTGGCATCGTTATCTCCCTTTCCTACTCTACAAACTCCACGTTGCATCACCACCAGCTTTCCATGTTCTGAGGAAACTCCCCCTCATTTGTACTCTTTAGGATTTTTCACAATCTCCCTGAACTATCGAGGGGAAATTTAACAACCTTCCCACACTACATGAAAATGGACAAAGAATGGATTGATTTGAGGCCAAGGAAGAGACGTGGTTATAACTCTAACAGGGAATTGGCCTCAGCCTGGACCATGTGCTTGTGTACAAGGACAAGACTCAAGCAGCTTCTGTACCAGTTGCTGCTCCTGTGTTTTCCAGGCTGTAGCAGGAAGGATGTCCCACAGGGTACATCTTGAAGCTGATTAATGTACAGCCACCCCTCTGGAGGAATGTTCTGCTCTACACGTGTGATTAAACTTTCCATGACAACCCCCAAACTTCTAAAACCAAATCTAATCCATAACTAAAATATTTTCTCATTTTACAGCTTGTCCTTACATGTCCATCCATCCTGTAGGTTCCTTTCATGCTTCCCTCCTTGAATTCCATGGAATTTCGTGGTCCAGCCCTGGGGTCCCAGCACAGGGAGGACATGGACCTGTTGAAGTGAGTCCAGAGGAGACACCAAGATGATTAGAGGGATGGAGCAGCTCTGCTGGGAGGAAAAAGTGTGAAGATTGTTCAGCTGAAGAAGAGGAGGCTCTGGGAAGAACTTATTGTGACCTTCCAGTGCCTAAAGGGGCTCCAGGAGAGCTGGAGAGGGACTTGGGACAAGGCATGGAGGGACAGGACACAGGGAATGGCTTCCCACTGCCAGAGGGCAGGGATGGATGGGATATTGGGAAGGAATTGCTGGCTGGGAGGGTGGGGAGGCCCTGGCACAGGTTGCCCAGAGAAGCTGTGGCTGCCCCTGGATCCCTGGAAGTGTCCAATGCCAGGTTGGAGCCACCTGGGCTAGTGGAAGGTGTCCCTGCCCATGGCAGGGGATGGAAACAAGATGCTCTTTAAGATCCCTTCCAACCCAAAGGATCCTATAATGACATGATTACCTCAAACACACTTATTTCTCAAAAATGGGACAAGATGATACGACAAAGAGTTGAGATCCAGCCTCAGTGGAGCCGTAAATCACAGAATACTCAAAGTTGGAAGGGACCCACTTGGATCATCCAGTCCAACTCAGGACCATCCCCAGTGGTCACACCATGTGCCCATAGACCCCATATTCTTTTCCTCACAGGTTTGAATAAGTAACTCAATTTTCATGTTTCCCTTCCCAGAGTCCAGTGACATTCCTATGTGACTTGTGTACATCCCAGGACAAGATTAGCAGGAGGATCCTGAAGGTGCCTGATCCTTGTAATTATAGTTCTGGTGTCAGAGAAATTTTATCTGGGTTTGGATGACACATGTCATGGGAAGCTTTCTGCTCCCTGCCTCTCCTTTTCCTTTCTGCTATCTCAGGCGTGGAAAGGTCTATTTTGGCCAGAAACTAAAGCGCATTTACGATGCTCTGATGTTCAGGGAAGGAAGCAGAATGTGTAATTTTTTCACATATGGTTCCATGTCCTTGGAGAGATGTCTCTGATTGCTGTTCTGTACCTGCCCAGCCATTAAAGGTTGAATTAACTGCATTACCACAGCCTTCCTTCCTGCCTAGACCTTCTTACTCACTGCTTATGTCCTGATCCCCCAACCTTTACTCCCTTAGGAGCTGAAGCTGCATAAACGAGGCTTAGGCTGGGAATTCCTGGGCAAGCAGAGCCCTGGAGTTTGTGTTTGGACAAAGGGGATATTTGAAGGGGAGGTTTTCATGGGAATGAGACAAAAGTTTGCAGAGAGTCTCCCCTGGATGACTTCAAAATGCTGCTGCTTAATTTTTCATGCAACTGTGGTAACAACTGTTAATTATTGATTACTTGTTCAGGGTTTTCAAAAATTATTTAATTTCCACTTTCTGCACAGCTGGAAAGATACCCAGCTCCTCATCTCACCTTTAAGCACAGCCTGGTTGTCCCTCTTGATAATGACTACATTTTTTTTAATTATTATTTTATTTTATGCTACACATTTTCTGCCCTGGGAGATGTTAACTTTCACCCAAAGTTTTTCCACTGCTCTCCTTAAATTCCTCTCTGGAGAGCTGTGTGTATTTGGGTTAAGGCTGAACAAGTCACTACCTGGTTTGAGGGGCAAATTCCAAGCACCTTGATGACTTCAGTGATTCTTCAGCAAGAACTTTGGTGGGATTTAGCTCTGAGAGGTAGAAAATTCTGGCTGACTTTTTCCTCTGTCTCAGTACAGACAGATATTTCATGGACAGGGTGTCTGGCACAAATTATTGCTTCCATAATGACCTCCTGTATCATCATCTCTTGTAGCCCAGAGTTAGATTGAATTTTAGGAAAAAATTCTTCACAGAAAGGGTTGTCAAGTGCTGGAAAAAGGCAGCGGTAGAGTCACCATCAATGCAGGGATTAAAAAGATGGGTGGATGTGACACCTGGGGACATGATTTAGCCTTGGCAGAGCTGGGGGAACAGTCAGACTTGATGATCTCAGAGGGCTTTTCCAACCTAAGCAATTCCATGATCCTACACTCGGTCAACTCAGGCAACTCCTAGTCAGGATGAAGTTCATCGAGCCCTTTTTGATTTGATGTCACCCCCAGTTCAAACACCCTCTCCTGCTGCCCTCTCTGCTGCCCTCAGCTCTGCCCTCAGCTCGGCCCCAGAGCTCTCCCTGCCCTCTGGTTTTCATGACCATGCTGTGAACTCAAACAAGGAACAGATCTAGAATAAAAAATAAAATCTGATTTTTTTTCCCTGGGTTCTTTTTCAGCTGAATCATTCCTTGGTCAGGTTCAAGGAGCCGCCACACAAACATTTGTGCAGACCAAGAGTGGGGACAAGATGAGGTTATGGATCCAGGGAGGGCAGAAAGGCAAAGATCTGCCCCCAAGTTACCAACTTGTAACCACGGCATCCCTCAGTTATCTGGGCGGCTTTTCCATGAATGAGCAAAGAACTGGAAGGTTCCAAAGCTGTTTTGAGGTCCTGGGCTCGGAAAGGCAGGGCCTACAACCAATGCACACTTACACACACAGCGTGATCCTTTGTTTCCACTGAAATAATACCGTGCAGAAATGATGAATATTTCCTTATCTTGGCTGCCTTCCTGCAATTAGGGAAAAATTGGCTGGTAGAGCAGGGAACACCCAGGAAAACATGCACTGTATGGCCTGGCTATTCACTCCGAGCTGCATGACGTGTTTGTTGAGATCAGGAAGGTTTGCCCCAAAGGTAGAAAATCAGAGTGAAGTCTAATTAAAAAGAAATGAAAGGCTGAAAAACGTCATTTCTTTTCCCCTGCGTTATTGGGGGAGAAAAAGGTCCAGCAAACAAAAGGCGACGTGTCACATCCACCAGGAGAAGAGCAAATAATTGGACAAGAAGGTATTTAATTTCTCATCTATGTTTTGGGAGCCAGCGCTGGGGATGAGGGAGCAGCCACTTCGAATTGAGTGGGAAGGGAGGGGAAAAAATATAAATCAGCCTAATAAAAGCCAGTGGGGTTAAATAAATTACTGGGAAAAGGGAGAGGCGATTTCTGTCCATTTTAACGCCCACATGAAACTGGGAATGAGTGAAAATCAGCCCCGGGGAGAATTTATAGTTCCTTTTTGGAGTCTCTATTCAGGTCTGGAAGAATTCATATATTGAAAAGTTAATCAATAACAAGCAAATTCCTGCAGCAATATTGTGGCAGGGTTGGAAAAGACCATCTTGGGAATGAAAATCTTGTACAGAACATGGGCCAGATGTTGGCATTTCATGGGAGCAGGAGGTCCCATTCCAAGGATGTTCCCATGGCTACAAATACAACCTCAGTCAGGGCCATTTCTGCTTATCATTGCACAGGTGCCAAAGATTCCCTTGGCAGGGAAGGCTGGCAAGTTCCTCGTGGAGTTACCAGTGGGTCTGAGCCTCTTGGTCCACATCCTTTACAATGAAGGTCACCCCAGGAGGCCACCTCGGCTCCAGCTCCACATCTTCCCATAAAAGCAGACTCCAAACACACCTTGCATCTTGCTGAGTCCCTCCTTGATTAGGAATTCAGCTCCTCCAGGCCATCTGCAAGGAATGGAGAGAGGCAGGTGTCTCCAAATCCAACAGGGTGCTGAGTCACCACCACTGGGTCTCCACCATCTCCACTGGCAACAGAGCATCAACTCCATTGCCTGAACAGAGGTGTTGAAGCTGGATGACATGCAGGACTCTCACCTTTCCCAGCATCCAGAGAGGCTGGAAGTCTTAAGTCCAGTCATGATTCTCCTCTTTTAAGGCCACTGTTCATCCTGACCTTCTGATATCTGTGCTTCTGCCATCCTTGGAGAACATCTCCATGTGTTGCATGAGATGTGTCATCGGCAAATCGAAGCTTTAATTCTGACTTGCCCTTCTACAGGTGAGTATCTTCTCCATGTTCCATGTCAACTTCTTTGTGTGGGATAGTAAGGAGGATTTTCTGCTCCAAGTCTGTCCTTCTGGTGGTTTTGCCACCAGAGAGGAGAGGAGAGAGGAGAGGGAGAGGAGTCTAAATCACCCTAAAATGTTGGTAAGAGCCTTGTTCTGTAAGAGTGAGTAGATTTTATCAGCCACTACATCAGAAAAGCTTGCGGGCAGTAAATTGGCTTTTATGAGGATTGTAACGAGGGGGGATTTAACAATACACGGACAACTTGGAAACAGCACAGGTTTCAAGCCAACAAAACACGGAGGAGAGACACAGAGTGGGATTTCCTCAGGTCAGACACTGATTTGGGTCCTATCAGCTTTCCAGGCAGCTGTTCAAGTCATGGGACATCATTGAAAGCTCCCTGTTTTCACCAAAATATCACAATTTAGCAGTGCAAGGTCTAAAATATTTCTGCGTGGGCCAGACTCGGGATGCAGTGCTTGGGACAGGGGCAAAATGGAAAATGGGGGGGATTTGCCTCAAAATTTTATTGTTTTCAGTTTTGATATTGGGATTAGGAAAGGATGAAATGGGATCCTCCAGCAGAATGAGGGGCAGCTCTTGAACAGGATTTGGAAAGAAGGACAGGGATAAAGGGGCAGAGTTTAGTTTGTTCCCCTCCAAAAGAGGAACTCTTTTATAAAAGTTTAATCAGCAACACTTAAATCTCTCTTGAGACCCAAGTGAAATTATCCAAGAACTCCAGAGCAGGTGATTTCCCTAAAAATGATGTGTCTGCCCTTTCATCCCCATTCACTTCAGCTCAGGCTAAGCCAAAAGCTGCCCCAGCCTGGCCCAAAGAGGAGCAGGAAAGCAGCAACATTTCCCTCCCTGTGCTGCTCCTTTTGCTCTGCTGGAACCTTGGCATGGGGACATGGACCTATTGCATGTCACCAGAGGAGCAGAGAAGCCATAAATCCTGCCATGGAATATTCAGTGAAAAATGAAGGGGATGCAGAAAGTGTTTCCCTGCCTCAGAAAAAGTCTCAGCCGGTGGAAATAAACCCACCTGAAACTCAGCAGCAGAACCACCTCTCTTAGATCCATATCCAGGTTGGAAAAGCCCTCTAAGATCCTCGAGTCCAACCATAAACCAGCACTGCCAAGTCCACCACTAAGTCATAGCCCTGAGTGCCACATGTCCACATCATGGGGTGATGAGTCCAATCTATAGATCTTCCAGCAGGTACCAGACACTAAACCCAGTGTGGTCACACTGGGGGCCTCAGGAAGGGATGTGACAGCTCTAGACCTTCAGCTCTTTCCCAAGGAAGCTGAATGGGTCTGTTTGAAGTGCTTGTGGCTCTTTGGAAAATCAGAATCTTACAAAAGGATGCTGATTGTATGACCCCAAACTTCTGAGATGACCGTGTCATCTGGCCTCCCTGGTAGAGTTCTGCACAGTTCACTGAATGATTTAAATCAGCAAGGATTCTTCTGATTTATAACTTGAGAAAGGTTTTCATTGACTCATTGTTTGCTTGCTCCAAGTCTGTAATTTTTTTGGGGTTATGACAACTCTTGATGGCCCGAAAATACAATTTTATAACCGTAAAACATGAGAATTCTCTCTGTTTTGACACACAGTTTTCCTTTCTCTTCTTCCAGCTGCAGGGCCTTATTGATGGCTTTAAACTCAACTGTTCATGGTCAGATGTTCAGTTTTCTTTATTAACAGATATGTCAGGCTGCAAATTTGTCTTGGAACCTTTTGAGAGCTAAGTTTGCTCATTCCTGTGTCCCACCTTCTTGGTCTTCGTGGCTCAAAAGGAAATCACCATGACCTTCCCATGACCTTCCTGTGCAAAATTGCAGTCTGAAATACCTGTAATATTTGAACTTTTGTTTGATTCTAAAAAGGATGATTCTGAAAGATCATCCAGACCCACTCTCTGCCACGGGCAGGGACACCTTCCACTAGCCCAGGGTGCTCCAACTTGGCCTTGGACACTCCCAGGGATGGGGCAGCCACAGGACAACCTGTGCCAAGGCCTCACCACCTCCCAGGTAAGGATTCCACCCTAATACCAAGTCTAAATCTACTGTTTTAGTTTAAAGCCATTCCCCCTTGTCTTGTCATGACACCCTCTTGAATATCTTGAAATATCCTTCCCTCCCTCCTTCCCTCCCTCCCTCCCATTCATTTTTAGCAATGTTGCAGTTGTGAGTTTTCCTAAAATAGCCACAAATTAATTCCCGTATCCAGGGCTGTGTTCTGTGTGTTTGCATCCCTTGGGAGGTGATCACACAGGCCTTTTCAACCCAATAAATCTCAGAGATAAATATATTCTTTCTTACACCTGATTTTTTTTTTTCTTTTTATGTGGAGGGGAAAAAATATATGTATTTTGAATAAATATTTTGGCCCCTAAGGCTTTGCTGGGGTAACTTGCTTTTGAACTGTTCTCTGCCACAGTTGGGACTGATCAGGGCACACTGACTCATTTTCTCTTCTTCAGAGAACGACTGAAGCTTTCTCAGCAGAAAAATGGGGAAGGATTAAGGTTAATAATCCCCTCTGAGGTGAATTTTGGAATCACAAACACCGCTCGGACTGGTTGTTCTGGCCCATCCATTTTCAAATATTGGGCAAGACAACCTAATGAAGAGCAGTGAGGTATTAGGTATTTGTGTAAAATAGAACCACAAATCTCTTCTGGGTTGTGGTTTCAAGGTTGGGGTGGGTTTTTTTTTTGTGAAATGGCTTGATTTTATATTTTATTTATATATTTATGTGTCTACTTATACATCCAGCACATTTTCTGCATCTGAGCAGGGGGGTTGGACCAGGTGACCCCACTGAGGTCCCTTCCAACCTTAGTCATTCTGTGATTTTGGGATCTGCACTGATTTATTCTGTCAACTAATCTGTCTGCTCATAAACGAGGAAAACAATAATTATTTGTGTTATTAATTGTGATTATTGTGGTCTGAAAACCTTGTAAATGAGGCAATGACTTCCCACACTATGTAGTTATTGTATAATTGTGTGAAAATTGTTTATTTAGAGGCAGTAAGGGAAATACAGAGGGAAAACAGTGGGAATTCTGTAAATATAATTTTATGGAAGAACAAAGCAGGTTGAAAACCAGCATTTCTGCACAGTTACAATGAAAAACATAATATATATATATATATATATATGTAAGGCTAAATATTCTTTCAATAATAAACAAAATCCTTCCCCAAATGCACAAATAGTTAAAAAAACCCCAAAATGATCCCTGTGCCACCTCAGACCCTCACCTTTTAATCTCTGAGTTACAAGCATAACCCAAGCACTGTAAGAATAACAAAAAGCAGCAATATCCCAATTTTTCCTTGGGTTTATCACTGGAATTCCCATCTTGGTGTGTCTGCAGGGCTGCTCTGTCAACACATGGCGAGCAAAGGCTCCACTGGAAGGAGCAGGGAGGGGCATTTTCTCTTATTTTCTTATTCCTGTTATTATTTTTGACCACAGTCGTCAGAGGGAAATCATTAGAGGAAATCAAGCCAGGATGGGAACAAAGCAAAGAGTTTTAATCCCAGCCTTTTTCTGACTCACTGTTCTCACCAGTGCTCTGGCTGCACACTCTCTTTGTCTGAGGGAAGTTCACCTTCAAATGTTAAAAAAAAAAAAAGCAAAACTCATTGTGGTGTCACATTGAGAAATGTATTTGGCACTTCCCTAGAGGTGAGGTGAGTTCCAAGGGTTCTGGGGAAAAAAGAAGGAGTTCTTTTCAATTTCCTTGGATATCCCAGCCCTCCAAGAAATGCTCTTCAGTCACAGAGTCACTTCTCCCAGCTCATCAGCTTGGCTTTTCCAGAAAATGTTGGTTATGTGAGAGAGGACAGGGTTAGGTGGGATATTGGGAAGAAATTCCTGGCTGGGAGGGTGGGGAGGGACTGGGATGGATCTCCCAGAGAAGCTGTGGCTGCCCCTGGATCCCTGGAAGTGTCCAAGGCCAGGCTGGAGCACCCTGGGCTAGTGGAAGGTGTCAAGGTTGGAACTGGATGATCCCTAAGGTTCCTTCCAACCCAAACCATTCTGTGATTCTGTGACCTGGGCAAGGAATGAGGCACATCTTGCAGATCTCTTGTCCACTTCATCCAGACTTTTACATCCCTGAATTGCAATGAAGTGAACCTGGAATGAGAGAAGTGTAAAATCTTCTGAATAGATTAAAGAAAAAACCTAATAGAGTCATTAAGTAATTAGATAATATTCTAAAGTACTCTCAAAATAAAAAGAAACAGTATCATTTTAATAAAATCACAGAATCCAGAATAGTTTTGGATTGGAAGGGACCTAAGGCCCACCCAGTGCCACCCCTGCCATGGGCAGGGACACCTTCCACCAGCTCAGGGTGCTCCCCAGCCATGAAAGAGTGGAAGGTGTGAAATGTCTTTGTAGCAAAAGGGTGTGAAATAACCAGTTTCATGGACCTGCAGTGCTGGCTGGATTTGTTTGATTCTGGATTTCTCCCATCCTCTGTGAATATATTAAATATTGTCTGTTTTTTTCTCACACTGTTCTTCCTGTGCTGCCAATCAGACATTCCACCTCGGAGTGAAGGAGTGAAAATGGAGCTGAAACCGCTGGACGTGCTGGAGAAAAAGAGTTATTTTAATTAACTGCTGGTTTAGACACATTAAATAAACACCCAAATAGAGGGTTTAAAGCTCAATTCACAACTGAAGCACCCAAGGACGTTGGAACTAAACAGAAATTCATTCCCATTTCCACTGCAAATTGAAATTGTCGGTGGAATTCGAGCGCTCAGGGGGAAACTTGTGTGAAAATCTCTTTTGTGTGACACAAAGTGTGTTTTTGGAGGGAATATTTTGATACCAGTGCTGCATAATTTCAGATTTTGGATGGCATAGCTGAGCTGGATCCTTGCCCCCACTGATGGAAGGGGAGGAAAAGGGGGCTGAACACTTGAAAGGGTGGGAGGGAGACATGAAATAACTGAGGGAAATGACAGAAATGATGGAAAAAAGAGTTTTAAATCCATAGAAAGATGTAGTGGTCAAGAAAATAGAGGAAGATGAACAGAAGCAAAGGGGGGAATGTCTCTGAGGTAACACACAAACGATTGTGGCACTGGAAAAAGAGGTTTGTGCTGAGAAGGGAATGGGAGGGAAGGCAATTCATCAATGGAAAAAAGAGAAATTAATACCAGATCAGGAGAATAAAGAGAAAGCAGAAGAGAAATGTGAAAAGGATTGGAAAAATCAAAAACCCTAAATGAATCTTTGGAAGAAAACCCCATTGAACAAGAGATGGATTGTGCCATTGAGCTCCCATCCTTTCCCCGGCTACATCTGAATGATTTCCCCCCCAGGAGCTCATTTTTAGAAAGCAATTTATTTTCCTTCTTAGCTCTTTGTGGCTGAGAGCAGGGAGGGGACACCTCAACCATCTGAGTCATCCCCGATGGGAGAGCAAAGGGCTGGAAGGACTTTCAGCTGGGAGCCTTCGGGGCAGGGGCGGGGGGAAGTGCCCCCATTGCCTGCTTTAAATAACATTCCCTGAAGGAAAAGAAACCCCATCAGCTCCTGTTCCTTCAATGCTCTCATGGGCTTCCCTCTTGGGTGAGCCTCTGTGATGTTCCTCTGGAGGCACAAGCTGTGACATCCACGCTTGGGAAGGGCTTCTCACAATTCCAGGAGGAGCTTCATCCAAAGGGAAGGTCTGGGCAGGTGTTTGTGCTCTCGCTGAGGAGCATCAAGCCCTGGTTCCTGAGGTGGGAAGGTCTTTGCAGGGGGGTCACCCCCAGACTGTCCGTGCCATGGGAGCAGAAGGAGGAAGGTTTTAATGTCCTTGAATTCCTTGGTGTCTTCTAGAGCACCAAAAGGAGACATGGAGTGTGCAGGGAAGGGAACGGAGCTGGGAAGGGGCTGGAGCAGCAGGAGAGGGGTTGGAATCCCAGGGAACAGGGACAGGAGGAGAGGGAACAGCCTCAGGCTGGGCCAGGGCAGGGGCAGGGGGGATAGTGGGAAAATTTCTCCTGAAAAAGGTTGTCAAGCATTGGAAAGGACTTCCCAGGGCAGTGGTGGATTGCCCAACCTTGGAAGTGTTCAAAACCCGTGGATGTGGGGCTTGAGGACATGATTTGGTGGTGAAATGGTGGTGGTGCTGGGGAATGGTTGGACTTGGTGGTCTTGGGGGGGTTTCCACCTCAGTGATTCCATAACTCCATGGCCCAGACTTTCTCACTGCATGACATTTACATCTTAATGCTCCCAGTTCACACACACCCAGACATTGCTCTATTTCTGAAAGAGAAAGCAAAGACCATGACTTTTCTCTTTTAAATCACTGTGGCCAAACCCAGGTTTAGGAACCCTTAGTCCTTCCTTAAGCCCTCCACGGTATTTTAATGAAAGGCTTTTCCCAACTGGCCAGCGAAGCAGAAATTTGTCATTCCTGTATGTCTCTGTAAGGTTGGGCAGGGAAGGTCCATCCTTAGAAACAACCAATAGTGCCAGGAAACTTTCACAGGCACTGGGACTCCACCACCCACACTGTGAAATTCTTACTAATGTCCTTAGGATGTCACTGGCCCAGGCCACAGATCCATCTCCAAACTGAATTCCTGGGCATGAGCTGGGAGTTAGAATGAGGCAGGAATTATTCTTCGAGGCTGTGGATGTGGCCATCCCAAAGGAGGGAAAGAGGGCGTAGGGATGCAAAGAATTCGGGATCAGTTGCTTTCAAGGCCAGAAAATAGTTTGTGGACATGTTTAATTTCACAGTCAAGATGCAGTTTGAGATACTGAGTCCCTGGACATGAAACTGCAGTGATCCTGGGATGAGCCCAAACCAGCTGATTAATGAGAAGGGACTAAAAGGAAAAGGAAAGAAACACAAACAAAAATACCTCAAATGTTGTGGCTCAATTCATGAGTTCCCATTCTAAGGCACTGAGGTAATTGGAGGAGGGAAGAGAAAGGGAAAGGGAAAAGGGGAAAGGGAAAGGGAAAAGGGAAAAGGAAAAGGGAAAAGGGAAAGAGAAAAGGGAAAGAGAAAAGGAAAAAGGGAAAAAAGGGTAAAGGAAAAAAGGGAAAAGGGAAAGAAAAAGGAAAAGGGAAAAAAGGGTAAAGGAAAAAAAGGGAAAAGGGAAAAGTGAAAGAAAAAGGAAAAGGGAAAAAAGGGAAAAGGAAAAAGGAAAAAGGAAAAGAGAACAGGGAAAAGGGAAAAGGGAACAGAGAAAAGGGAAAAGGGAAAAAAGGGAGAAGGGAAAAGGGAAAAGGGAAAAGAGAAAAGGGAAAAGGGAAAAGGGAAAAGAGAAAAGGGAAAAGAGAAAAGGGAAAAGGGAAAAGAGAAAAGGGAAAAGGGAAAAGGGAACAGAGAAAAGGGAAAAGGGAAAAAAGGGAAAAGGGAAAAGGGAAAAGGAAAAGGGAAAAAAGGGAGAAGGGAAAAGGGAAAAGAGAAAAGGGAAAAGGGAACAGAGAAAAGGGAAAAGGGAAAAAAGGGAAAAGGGAAAGGGAAAAGGGAAAAGAGAAAGAGAAAAGGGAAAGGAAAAGGTTGGAGAAGGTGTCTCCAGCTGATGTTCTGGTCCATCCTTTGGGGCACCAAGCCCTCACCTCAGCACCTCCATCCCACATTCCCAAGGCAGATCCCGAGGGCAGGGAGGTCCCTGTGAGTGATTCACTCCCTGGGCCTTCCACAGCAGAGAGGAGAAGTCCACAAAAACAAGGCCTGCCTGGACTGAAGCTGAGCTGGATAAAGCTCTCACCTGCCCAGGTGACACCACCCCGACACCACCCCGACACCACCCCAACACCATCCCAACACCACCCCAACACCACCCCGACACCACAGGCACTGGGCCAAGTGACACACAGGGCTTTTCCCTTTTTTCTTCTTTCCCTTTTCCCTTTGGACCTCTGCCATCCACGAGCTCCATCTATCTTCTCACTCTTCCCTGTTCTCCATGGTCAGTGCCACCATGGCTTGGGTTTTCCAGGGGTTTTTGGACACTTGGACTGACCTTTGGCCAGAAGAGAGGAACGAGAATAGAGAAAACACCTGCCTTGGCTCTTTCTGCTGGATTGGCTCATATTTATCCCTTGGAAATGGTCAGGCTGATCAAGTTTATCAGCAAGGCCAGGATTCCTTGAGTGTCCTCTGAGAAGGACAACGACGGAGCCAAAAGGAAATCCGGAAATTCTGGAGGGATCCTTGCTGAGCACGGAGAGGAAGATCCAAAGCTCTGCCTGGAGGATTTATGAATAACAAAGGGAGAGCCACTGCCAGGGGTGGCTTTGCCAGTAGATCTTCCTTGGATAGCCTTGACTCAGTTCGAGTTCTGGAAGGGAGCCTCTGCTATTCCCTTCGGTGCTGTGCAGGCAATAAATATCCCTGGAAAAGCAGAACTGGGTTTTACTCCGAGCAGCAAAGGAGGGAGAGCTTATGGGGAATTTCAATGATGTCAACGTGGAAACAACAGTTTATTGGGGCCTGGGGTGCAAACTCTGGTAATTAGTGTGGAAAGGGATGGCTGAGGAATTGCCTCTCTGCTGGGCTCGGTTGTAAATCCACTTCTGGATATTCCGTGGTGCTTGTGCTGACCCAAATCTTCCCCGAATTCCTGACTGGGAAGGATTCCTGAGGGTGGGTTAAATACGCCCCACCTGGGCACAAGCAGGAATGTTCCTGGAGCTCCAGGAACACGGCCTTGGGCACAGGGAGCTGAACAGCCAGAGCAATTCACTCCCCTGCTCATCTATATGGATTGGCGTTATTTTTTCTCATTTTTCTCATTTTTACATCACCTAAATAGGTGAACCTTTCATATTTACAAAATCTAAATCCCTCTGGTCAAGGAAAAGTCTGCTTTTTCTCTTTTTCCTTTTCCTTTTCCTTTTCCTTTTCCTTTTCCTTTTCCTTTTCCTTTTCCTTTTCCTTTTCCTTTTCCTT
>JAWWTY010000077.1:1257652-1281787 GCA_035222235.1 Margarornis squamiger
CATCCCTGGAGGGATTTCAAAGCCCTGTGGATGTGGCACTTGGGGACATGGTCAGTGGTGGCCTTGGCAGTGCTGGGAATGATTGGACTCCATGACCTCAAAAGTCTTTCCCAACCTCAGTGACTCCACAGTTCTGTGATTCCTGTTTCTCATTTTTGATCCCTGCAGATTCCACCTGGGAAACGTGAGGATAACGAGGAACAAAGTCCTGCTCTCCATGTCCTTGAGGTGGCAGGTCCCGTGCCTGGCTCGTCCAATCTCAGATAAACTACAAACTGTGAGATCTCATTGCACCAGCCTTTATTCTGCGTGGATTTCCTGGTGACAAATGCTATGGCTCCAGCCTTGTTTTGTCTGGCTGGGCACAGTTTTAGAATTATTTGTAGAAACTTAATATCCTTGAAATCTCTACCTCATTGTCAAATTTGACATTAACCAAAAGGTCCTCGAGGTAGCAGGGAGAGAAGGAGCACTGAGAATTCTTCTTGCATGGAAATAGCTGAAAAATTAAAGATCAGGAGGTAAAATAAGACTTTTGGAGTTCTTAGTTGATTCCTTATTAAAGGGCAACTGTTGCTCACTGTCATTTTTCACAGTCATGCAAAAGGCACTGAAAATAAACACAAAATTATTTTTTTTAAAATAGGTATAAAACAAAAGAAAACAAGAGAACTCCCAACACATGAAAAAAAACATCCAGAGAAATCCAGTTTGTCCAACCAGGCTGAAAGAAAAGCAAAGGTGGCCCCCAACCAAATATCTGTAGAGATTAAACCTGTGCTGAAATTCCATATTGGCAAAGCTGGAGGCTGTTTGCTCTTTCCCTTATATTTAGACAGCAAAAAAAGGCTTTTTTTTCCAGGACTTTACACAAGGTGCTATTTATTAGATGGATTGAATCTTAATTCTTTTATTTGAAATGGGAAAACGAGGCAGGGTGGGACGACACGTCTTGTTTCATGGCACCACTTGAGCCTCAGCAGCCTCAGAAATCTGATTGAAAGCAAAACCACACTGAACCACAACAGGATTTGAGCTCTGGGGTTTGCTGTGGTCTTTATTAGTGCTATTATTTTAATACCCCTGTCCTTGACATACCGAGAGAACTGAGCTTTCCAGGGAAAATGGAGTTGGGGATGGGGACGGTGGTGTTTCTCAAGGAAAGGCAGGCAAGGAAAGCGGAAGGGAGGCTCTGAGAAGTGGACAGGAAATAAGGCAGAAGGATCAGGTGAAGAGGGGGATATTAAATGGTTTGGGCAGTTAAATAATGGTGTGGTCAGAGGTGAGTGTTCTGCTGATTTGGGAAATAAAGCCCTGGTTTTCCTGCTGCAGGAGTGTTAGGAGGGAATATGTGTCCATCACCCATGGAAGTGCTTGCAGTCCAAGCAGGATGCCATTTGTGGCCACCTACAGAGTCAGGCAGTCCTGGGACTGCTTGAACCTTGTAATCCCCAGGGACTGAGTTGGGCACTTCAGTCCTTTCCATCAGAAGTCAGTTTGCTTTGCTAAATCCTCCCTCTTTCCAAATGCTTCTACTCTGTCATTTCAGCTCTCCCAGATTAAATAAGGGACACTGCTGTTCTTTGATCAGCCTTTTCCACTCCTGTTCCAGTCAACTCCCCTTTTCCAATAGATCTTCCACCCTTTCTCCTCTGAACCAAGTTTCCTTATTTTCCTGAAAAGCAAGGACGTGAGAAATCATCTTAATTTCCTTTCCTGGCTCTTTTTTTTCAGCACCTTCTCTACAACATCCTGGTGTGATTATGCACCAGATGGTCCTACACGGCAAACACAACCCACCTTTAAAAATAAAACCCCGTCTCTTGGCCACTGTGGCAGAGAACATATTTCTGAGAGCTTTCTCAGCCATCTGACAACACTTGCAAATCATCTTGATTTGCTGGGAGCGTGGGGATAAAGCAGGAGGAAGGGAATTGCTCCTGCAGGACCCAGCAGCGTGTTGCACATTTATTTCCACGAGGGCAGAGAGGGATATCAGCTCTCATTCTCCACGTCATGGAATAAATATTGAGAAGGGAGTCATTCCATAATTCTTCAGCAAAGTGTCCTAAGGAAAAGGGGGAATTTGCAGTTTCTGGGTGGTGACAGTGTGACTGCTGTGAGCCAAAGTAGCAAAGAGAAATGTTTAAGGCTGCCTGCAAATATTTTTTTACAATGCCTGTGTATTTATTTGCTCAGAATGCAGCTGAGCATCAGAGCTGATACTGCTCCTGGGGCTCTCAGTTAGCAAATCCTACAGGTCATGAAAAACAAGACTTAAATTGACACCAGAAATCTCTCAGCTTTTCCTCTGAAACCTCCTGAACCTCCCAGAGATTTTTGTTTCCAAATGACAGAACTAAAGGGCTTGATGAGAGAGACTACTCAAGTGTATCAGCAAATGGCTGATGATTAGAAATTCCCCAGTGGCATTTTAAATGGAATATTGGGAAGGCATTCCTGGCTGGGAGGGTGGGCAGGCCCTGGCACAGCTTGCCCAGGGATGTTGTGGGTGCCTCACCCCTGGAAATGCTCAAGGCCAGGTTGGATGAGACTTGGAACAACCTGGTCTAGTGGGAAGTGTCCAAGAGGATTGAATAGTTGATGTTTAAAGTTCCTTCCAACCCAGACCATCTGGGATTCTGGAATTCTGTGATCTCCACTGAAATAAAGGTTAATAGGCTTCTCTTTTCCCTGGACACTGGTGCAACCATTGCTTGCTTTTCATAGCCTAAGAGAAATACCAACTAGGCACAGATTTGCCAACTTCCAAGGGCTAATATTTCCAAGTTATCCAGCCCAAAACATCCAGAGCCCCAGGACTAAACTCCCCAAACATAAACCCACTGTCAGACTCGTAACAGTCCTTTCTGCTTTCTCTATTGTTCTCTATTTCTATCTAAGCAAAGAAATCACAAAAGGGGCTGA
Source organism: Margarornis squamiger (assembly GCA_035222235.1). Classification (NCBI taxonomy): domain Eukaryota; kingdom Metazoa; phylum Chordata; class Aves; order Passeriformes; family Furnariidae; genus Margarornis; species Margarornis squamiger. Next base: position 1,260,581 of record JAWWTY010000077.1, read on the forward strand.
TTCTCAGCAAATGATTACCTCAGATTTGGTGACAATAAAGCCTCATTAGGCAGAAGTATTTTGGGTGCCATAGGAAGCTCCCAGGACTGTGAGTCACTTGTATCTGTCACTGGATATTTAAATCCCATGATGTTCAGGTTTACCGTGCTACACCCTGTCTGAAGGACTGGAAACTCTGGGAATGCTCCAGGAAAGGCCATTATTGTGTTTGGCAGAGCTCCAGGGTCTATTATTGTCATCATCAGATGGGTTTTTTAGAGGCCCAGCAAAGAGTGATGTCATGTTGTGAAAGCCCTTCCATGGACACGTGGGATGAGATGCCACTGGAGGCCAGCAAAGAGACAAGGCAGGTCAATGAACACTCATTAATTCCCATTTTGTAAAAGTCTGGAGAACCAGGGATGTGTCCTGCAGCCCTCCAAGGCATTTTGTGGCAGCTTGGAATTGCATTTCTAAATGCATCCCATCATTTGTTGCTTTATTTCCTGAGAGAAGGCAACACAGGACATGATTTTAGGTTCCAAAGGGTCTGTGGATTATTTTTGTAGGATTAACCTTCAAATATCACCCTTTTCCACTTAATTTTTGGGGGGCCCACCATCGTGGTAGAAGAGATGGCCCCCCAGATTTCACCTCCTGAACAGACATCACTGCAACCCTCCTGGGAGAAAAGTGAAGAGCAGTGACTGGGAAGGGACTCCAAGTGACACAACTGGTCAGAGCAAGGGAAGAAACCCAGAAGACCTGAGGCTCCACTGCTGGTCCTTGCTATGAACCCACAGAATCCATCCTAGAATGGGATGGGAAGGGACCTTAAAGCCCACCCAGTGCCACCCCCTGCCATGGGCAGGGACACCTCCCACTAGCCCAGGTTGCTCCAAGCCCTGTCCGACCTCCCCTTGACCTCACTGCTGTTGACCCACTGTGGATTTCTTCCCCTCCACTTTCCCCTCAGGCACTTTGCCCTTTCCTTGCACCCACAAATCGGTGAGTGTGAGCTCCGTGGGGCTGAAATGGGGCAGGAGACACCTCCACATCCCTCCCAGCAGGAGATCCAGCAGGGCCAGGAGGGCCAGGCTTTTGTTGTCATTGCTGAAATAAATGCAGTGCACTGCGTGCTCCACATCCAGCTGTGTCAACCCCGAGTGCAGCCTGCTCTCCCGTGGCCACTTACTCCTGCAAAAGGACAACCGTGGGGCTCACACCGAGGGACTTGCCCACCAAAGTGCTCCACACCGTTGGGCAAACAAGGCTCTTCAAATGAATAAAAGAGGGGGGGGAAAATTCTCTTCTCTAGTTCCAAGCTCTAATAAATTGAAGCCCTGCACCTCTCACGGCCTTGGAATGATTACATTACGTTTTTTTTGCTACATAATCATCAATAAATCAAGCATAGCCCATTAAACAATAGATGCCTCCGAGGCCTCTCTTCAAATGTGCTTTTGATAAGAGTCAGAGAATTTTTTTCTGGCCTTGTAACGTTTTTCTTTCCTCTGTTTGTTTTTTCTGCGGGTCAAATAATGCTGTTAAAAGAGCAGTTAATATATAGATCTATTTTTCCATATTCCCGTCATGGTGTTTGACTTCGGGAGATTTATGGAATATCTTTTCCCAGTTCAACAATAGTATGTTTTGTTGTACTAAAGAGGTATTTTAACAGGAGTGGGGATTCTTAATAAGTTCACTGCTGTCTCCTTTCCAAAACAGGCCCCAGCCAAGACTGAGAACAGCAAATATATGTATCTATGTATATAGAGAAAGAAATATATATATATTTATACATATCACACACTCATCTGGGTACCACTGGTTTATTTTCACATGATGAGCTCCTCAAGGTTGGTATGTTCTGGCCAGAAGCCACTGTCCACCTCTTGGATGAGGCAGAACACACAGTTACAGTGGAATTGGGAAGAACTGAGTGGTCTGGGCCAGACCTTGGGATGGGGTGAGGGCAGGGGAGCTGTGTTGGAGCTTTGCCAGGCTAGGAGAGACCACGACCTGAGCTGCTGAATCTAAATAGCCCTCAGATGTTCTGTGTCTCCTCTGAAGGTGCAGCTTTGGGCAAGGAGGAATCTCACAGGCTTGTCCATCCCCCAAAATCAGACCTGGCTTCTCATCAGACTAGAACTGCAACCCCAGTTTGTGAGAGCTGCATGAGCTGCTCAGTATCATTGTAGGATCCCAGAATGGGTGGGGTTGGAAGGGACCTTAAAGCCCATCCAGTGCCACCCCTGCCATAGGCAGGGACACCTTCCACTAGCCCAGGTTGCTCCAACCTGGCCTTGGACACTTCCAGGGATCCAGGGGCAGCCACAGCTTCTCTGGGAAATCCATTCCAGTCCCTCCCCACTCTCCCAGGCAGGAATTCCTTCTCATGACCCATTTCACAAAGTCCGGGCCTCACATCCCAGGGGAATTCCAGCAGGACTGCACATTCCTGGGAGAACTCTTCTCCTGCATAAATGCTGGTAGGTCACAGCAAAGCAACATAAAGCATCCCTTCCCAAGGTGTCCCACCAAGCTCCTCTGAGAGCCAACCAAGCCAACTCAGTAACTCTCCAAGGGAGACCTGAAGGACACATCTGAAATTTCCCTCGAGATCTGCATCAGGATTTTTGGGATGTATTTTAGGATGGGGATGTCTGGTGTCTCAGCTGATCTCAAGGCTGTGGGGAGGTTTGAGCTTTCCCTGGCTGGAGGCAGGATGAGATGCAGCCTGCAGTGTCCAATGAATCAAAAAGCAGTGGGACATTCCCCAAATAATGGGAAACCTCCCCATCCCAAGCAGCAGAGCAGGGCCCCGTGCTAGTTCAGAGCACAGTAGTTGGAGACCTGCCTCATGAAGAATAATTGGGGTTTTGCTTTCCCCCAGGAGGGCAAATAACTTGGGCAAAGTGTCATTTAAGGCCACCTCTTCCCCTCTGGGTCCAGATTGAGCTTATCCAGTGTTGGCTGGAAGGGCTGAACATTTAGGAATCAATCTTCAGTCCTTTTCACATGTGGTTCTCCCTCCACAGAGCTGTCAGACAGGACAGAAAGGTCAGATTTCCTATTTTTAACTGCTTTGTTTTGGATGATATTCACGATCGCTGCTTGTCGAGGGCAAGCCCTGGCTGTTCCAGCCAAAAGAAGCAGCTGTGGTGCTGTTTGACTGGAACACAATCTGCTGCTGGAGAGAACTCCCAGGTGGTTCAAGAGAAAATGAGTGTCAGGAGATCAAATCTTGTCCTTTCCTGGGGTTTTATTTGTTTTCCTCTCCGGTTCTTCCTCCCCCAGGGCTTGTCTTGCTCTTTGAACACGGCTGGATGATGCTGCACCCTCTTGGCCTGTCTTTCACCATGAGGTCAAGGCTGGACCGTGCCACAGGTCCTGGATCTGCAGATATGTTCGTGGCTTTAGGAGGAATAAATGTTCCAGCACTCCCAGAATGTATCTTAATTGCCCTTTTCTTCAAAGTTCAAAGGAAATTCAGGGTATCTCCTGATGTGGAGTGGAACAGGGAAAAGGCTCTCCCTGTAAAAACAGCTCCCACTGTGGCAGCCAGGAGAGGTTTTATTGCTCCTGCTGCTCCTTCTTTCAGAGTAGGACACTATTTTGGGCTCCCAAATGGATCTGTCATTGAAAGATGCCCCTTGAATGTGATTTTCAGGCAATTAAGAGGGAAAATTCTCCTCCTGCAGATGCCAGCAGCAGGAATGCCTGTGACATCAGAGGGACTGCGATTTCAGCCTCGAATCTTTTCTCCTGCCAAGTGCAGCCCAAAAAGCACAGGCTGAGGTCACCCTTAAGGCATTCTCAGGCCTCAAAACCATAATGTTCCTTCACAGACACTTCTCCCTTAATTTGTGCTCGGTGGAAAACAAATGGAGGGAGCAGTAAGTGAGGTGGGACTGGAGAAAGACCATCAGCCTTCGGGAGAAATGTGGCTGCTGGTGATGCTGGAGGAGGGCTCGGTGAGGTGAGACAGAGCATAAAGTGCTGATGCATAAATTGTGACAGCTGGGCTGCCTCTCGGTGTAATTAAAATTAATCTCTTTTCATTAACCCTATTGCAACAGCCCCAAAAGGCATTGCTGGCTTTGAGGCACAGGTAGCAAATGAAACAGTCAATAGTTTCTGAAGCAGAAGTGAGACACCACTGTTTATTCAAATACAACTGAATTAGTCTTAAGATATGATTTTATGACTTTGAGCAGATACCCAAACCCTTGCTCTCATACCTTTCTTGTGGCTGAGCCCGTGGGATTTTTTTCTAGACCTTGCAATCTGCAGCTGAGAGAGGGATCGCTTCGTTTTTCCAGAAAAAGAAAAGGGAAAGAAAAGGGTGAAAGAAAAAAAAAAAAAAAGAAGAAGAAGAAAAAGAAATTAAGCTTTCAACAGATCCAGATCCAAGTCCTGTTTGGGTTCAGGTTCAGTTCAAAAGTGGATGTCTAGGTCTTGTTTTTCCTGAGACACTTCCCTCATCCAAACCCAAAGTGCTCTGAATTTGTCAGTGGGGAGCCCGAGGACTGTTTGAGTTGTGTTTGAGTTGAATCAGAGCAGCGGCCCCGGCGGCTGCCAGAAACACTGACCTTTCCCAGTCCCATGCAAATTGTCCTGAGTCTCTCCCATTTGCCAGCAAATCTCTGCTGGCACTTCCTCTTTTAACCTTCCCCATTAAAAAAATCAGCTTAGGTGAGTTCACAAGTGGTTTTGTTTAACACTTGCTCTGCCCTGCTCTTTCCTGACCCACCACTGAATCCTCCTGGGATGGAATAATTAACTCAACTGCTTCTTGTTTGAACTTTAGCAGTGGATGTTATGCTGGTAGCAAGCAAAAAAAAGGAAAAAAAAATTAAATATATATATATATATAAAAGTTTACCATCTGCAAAGCTTGCATGGAAACTGCTCCCCTAACAAGAGAGGTGTGGATCTCCCATACGCTGCTGCACTGAAACTCAGTGACCTGCTGGTTTCCTCTGGGATTCTCCCTTGTATTTATTCAGAATGAGGTCCATCAGCTGGAAATAACTTCATGGAACATCTCACTTCATTATTTTCAGCCAAACTGCAGCTTTGTGTCCTGATGGTGCAGTGTCAGGTGGAAGAACAGAACCTGAGAAAACATCTTGCTTAACGTGTCTTCCATAGGCATTTCGGAGTAAATGAGCTCTCTGTGGAGAGTATCACTTCTAATTACCCCCCAAAAGACACTTCGGGGTGTCATTGAGGGTCTGGATTAAATCCACTTGCAGGAGAACAGCTTAGGAAGTCTTGCTTTTCCATTAATCCTCAGGCACTTCTGCCAGGGGGCTCCAAGGGGAAGGAGGTTGGATGACAAAGGAGAAATGGGTCAGAGAAGAGGGGAATGGTTGGTGAGGGGATGGCTCAGGAGAAGGAAAAAGACTCAAGACTAGTTTAATTTCTAAACCCCAAACCAGGAGGGAAAGCAATGGAGGGTCATGGATTCTCTTTCCATTTCTTCTCTTTCCTGCAGCTTCCTTGGGACACCTTGGACAACTCCCTTGATTCCTGCCTTTCCCTTTCCCTGCATTTACACTCCTCAGGTATTCCTACCAGGCACAATCTTGGAAGTCCCTTCCAAGCACCATGGAAATTTCCATCATTTTCCACCAGTTGCATCCCCACAGGATTTGAGTTTTCCACCAGAGCTGAATATGCTCATCAGAGCTTTTTGGGAAGTGCTGCTTTGGTGCAGTTTCTCCTGGCAGTGACCCAAACCCACCCCACCCCACATTTAGTTGCCTGCAGAGAAAAGAAATCGTGGAAGACCTTGGATAACCACAGTCCTTATTCAAGGACTGAATTCCTCAGCTTAAGAGAGAATGACTTTTTCCTTTGCTGGAAGCTTGAAATAGGGCAAACCTTTCCAGCAGGATCTTTAGAAATCCAGTGCCTGGCTGCTTGTGGCTTGGAAAGCACCACAGGCTCTGGAATATCACCCTGGCTTTGCATGCCCTTGTTATAACCACCCTGCCCAAAAAGGTCTCCATGATGGACAGTGGTAGGACAATTCCTGCATTTTCCAGGATTCCAGAGCATGGAATGAGAACTGGACATTTTACAGCCGTTTAATTTTGAATGGAGACATGAGTATGTACGAGGTGAGGCATGAGGAGGGTTCTGTGGCTACTTCCCAGCCAGACCTTAAAGCAAGAATTAAATAATAGCAATAAAAAGCTTTGTTAGGCTGCTCCCTTCTTTACAGCCCTTATTAACTGTTGAGTGCTTTAAATCCCAAAAGGCAAATTGTCATCACTAACTTTTACAGATAAAAATGGAATCGTTTTATTTCTCACAAGGAAAGTATAAAAATATTCATCTTATTAGTGATTTTTTTGCTTTCTCACATTAGGTAAAATGATATATTGTGGAATCAGAAAATCACAGAAACACTGGATGGTTTGGGTTGGAAGGGACCTTAAGGATCATCTCATTCCACCCCTTGCCATGGGTAAAGACACCTTCCAGTTGGATTCTCCATCCAGGTCTTGGACACTGATTTCAGCTTCTCTGGGCAACCTGTTCCTCCCCACCCTCACTGGGAAGAATTCCTTGTGCATATCCAACCTAAATGTCCCCTCGTCCAAGCTGAATCCATTACCTCTTGTCTTATCACCACAGTCCCTTTCCAAAGTCACTTCCCCAAAGCTGATGGAAATCCAGTCTTTGCCCCTTGAACAACTTTGTTTTCACAATGATTTTTGTGACAGTTTCAATGACGTTTTTGCTGCTGCCTCTGACTTCAATGACATGCTGGGAAAAAATATTGCAGAGCAGCCATAATTAGGAACGAAAATTCTGCCATTTTCTCAAAACTAAGTGTTCCAGAGCTATTAGAATCACTCCAGAGACTCACTTGTTTTTTGCACAAGGAGACCATTATTGTCTGGGAAGCGAATGGGAATCAGGTTTTTTCATTCATGACCCCAAAAAAAGTAACAATACTTATTTTTTATGACTCCTTCTGCCTTTCAGGGTATATATGGATGGATGGAAAGTTCTATGTTTAGACTCAGAGGTTTGGCTTCTTTGAGGGATTCCCTGAAAACAGAACCTTGTTGTTTGATCTCTTTTTCAACAATCAACATCAAAAATGTGATTAAATATATATATATATATATATATATATATAATTCCTTCCAGTTCTCTGGGTGTGGAGGAACCATGTCCCACTCTCTGGAAGAAAACAGGAGTGAGTGGAACTTTTCTCTCTCTCCTGGGTAATTTATGGTAGGTAATTAATTAATGGCTCTATTTGGTTGGCTGATTCAGTTCTTTTTACTTCTTTCTCCCAAGCAGCTCTAATTAATTCTACCTCTGACACTCAGGTTCTCAAGTTTAAAGAAATGACAAAGATAATTGGCTCTGAGCAATCAGATCATGATTATTATTATTATTACAATTCCTGATGTAGTGGAAGGTGTGGAAGAAGATGATCTTGAAGGTCCCTTCCAACCCAAACCATTCTGTGATTCCACAATGACTTCTTTCCATAACACCATTCAGGTTCTAATCCAGAAGAACACGTGGAAAGCCTTTGGTTAAGGAGGAAAAAGAAAAAAGAAACATTATTTACTGCAACTAGATTTAGACATCTCCAGGATGGACATCTCCAGCTGGCCTGGTGCCCAAGGGGGATCTTCCAGTCAGTGCTGAAGGTGCACCTTTCTGTGACCATTTCCCTCTCCTTTCCAGGATTTCCACCTTTAGCAGCCAAAGCATCAATAGCTGTGGGAGAAAGAGCAGTGGCTTGGGAATGCTGGGCTTGGAGAAACTCCCCACGGTGACAAAGGTGGAGGTTCAGGTTGGAGATCAGGCAAGAATTCCTTAGCTGAGGAGTGGTTAAACATTGGAACAGGCTGCCCAGGGCAGGGGTGGAGTCCCCATCCTTGGAAGTGTCCAAAAAGGAGTGGATGGAACACTCTGAAATAGCTTTAGTGGGAATGGGGGGGTGTGCTCAAAAGTTGGACTTGATGCTCTTGGAGGTCTTTTCCAACCTTAGAGAATCTGTGAAAGCTGATGCCAGCCAACATCAGGGTCTGAAATGATCCTTGGGGGCTCGAGTCTTTTACCCAAAAAAGAGAGATTTTGTTAATTGCTGATCCTCCCTGAATTTTCCAGTTGAGTAAAAAAAAATGAATAATGAATAAAATTAATTGCCCTGCAACACCTGCTGTGGCTCTTTTAGGGTTTTTAGGAAGGTGCACAAGTAAGAACAGAGAAGACACTTGGGACAGCGTGTAAATAAACACAACATCCCTTTCCAATCCCCCCTGGAGAGATGGAAATGGGCAGAAAAGGCCTTTGATGTCCGGATTTTCTTATTTATTTACTTTTTTTAATTTGTGATGAAACCCATCCTTCACTTTTATGAGCCAACACAAAGGGCTTTGTCAGGCCAGCCTGACCCAGGAGAGGTTTGTTTGCTGGATTTGGGACACTGGGCTGGGAGGAGCAACGGGAAAGGCACGGACAGCACATCCCAAAAAGCTCTGATTTCTTCTGCTTGGCTGGCATTGAGTCTTTTGCAGAAACTTACAGTAGGATTGAAAGATTTTAGACAGAAAAATGGACCTGAGGCTTGTCTGCATGTTCTGTTGTTGGAAAAGATGCTGTTTCAAAGCTGAATGTATATATGGCAATGTATATGTGTATTTATAAGCAACACATGGTGCACACCACAATAAATAACAGATACTACAAAGTGATGACAATGAAATTGTGTAAATAGACAAAAGTTGTGGCTGCCCCATCCCTGGAAGGGTCCAAGGCCAGGTTGGATGGAGTTTGGAGCAACCTGGGCTAGTGGAAGGTGTCCCTGCCCATGGCAGGAGGTGGGAATGGCTGACCCTGAAGGTGCTTTCCAGCCCAAACCATTCCAGGATTCCATGATCCATGACTTTGGCTCCTCCATGCTGCTTGCAATGGGTGTCATGGACAATCCTTGTGTTTTCCAAGGTGAGTTTTTTATGCTCCTTGGCTCAAGACTAATTCCAAAGATAATATTCCTTGTTCTCTCAAGCACCATGGTTGTCATTTCAGATCATTCCAAGGCCAGGTTGGATGGGGTTTGGAGCAACCTGGGCTAGTGGAAGGGGTCCCTGCCCATGGCAGGGGGTGGGACTGGATGAGCTTCAATGTCCCTTCCACCCCAAGCCATTCCATGATTCCAAATGCTGTGGATTGGTGCAATAAAGAGTGTCAAGATCCCCCTCTCATTCAGCCCCTGGACCTTGTCCAAGGGGCCAGGAACACCATGCCCATGAGGAGCTGTTGTGTTGGGATCACACAACCACACAGATCTGTTTTCCATCATTATTCCCACCCCAGGATGCTGCTCCTTGAGGAGTCAGCAGGGAGTTTATTGGGAAGGAAGATGGGGCTGTTTGTTTGATTGTTCTATACTGAGCTGTAGAGAGTCAAGTCCTGTGCATGGGCTGGAAAATGAAATGCATTTCCACGTTTCTTCATGGACAAACTTCTCCTCCATGATCCAACTGGTAGGAGAAACCTCAGTGTGAGCTGTTTTCTATTATTGGCAATGATCTATGCAAAAGGATATTTATTGTGTTTGTTGTAGGACCTCATTTACTGGCAGGTGAGGGGAAATCAGGATGTCTTTGCTCTTAACAGAGAATAAAAATCTTCAGAGCAAGCAGCTTTTATTCCTTCTGCATCTTACACCTGTTTGCATCTTTCTGACCCAATAATTTAGAAATTGAAGTTGGGTTAGAGTGGTAAGAAATCAGTGAGGATAATGAATTCTGGGAGGAATTATGTTATCCTATCTTTCAGCTCTGACTAAGTCATACATTTTAGGGTTCAACAGCAGATTTGCAGGTTATGCTTGGAATCTCTCAGGAAAAATGCCACAAAATTCTGGGGGTCAGATCAGTTTAGCATATCATAATTATCATTTCTGGTTTAAAATGTTATTAATCCATGGAAGTGCTAAAAAATCATTCCACAGGATGCTCCTTAAATTTTGCTGGCTCATGGCAACAGGTGGGTGACCTGATATTTGCTTTTTGCTTCCCAATCCTGAATTGTCAGTGGGTTCTTGTAAATTTGGGGGGTTTTGGAAAGTCTTGATGTTTTTGTAGTTACAGAAAGGGGTCCTTCCTAACCAGGTTCAAGTCTTCTTCTGACCCTGAGGTTTGGTAGATCCTCACTGCTGTGGGGTTAGGAAAGGTGGATGCAGAGATAAATGGGACAAAAAGTAGCTGAGGTTTGCCAGAAATTTCTGTGGGTGGTAAAAGAAAAAGAAAAAAGAAAATAAAGAGAGAAAGGTTTACAACTTTAGGTGATTTAGAGGACTTTTTTTCTCACCATTTGGGCTCAGTGAATTTCCTCCTTCCCTGGAAGAGGGTGGGGAACACCAGAAGTTGCACTGGCACCACTGGGAGTTCAAATCCAGCCCTTTCAACAGCTTCATTCTGTCCCTCCACCTTCCCCCACCCACCCTCCCAAAGCCTTATCTGCAATCCAGCTTTTATTTCAATCCAAGACTCTTTCAGCTCTTCTTCCACCACCAGCACCAGCGTTTCAAGACAACTCCTCACTGACATACAGTAGCACAAAAGCTGCTGCTGTTCCCTGGATGGGTTGGAGCTGCACATTTTCCTTGGCACGTTGTGAGTCGATATTTGGAGGTTGTTGATTGGGAGCTGTTAAGTGAATTAATCATGGGACAAACATGCACACGGACTGCCAGCCCTAATAAATCTTCCCAGAGTGAATCCTCCCATCATAAACACGTTCAGAGACACTTCAGCAAGCCCTGAGCCTGCAAGATGATCATCACTTTCCTATCACATGCTTTAGCAAGCTGAGATGAGCAGGAGTTGAACTCCCCATCCCGTTTTCCATCCCCAGAAGCAAGTGGAGGATAAATTCCTGCAGCCAAGTGTCCAGCAGTGCTGCCTCCCAAAAAGCTGTTGGCACGTTGTAATTATAATTGCTGCTGAAGCTCTTCTGCACACAAGATTAGCATTTTATTGTGCTAAGCTCTGTGTAAGCGCTGGAATTCACAACAGGCCATCCCTGTCCTGAGAAACTCCTGAGAAAGTCTGGAAGAACTCCTGAGAAACTCCAGAAAAACACCTGAGAAACCCTGGAAAAGCTCCTGACAAACTCCTGAGAACCTCCTCGTTTAACCGTCTTGTCCAGCAGAGCAGGAGTAAAAGCACAGCCAAATTAAATAATTTGCATAATATAGCAGAGAATATAATGAAGTCAAGGATTAATATAAGTTTTTTAAGTTTCTTTCTAGCTCTTTGATCATTTAGAGAAGCATTAAACAACCCCTTTGTGGGAACATCAGCCTGATGGAAAGATATAAAGACATGCCAAGGTTCTCAGATTTTAAGGTCTGAGTGGAATTAGACCATTTAATTGGACCTTCTGCTCCTCCCACAATGTTTTATCTCACCCAAACACACTCTGGGCAAAGCTTTTAGTGAGAGACACGGACTCAGTTCTCACTGCAATCCTAAAGGGAAAACTATGGTGGGCACCAAGTCAACCCTCCCACCTCAAGGTGTGCATTCCAGGGATTCAGGTGGATCATGGAAGGCTTTTATCCTGCTCCCAAAGACACCCCTCCCACTCTCCCAGATAACAACCAAACTGGCTTTGAATGTTCTCATGCTGAGAATGGGTCTTGATTTAGAATTACCTCAATTAAGGAGGGTCCATCTGCTCTGCAGCACCAGGGCCAGGAGCTGGACTTTGATGGTCCTCCTGGGTCTCTTCCAACCCAGGTTATTCCATGATTTTGTGAACCTCAGACAAGACACATTTGGAATAAGTCCATGAGAGTTTGGCTCTTAAAAGCAGACAAGTAACTCTATCCATGAGACACCTGGAATTGCTCCTTCCTGACTAACAGGGAAAAAGAAATCAAATTGATTTAGTTGAATGCTTGGAGCTGGATGAGGTGAATCTGGGAAAAAACCTTGTCCAGGACTAGAAATTAAAGTACCCCTTTTGTGACAAGGGGAAATGGCCTCGAGTTTTGCCAGGAGAGGTTCAGGTTGGGTATTAGGAAAAATTTCTTCACTGAAAGAGTTTGGAATGGACTGCCCAGGGCAGTGGTGGAGTCACCACCCCTGGAAGGGTTCAAAAGGGAGTAGACTTTGCACTTCTTGGTGTGATTTAGTAGGTCTGGCAATGTTTGGTTCAAGGTTGGACTCGGTGATCTTGGAGGTCTTTTCCAACTGAAACTATTCCATGACATTTTGATTCCATGATTCCTAGAGCATCCCACCAGGTGAAAGTTGGAGAGGGGCTGCTTGGCACAGCAAGGCTGTGTCAGGAGCTGCATTTCCAAACTCCAAGCCACAAATGCACAAGGACAAAAAGCTTCTGTCAGCTCTTGAATCCTTTACATTCTTTACTGCTGTTATGGAAATGGTTTCATTTGGCTGGATTCTCCCTCCTGGCTGGACCCAGCTGATGGCATTTACCTCTTCCATTTTCTCTTACCCCAATTTCACAGGGTTCATTTAAAAGCTGAGCTGCTCAGAATTGTGCCACGCCTTAAATTAGGATGAATTTCAACATACCACGAATGGGATCAGAGCTGAATTTAAAAGACCATCAGAGCTTCATCTGAAAGATCAGGATTATCCTCCCTCGTCATCCTGTCTGAAAGAAATGAAACAAGGCACCCAAAACCCATGAAGTTTAATTACTCTGAAAATAAAATGGAGCTGTCCACAACATGAATTTCCACTGATACCCTCGAGTGGGATGGACAGTTGTTGGAATACCACTGTAGCCCCCACTGGTGGCATGTTGTTGGAAGCAAAAATTCAGTGGCATCTTTATTCCTTCGGTTTTATTTTTATTTTCTGCATGTCCACTGGATTTTTCATGGCAGGGAGACTTAAGGACTCTGAAGACCTAGAAGAACAAACAGGAAAAGCTCAAAGACACCTGGCAAACACATGGCAGCTTTGGAGAAACAACCCAAAGCCCTGAATCCACCTCAGACCTCAGAATTTGGCCCTCACCTAAACGAAAGTGTCATCCCCAGACTTTTCCTTGGCAAGGTGGGACAAGTGGCACACAAGGGGTTTAGTTTCTGAGATCCACTCTATCTGTGCTCACCACCTTCCTGCAAAATGGTTGTCTGGGAATCTGAAAAGGTTTTGGACTCAGCTCCAGCAAACTGGCACCTCTGCACCAAGCAAGGGAAAACAGAGTGAAGGCAAGAAGGGAATAAAGTATGTCCTGTGTCCCTGCCTCAGTCTGTTCTTCTTCTGCTCAACCCTCTGTTGACTTTGCACAGTTTAAAGCCTTTGCCACAAGTCCATCCTTCTTTTCCTCTCTTTTCCTCCTTTTTTTCCACCTGGCAGCTAAAAATAGTGAAAATATCCATGGATAGTTATTGGAAATGTCCTCCCAGACATCCAATTCTTCTTCTCTCTGGCTCAGAGGGGGAAGGCAGATCCCCTTCAAACATCTCCTTCATGAGGCATTGACCTGCTGGGCATCAATCAGAGGTGTCTTCTGCTTTGGTAGCAAATCTCACCTATTGCTGAGGTGATTGAAAGCCCCATTTCAGGGGCAGGCACAGAGGAAGGGTTAAATGAAGCCCCATTTCTCCTCCTGCTCAGAACTAAGCCCAGCTTTACAGAAGAACCTGCATAAATGACAGTCTTGAGCTAAGCCTGAGCCACATCAGCTGAAATATTGACCAGTGAAAGGTTCATGGGGTTTGGTTTGGGGATTTTTTTGTCACACGTGAACCTTGAGCAGTTTATCAGTGCGTTTTTCCAGGGTCTTTGATACAAAAGTGTCAGTTCAAGTGGCAAAGTGTGCCTGATTATCTTCCCTGGAAAGATCTGCAAAGGTCTTTTTGTCATGAAGCAGAGAATTCACCTTCTTCCCCTATCTGCCCCTTTTATTTTAGGGACAAGACAAGGGGAAATGGTTTTAAATGGAAAGAGGGTGGGTTTAGACGAGAATTTAGGAAGAAATCCTTCCCTGGGAGGGTGGGCAGGCCCTGGCACAGGTTGGGCAGAGAAGCTGTGGCTCCCCCTGCATCCCTGGAAGCATCCAAGGTCAGGTTGGAGCCACCTGGGCTGGTGGAAGGTGTCCCTGCCCATGGCAAGGGGTGGCACTGGGTGGGCTTTGAGGTCCCTCCCAACCTAATAATTGTGTTATTTTATTTTTTTTATTTTATATAAATTAACCTGTCTGTCCAACCTGCTATGTCACAGAATCACAGAATGGTTTGGGTTGGAAAGAACCTTCAAGCCCATCCAGTGCCACCCCCTGCCATGGGCAGGGACACCTTCCACCAGCCCAGGTTGCTCCAACCTGGCCTTGGACACTCCCAGGGATCCAGGGGCAGCCACAGCTTCTCTGCCCAACCTGTGCCAGGGCCTGCCCACCCTCCCAGGGAGGAATTTCTTCCTAAATTCTACTCTAACCCTGCCCTCCTTCAGGGTAGTGAATCCAGCCTTATTTCTTGGGGGTGGTGGGTGAGTTTGGGGTGGGGCTGTGAGGAAAGAAAGGAAGAGGGAAGTGCACATCCATAGCAACAAGAGGAAGCTGGATTCATTCTCTGGAGCACACTGTGGCCCAAAGTCAGCAGAACTTCAAAGGAAACAAGCCATAATTCAGAAGCAGTAAAAACAAGCAGCCACTCTTCTTAAATCCCTCTCTTTCTCTTCTCCTCCCATTTTTTCTCTCCTGCTCTCTAAAATTCCGTTTTAGTCAGAGAAATCAGTGTCCAAACACAGGGTAGGGGGGTTGATCCATTAGTTTTATTTAAGCAGGAATTCGGGGAGGGAAATGGCTGTGCTCTGGAAAGATGAGCACACTCAGCACAAGGCTCATGGGCTGGATTCCCACCTCACACCCAGTAAAACCAGTGCCACAGTCCATTCCCCTCCAGGAGCTCCCAAGCCTGGTGCAATCAGGGGCTTTGGGGCTGACCCCATAAAGCAGCAGAGAGCCTGAAATTCAGGGCTTAAACTTCCTGGCAGGAGTTAATCTGGTGCAGGGGCTTTGAAACGAGTCTCAGTCTCCCACCCCAAACCTCCTTCAGAATTCAAGAGGCCAATTCCAGCACAAATGGAACAAGCTGCTCTCTGGAAGACACAATGGAGGATTGATCAGGGAAATTAAGAGAGAACTACAATGTCTATTCTTGCTTTGTCTAGAAGTACCTGAGAGAGGTGAATGTCAGGAAGGCAGCAATCTTTGTGCACTGAAAGGTGTTGGTGTACAAACACAGAATAAAATTCACAGAACTGCCAAATTTTAGGCCAGGAAAGAGAAAATCTCCATACATGAGAGAAGCAAAGTTTTGGAAAGATTCCCTAATAATAGAGGGAGCCAGAGCCTTTAAAGTTCCTAAATGGAACTTGAGAAATGCAGAGAGGAGGTGAAAGATTAAGCTGGGAGATTAAATTGAAAGATTGAATTGAAAGATCGATTCCCTGCCCATGCTGGAGGGTTGGAAGGAGTTAGTGCCACCACCTCAAGCAAAGTCCATTTTTCCTACACTGTCAATCAAAAAAAGAATCCCCTTTTGCTCTCTGTGCATCCTTGACTCCTCTTTCTAAAATTAATCCAATGCCAGGCTAATCCCTGGAATCAGAGTAGCCAAACCTTTGCACCAGTGCAGATCTAAAGGGCTGGTGGCCAAGCAGGAGAAACTCAGGGATGGACAATGAAGCAGCAGTTTTAGGTATCTTCTAATGCCAGACTGACACGGAGCAGAGACAAACATCCAAATCAAATTCCAGCCTGGAGAAAGAGAAGTTTCCCAAAATCAGACAGAGATGTTTGGTCTAGAGGGATTTTCAAACCTGAGCAAGGATTTAGAGGGCTGGCTCCTGGGCTGAGGTTTTCTGGTTTTAGGGGGAAATTGATAATAAATAATATAATTGATAATATAATATAATTGAGACTGCAGTAAATTGATAATATCCTGCTTTAACTGTGTCCTCCCAGTAGTTGTTGGGTTTCCAGATGGTGCTGTGCTAACAGAACAAGACAGGTCCAGCAGTCTCAGGTATCCTGCAGTGAGGGCCAGTTGCTCTCTGTGGCAAAGGGAAAAGCAAGGACAGCAGTAGGAGCAGCAGGAATCTCCAGGCCAGTCCATGTGACGAGTCAGGCCCACGGACAGAGTTATTTGGATCTTTCTTTTTTATTAATTTCAGCTATTTCATCAGTTGTATCTACCAATGACTTCTCTTGCACTCTGAAGGGTGAAGGTGAAGGTGAGATGAAGGTTCTCCTGGCAGGACCACGGGATTGGAATGGAAATTCTTGGAGCTCTGTTGATGCAACAAAGCATCATCCACTTTTCCCCCATTCAGCCTCTTTTCCCTCCTAATTATGGGAGGAGGTTCTTCCAGGAACTAGCTCTTGGTATTAGGAAATCTTTCTTAACTTACAGCCTAAGTTACTTTATGATGAGTTCAGACGGATTTATTGCAATTATTTCCTCTTCAGTGTTCTAATTGACTCATAAACAAATCCCACACTGCCTCTCAGTAGGTTACACAGATTCCTGCATCATTCCAGACACTTGCTTTTCCAATTCCAGGGAGTCCAATTCCTCCACTGCCAGGATGAAGTCACCTTTCCTTCCAGGAAGGACTAAGGCTCACAGCACATCCCAACAGGAAGGATTTTCCCATTTTTAAAGCGCAAGAAATTGAGAGTTTCTGGCCTCAAACTGGGAATTGTGTCCTCTATGCAGAGTTTCTGGCCTGAAACTGGGAATTGTGCCCTCTATGCCCAGCATCCCCTAAATGCAGCCAGCAGAGGATCCATGTGGGAAAGGAGAAGCAAAAGCTGCCTTTTCCCACAGAGAAAAAGCTCCCCAGCAATAAGTAAAAGGGGAAGAATGATCCCACTGTTCAGACACACCTTCGGAATAGAATGAACAGAGCTGACAGGCAGGATTTGGAAGTCTGGAAATACGTTTGTCATCAAGGGATTAAACATGGGACAGGCTTGGGTTACAAACAGGGGCAGCAAAGCCATTTCCCCTCATGTGATGCTGCCGAGGCAGGGCTGGGTTTCACCTTCATGAGCGGCACAGCATTCCTGCCTGGATCTGTCCTGGAGCTCTCCCAGTGTCCCAAACGACCCCTCACATGCTCTTTGAACCCACAGAGCAAGGTTTATGCTGTAGATTAGGTTTGCTTAACATCAACTCCCTTCCCCACCCAAAAATCTGACGTCGTCTCCTCCGCTCCAGGAAATGAGAGGTGGGGGGACAATGACCCACTTGGGCACGGGAGAGGGAGCTGCATCCTGACATCCGAGGGCACTGGTGGGATGCTGCTGGCAGAGTCCTGACACTCAGAGGTCGTGTGCCTTCTTTTGGAACCTGCAACAGGCCGGGCATCCCCAAAAACCCACTTACTTATTAACGATACGATGTTAGAGCATGAAAAGAGCTTTACAGGATGTTTGTGACCTCATCCCTTATCCCGGAGCTTGGTGGCTCTTTATAATCTCTGTGCATGTCAAAGGGAAACTGGGAAAGACCAGGCTGCTCTTCCTCAGATCAGAGTGAAAGTGCTGACTGCCTGGTTTGTTCTGCCTTGGGATATTTCCTGGAAGCAGCAATCTCGTGTTTTATAACCCCGTGGCTCCGCTCCATCTCTGCGCTCAGCGAGATTCCAGGAGTTGTGGGATCATGCAGCCCATCCATATCAGTGGCTCTCTGGGCTCTGAGTCACCAGGAATCACTGCCAGGCTCAAAAACCAAGCAGAGAGGGCTTGCCTGAGCTCTGGCCACTCTGCATCAAGCGTGTTGACAGTGATGAGAAGGGGAAATTAATTAGTGCTTGTTGGTTTTGTGGGTGGTTGTCCGGTTGATCTGAAGAATAGGCTGAATATCCAGGAATCCCATATGGCCTGGAAAGCAGGCAGTGCTTCAAAGCTGTAATAAAAATGCTCCTCTCTTTACCTCCCAGGCAGAGGAAGCATGCAGGAAACACACCCTCCTCCCCAGAGCTCATCCACACACAGACCCTGCGAGAATATTGTGCTCTCAGGACATCCCAAGGGGTCCTTCTGCTGCTGGAGAGTGGGAAAGGTCAGGCTGAGTTTCCTGGAAAGGCTGTGGAGTTTCCATCAGTGGATGTCTTCAGGAGAAAGAGAGATAAACATCTCTCACTATTAATACAGGCAAACTTAGAGAGGACCCCCCTGAGCTCTGAGGGATTCAATCCCCCCCGTGCAGAATTGTTGTCTCAGTGCACCAGTTTCAGAGGAGAGACAGTTCTTGGCCACTTAATGGTCAGAATATCGAGTTCTGTCATGACATTTTGGTTAGAAACACCTGGAGATCATGGAAAGCCCAAGCAGGGAGAGGATCTGTGTGCCAGCTCAGCCTCTATTCACCTGGACCATGGAACAGCAGTCCCAGAGGGTTCCAGGGGGATGGAAACACCATTTCCTGGGTGATTCTGGAGATCCTGGTCATGGTCAGGTCAAAGGAGGTGGTTCTGCCCCTCTTCTCTGCTCAGGTGGGACCCCACCTGCAGAGCTGCTCCAGCTCTGGGGTCCCAGCACAGGAAAGACCTGGAGCTGTTGGAGAGAGTCCAGAGGAGACACTAAGATGATCAGAGGGATGGAGCAGCTCTGCTGGGAGGAAAGGCTGGGAGAGCTGGAATTGTTCAGCTTGGAGAAGAGAAGCTTTGAGGTGACCTCACTGTGGCCTTCCAGGACCTGAAGATGCCTCCAGGAAAGATGGAGAGAGACTATTTCCAAGGGCCTGGAGGGACAGGACACAGGGAATGGCTTCAAACTGCCAGAGGGCAGGGAAGGATGGGATATTGGGAAGGAATTTTTGTCTGGGAGGGTGGGCAGGCCCTGGCACAGGTTGCCCAGAGAAGCTGTGGCTGCTCCATCCCTGGAAGTGTCCAAGACCAGGTTGGAGCAACCTGGGCTAGTGGAAGGTGTCCCTGCCCATGGCAGGGGGTGGCACTGGATGAGTTTAAGGGATTATTTCTTACAGGCATAATATTTCCAAAAGCATCTTCATTTGGGTTTCACCGCAAGGCAGAGCAGGAATGTTCGAGCCGTTCCTTCACAAAAGCCTTGCCTGTTTTGGATGTCATGAATCATTTTTGAAACATCCCTTTCAACAACTTCCACCAGCCCTTTCCATGATTTCAGTGTGAAATCAGGAGGCTGCTTCTCATTTCTCACCTTCCCCTTCGAAAGGGCTTTGAGAGAACACCAGAACAGGGATTTTCAGCTTCAGTGATGTTCTCATAATTGTTGTTTATTCACACCAAGGAAACAGGATCTGTGGGTTTTTGCAGTTCCTTCAGTCATGATGTTTGTGATGTCTCCTATAGTTTAATCTGAGAAACATCTGAAGTCGACCCCAAGTTTGGACAGGATGATTGAGGACATAGGAAGTTCTGTGTGATGCCCACCAAGGGATCTGCATGGTCTTCATGTCATGCCCAAGCCCAGAGGGAAGAACAGTTTGACCATGTTTTTTCATCATGAATAAACCCAACAGCACACCCAGCAACAAATCCTCAGGAGGTTCTCAAGCTCTTGCAGATATGATTCTAGGAAGGCTGAAGGAAATTGAAACAAACCTCTTTCTTTCAGCTTTCAGCTCTGGTCTGCAATACAGTAAATTATACATAACATATATAATCAATTATAAAACCATGCCATCTGAAGTACAGGCATCTTCTATCACAACATCTTTTAGCAGTTATTCATTTGGAAGGCAACTCAACACTCACCATCAAGTAAACAACGTTTTCTACAGCATCTCCTTCCAAAAGCTCCTGGGGCTTGATGGAAAAGTTTCCACCCGATCAATCTGCCTTCTGATAAAATATCAATACTCGTGGCAAAAGGAATTTTTAACCCTTCCAGAAGTGTTTGCTTTCCATGGCATAATTCAATATTTGCAGTCAAAGGAAATACCTGAGGACCACAAATGTCCCCAAGGGGAATTGTGGAGTTTGGTACCTCAGGTCTCAGTTCTCTGGTCTGGACTCAATTTTTGAGTTAAACTACATTTCCCAGGATGCTGCAGCACCGAGGGGATCTCAGAATGCTCTCAGGGAGGTATTTGCTGAAAGGAAGGAGTATAAAATACCAAAATATTGATCTTTCATTCCAAGGAGAAACAGCTACACCTTTTCCAAACCTGTATTTTGGGGCTTGAGCCAAAAGCAGAGCGAGTTTGTACCAAAAATCAGCGTTTTCTAGGGAAAAATCAACATTCCGTTCTAACCTGTTTGCTTTTGAACTACAGAGGCAAAATGAATCCCAGAGGAGCTGGACCCAAAGGAGGGGATTTTCAGCTGGTGCTAATTAAAATGGGAGCCCTCATTAGGAGGGGACTGAGGCTGACTTAGAGGAGCTAAAGATTAAGCCAGAGTTTTTTAAAATACTCTGTTCCCCAGACAAAGTAATCCATATTTTCTCTTTAAACCCTAAATCAGGCAAAAAAAAACCCACATGAAAGAATACACTGCTCTTCTTAAGAGCCTTTTAAACTATCCAATTCCTTCACCATTCCCATGTTCCTGTGCTGCTTTTAATTGCTCTGATGTTTTTGAGGTGCTCAGTTGCCATCAATGTCAGGTATAATGGGGAAAGAAAGTGTTTTTATGTCTGTGCTTGTGCCCTCTTGGCTTTATGAGGCTTCTTCTTGTTTTCTCCACCCATTTCAGTCTCCTGGGTGCTGGATTTGAGGGAGAGCACATGTGGTTTGTGCCCTGCTGTCCATAAGGCAGGAGAAATTACCTGCAAACACCTTTAAAGGTGTTTAAAGATCTTTCAGAGCCTCCCTTACAGCACTTTTTGTCTTTAAAGACACAAAGCACTTGGTGACATTGAGTTTTCTGATGAAATGGGTATTTTGTTACTCAGAACAGCAGTGTTTGGGTGATCAAAGACAGATATGGGTGTATTTTATTAACCCACACCTTAAACCATCCTCCCAGAGGAGAGAAATGGGCACATTTGGGGGTGATTCAGCTCATCTCTGTTGAAAAGCTCCTTTAAGACCAGACCTCCTGCAACTCAAACTCCTTTCACAACTTTAATTTTACCTCCATGAACCACACAACATGCTGAGCTGGAAGGGACCCACAAGGACCATCCAGTCCAACCCTCAGCCCTGCCCAGGACCATCCCCAAGAGTCACCCCCTGTGCCCCAGAGCATCATCCAAACC
>JAWWTY010000077.1:1294503-1308663 GCA_035222235.1 Margarornis squamiger
TAGCATGGAAGCAATGTCAAATCAAATCCTTCTGGTCAGCAAAGTGAATCCAAGTGAAACAAGCCAGTTTCAAGGAATGCTGAAATATTTCAATTTATTTTATTTTATTTTATTTTATTTTATTTTATTTTATTTTATTTTTCGTAAAAAAAGAAATGTCAAAGGAAAACATTTTGACAGATGCATTTCCATTTAGTTAAAGAAGGAAGAATTAATCTCCTCATCCTGATTTGGAATGAAAACTGACCTTGCAGTCTTAGAATCCCTCTCCAGATTCCAGAATGCTGAAGTTCAGTGTGAGGAAGGAATAAGGGCTGGGGGAAGTTGGAGATCAGTCATAACAGATCTTCTGGGCTTTGAGACCTGGGGCCCTATTGCACAGCCTTGCACATTTAAATACAGACGCAGTGGGATACAAATGACCATCCTGGTGCCCAAAACTCGGGGGAGGAATTGGATATTTTCAATTTATTTAAAAAAAATAAAAGAGCTTAACAACTAATGAAATGTGCACTTTCCTTTCCAAAGATAACTAGTCAATTTTAAATAATTGCATTGACAGAAGAAAATGCTCCCTTAAAAATCAGATATGGATCCATGCATTGTTGTCCAGCCTGAGCTCTGCTGGAATTCACTCCTGCACGCTGGGAAAACACACCTTCATCTGCATCACTGTGCTTTCTGCAACCTTCCAAAGCTCCTGGCTGTGACTTGCTAGTTCCTCCCATGGCTTGCTGGGTTTTGTCCACAACAAACACCGGCCCACGATTTCCTGGGAGTCAAAGGGTGTCTTGGAACTCTGTGAGGGCCTTATAAGAACATTGATCTGAGAGTGACTTCTCTGGATGACTATTGAGTTCCTTGGTGGATGGCACCGTGACTGATGACAGAGTTCCTGGAGCCTGAGGAAGAAGGGAATCCTGTGCCATTTCTGGTCCTTCTATGTTTAAATTCACTATTTTGAACACCTGCCAGAAATGAAAACTCGTAAGGCAATGGCAGTTCAGAGAGAGTTGAAAGCCAGTGTGTCAACCTCCCCCTATCCTCCTCAGTTGTTTCATCAGCAAAGAGCTGGAGAAAAGGATTTCAAGCCAGGATTTTGGGGGACAAAGCAGAACATCCTGGTGTTACCCCTTGGGATGGACACTGTGCTGCTGCCAAACTAAACTGGCCTGAAGGATTCTCATGGAAAAGGTTTATAGTTCCAAGGAGTCCTCCTGGGTGTTTGTTTCCTGCTCCTCAGAGTCCAACAGGGAATTACACAGAGGTGAGGAGGGACAGGGACAGGACTGGTTGATGTGCCACCACCCAAGAGCCACCTAGAGATAGAGAGGGGCTGGAGCACCTTCCTAGGGATCACTTGGCCTTGTCCACCCTGGAGAAGAGAAGGTTCTGGGGACATCTTAGACCCCTTTCAGTGCCTAAAGGGTTATAAGGAAGATGAGACAGACTTTTTATCTGAGCCTTTGTGACAGGACAAGGGGCGATGGTTTTAAACCAAGCTGAGTCAGACCAGGGAACAGGAAGAATTTGTTTATGATGCTGGTTGTGAAATACTGGCCCAGGTGGCCCAGAGAGGTGGTGGATGTCCCATCCCTGGGAACACTCAAGGCCAGGTTGGATGGAGCTCTGAGCAACCTGATCCTGTGGAAGAAATCGTGGCGGGGAGGTTGGAATGGATGAACCTTTAAGGTCCCTCCCAAGCCAAAGCATTGTGTGAGTCTGTGATTCTCACTCATCAGCAGGGAAGCTTTGCTTTGGAGCTGGAAAATCTGAGTATAATTCAAGTAGCAAGAGATGTAGGACATTTTGGTTTACAGCTAATTATTTAGAGGAACTCTCTTTTAATTTTTTGTATAATTTATTTCAATGGCAAGATAAAAACAGCTCCTCAGCCGTTCAGAACTGCACATCAACTACTGTGAAGTTTCTGAGTGTGAGCCCTTGATTGTTCTATGTTAATATTTAAGTTTATTCCCTGTAATAAACCCCCCCCAAATTTGGTCCCAACAATATTAATGAAGGAGGGAAGAAAGGGTTCTGTCTTGTGAGAGAAGAGCAATTTCTTTTCAAACAGGGAAGGCAGAGAACAGCTTTGAAACTCGTTCCTGGCACAACCTGCCAGTGAAATTAAAGAAGAGTGAAAACAAGTATCAGCTGCCTTGAGATATATTTGGGAAACCAATTGGATATTGGGTCCCAAAAATTTGAAATATTGTCTCAGGGTAAAAGATTGAAGCTGCTGGGTGGTCTGCTCCAGCCTTGACACTTTGGTTATCCCTGGAAGGGGTCAGGGAGAAAAGTGAACTTTACAGATCTATTTAGCAAGTTTCCTACAGGAAATCAAAGGCAAGGTTGGAAGCAGAACTCTGGATTTTACAGATGGGATCCATATTCCTTCACTTACCAGAAGGGTATTCAGGTGGAAATTATTCAGATAAATTCTTTGACAAACTTCTTGACAAACTTTAAACAAAATCACCCACTGAATGGTCGTTTTCCCTGCCATTTATTATTAAGCCTGAAGCAGATATAATCCCAAGCTAATAAATTACTAATAGAGTGAATAAATGTGCTGGAGAACATCTCTCCTTTTGGGGACCTTCCTCAAAATAAATAAAGATAGATAGATAGATGAATGAGTAAATGAATAAAGATAGATAGATAGATAGATAGATAGATAGATAGATAGATAGATAGATAGATTAAACGAATAAATAGATGGATGGATGAATAAATAGTAGATAGACAGATGACTGAATAAATGGATAAATAAATAAAAGATAGATGAATGAATAAATGAATAGATAAATGGATAAACAAACAGATAAATAAAAGCTAGATAGACAGATGAATGAATAAATGAATAAATAAACAGATAGATGAATAAATAGATAGATGGATAGATAGATAGATAGATAGATAGATAGATAGATAGACAATTAAAGGGTAAATTTTAAACCAGAGATACAATTACATCCAAAATTGCAATCCTTTCTTCCTCTCTGCCTGCCCCTACACCTTTTCTAAGCTGGATTTAACCCGAATCCTCCCTGCTCTTCCCTCTTTTCCCCAAAATAATTCACAAAGCTCCACAGAATAAATTGGCACAGACCCGAGTCAGAACTCCCCCCCATCCTTGGGCAGAGACCGTGGTGTGATGAGACAGAACTCAGGTGATCCCTTATCCAACGTGTCTTTAAAGCCCATTTTTCACCCTTTGGAGATGTATATTTTACCGTGACAGCACATCTGGGAGAGAAACCAAAGGCATGTGAGGGGCAGGAGAGCAGAAGGATCAGCCACCTCGAGCCACATCCAGCCTGTTTGCAGCTGGAAAAGCTGCCATCAACAGCTGGAAAGTGCCATCAACAACACTGACACAGCTCCCACACGCCCCTGGCCTGATTAGGTGTGAAATAGGGCCGGGAAATTGCTGCGGAGTGTTGGGCATTCCTGGCTCCAGAGAGACCCACCCGGGACATTCCGCGTGTGCCACGGAAACTCCGCAGGACTGGGAGGCAGGGAAAGCAGAAAGGAGGCTCTCTGCTGCTCCGGGACTCCTTTGGAGCTCTCTTTCCACAGCCAGAAAATTCCAAAGGAATGCTAGCAAAGGGATATTGAAGCCACCTGGCTATCGGTCCTGCAAAATGCGTTTTGAAACCCTCTTTCCTGCCCTCTTGTTTTACACCTCCAGCCCTGACCTGACTTAAGGGAGAGGGAAAAGATCAAAGCTAAAGGTTCATTCCCCCTTGTGAATCAGGATAAAACAGGGAGCCTTGTGACAATCTGCATCCCAGGAATAATTGGGATGTTCAGGACCATCCAGAGGAGATGCTGACTGTGAGTTCTGGGTGTGTGCTGCTGCACAAGCAGGTGGGGTTGTGGTCATGGCTGCTGAGATATGGTCAGAACTGACCTGCAGGAGACACCAGAGCTCCCCTCTGGTGAGACACCGATGTCCCAGAGAGCTGTGCCACCTGGGCAAAGAGGGCTTTGAGTCCAACCTTCTCCCTGGTGTTGCCAGCAAAACAGTGAAGGTGTTTGCAAGAGTTGTGTCCTCACTCAGTTGGCATCCAAGCTTGGAAGTTTCATATTACATGGATGGCTCTAAAACCTCCCTGTAATGATTTGTCTGCTGCCTTGTTTCTCCTCAGCAGGAGGGGCACATTCTGAGCTCCAACATGGCATGCTTTGGAGCAGGGAAAGGATCCATAAACCTTGTCCCCACCCAACAATAATGCACCAAGCCCCAGCAACTCCCCCCACACACCTTCTACTCACAGGCAGGTGAAAGAAGGGTCTTGTGTTTTGTGCTTGCAAATGACACTGGCCAAGAAGTCCTTGCACCTCTGGTAAGGTGATGGGGGGATATAGAGAACCATAGAATCACAGAATGGTTTGGGTTGGAAGGGACCTCAAAGATCACCCAGTGCCACCCCTGCCATGGCAGGGACACCTTCCACTAGCCTAGGTGACTCCAACCTGCCCTTGGACACTTCCAGGGATGGGGCAGCCACAGCTTCTCTGGACATCCTGTGCCAGGGCCTGCCCACCCTTACAGGGAAGATTTTCTTCTTAATATCTCATTAAAATCTCCTCTCTGTCAGCTTGAAGCCATTCCCCCTTGTCCTGTCACTCCAGCTCCTGATGAAGAGTCACAGCCCATCTTTCCTGGAGCCCCTTCAGACCCTGGAAGGTGCTGTGAGGTCTCCACACAACCTTCTGCTCTCCAGGCTGAACAGCCCCACCATTCCCAGCCTGTCTCCAGAGGGGAGGTGCTCCATTCCCTTATCAACTTCATGACCTCTTCTGGCCTTGCACCAACAGCTCCATGCCCTTCTTGTGTTGGGGACACCAGAACTGTGCACATTATTCCAGGCTTTGCCTGATCAGGGCCAAGAGGGACTTCATAAACAGTGCCCTGTTGTCCCACTGCTTTGACATGGCTGTGTGTCATCACACTTCCTTTCCTGGTCTTTCCAGAAACAGGGATAAGCAGAAGGCACACAAAAGGCAGGAAAGGGTTTCCCTCCGTGCTCTCCTTTCTGGGCAGTGATGTTTCCATGCAGTGATGTTCACCAGGAGATCACATTTCACCCCAACCCATTAAACCCGCCCAGCCTGAAAGCTGCAGAGTTATGAAACGAAGGCTACACACACACACACACACACACAAACATATAGAAGCTTTATTTTGTATTTCCAGGGATAAAGAGTAAGTCATCCAGCCATCCAGCCAGCCCCTGTGGTTCCAGGGGGAAGAGCCAAAAAGGACTGGAGAGCAGATTTATCTTGTGTTACTGATGGTGGGCTGGGCTGGGTGGAGGAAGCTCAGTCCCCTGTCAGCACAAGGGATGAGTGCTGGTATGTGACCTCCCTGTGTGTTGGTCTGCCTGTTTTCCAAGGCTCCTGCCAGTGGGAATGCTGAGGGCAAGGTATTTCAGGCCGTGGTGGTTGGTGCTGCAGCTTGGATGAGCTGCAGCAGGTAGAGGCTGAGATGGGGAACTCTGGAGGAGTGATTTACCCCCCCTTTAATTTCCCTAATTAACACAATTTTATTACAGACCATTTTCAGGCCCCTTGCAGTGCTCTGGAGTGGGGAGACACTCCTGTCTCAGCAGGTAGAATCCCCTAAACCTCTCCACTCCCTTGGTTTTTTGGGAATCCACCCTTGGCCACGGAACGTGGAGCAACACCTTCAGGCTGGGGCCATTCAAGCATGGGTCTCTTTTTAGGAACCGCTTTAATTTTATTCGAGAAAAAGGCAAAATAACCAGCGTTTTGAATGAATTTTTGGCTTTTGAAAAGGGCAACGTGTTGTTAAGGAGAGAAAAACCTGTTTCTAGTTAAAAGGGGAAATGTTTTCCTGAAAGTGTCCTCTCGAAAGCCGCTCATTTGGTTTTAATTTTGAACAGGAATAAAACCAAGCTGAGAGGCTGTTGTGGGTCTGGTCGTGTGGGGAGCAGTGACAGTATGGTGCCTGAATTCAGCATTACAGGAGAGCAGGGTGAATTGACTCCAAGCAAAACCCATTAGCACAATAACCTGCTTTGGGTCATGGCCAGGGTGATTCTTCATGGAACTCAAAGAGAATTTGAAGCACAGAGTGATCGCAGTCCCTGGGCTCCTGACAAGAAATAGCTTTGCAAAAGTATTTGGGGGAAATCCTAAAAGGTACTCGAGTTAATATAAAGCTCTTTCCATGCCATTTGGAACAGAAAAAAATCCCAAGGACGTGGGTGATTTCTTCCTGAAGTGCTGCTCAAAGACCTGCTGTTCCAGGATAGTCTGGAAATGGGAGAGGTTGATCAAACCCAAACCTCCCGAGCCAAACAATGCTTGTTCAGAGACAGGAGGGGAGGAAAAAGCAGAATTATTGCTGCTGGCCAGAGAGTTAATAAGTCCTGAGTGAGGAAACAGATGAAGTTTTGTTTCCTGCAGCACAAGGTCTTGTGGCTGAAGTGTTGCGTGTCCACTAAAGGGCGAGTTCAGATTAAAAGAAATCTGAAATTAGGGAATTTTTATTATCTCCTGACCCTTTAATGCTGAATATGAGGCAAGTTCAAGCCTTATTTTGGTAAGACACTCTTAGATTCTCTTTCCCTTTCCTAAACTCATTTTTTTCATCTGAACTGCAGGAACCTTAAAGCTCCTTGACTTCTGTTCAAATTGACAGTAGTTGATCAAAGGATCCAAAAAGTGTTGCAGGGAGGATTTCAGACTGCACAGACCTGACACAAGCAGTGTGAATGCCCCAGGATTCCTGGTACAAAACCAGGTCTGTTGTTCTGAAGTCCTGCAGTAGCAACTTTATTCCATCCACTCTTCATTTTACAGGGGATTTTGATTACAAAACTCTCTTTTTTGGCCATCTGGCAACGGCCATAAGAAAGCTAAAGGAGCAAAATCCATAGGATTTCAGCAGTTTGTGACTTCCCTGGGAGATTCCTTCCAAAGAGTTTTGGCAGGTACGGCTCTCCCAGACAATGTCAGGGCTGTGCAGGCTGAGGGAGCTGGGAATTGGCATTGGGCTAATACCTCCAGCTCAAAGTTCATCCCAAATTATCCTGCTCTGCACCGTGTGGTCACAGTAACATCGCTCAGGGGTCTTGTGAGGCCTCTCTGGTGCTTCCTGACGCGAGACGAGCGCTGACAAATCTGATTATGAACCGTTTCTACACAATATAGACATTTTTAAAGACAGTCACACATCATCAAAACGCTGCTACAGAGGAGCTCTGAAGCAGGTGGGAAATGTTCAGCTGCAATAGCTATGCCAGGACGAGGCTTTAGCACAGGAATATTTCCCAGAGCCAGATTCCCCTTTCCTAACGCATCTTGCTGGATGCAGGAGCTGACAGCTGATTTTTGCAGTGCCACTTCCCCTGCTGGGAAAAGTTGGTAGAACTGCCAATATAGAGGTGATTTCAGGGGACTTAGACCTGAAAAGGTCTGGCTGGGTGATGGTGCTGGGAAACCTCCCTGGTTCCAAGTTTCCTACATCTGTCCACGCAGTTCTGACAAGCAGGGAGTGGTTCCAGCTCCAGGGTTAGTGTATTAACCCGGGCTCTGTCTCTTAGCATGTTAATAACAGTTTGATTGTGCCTTTCTGGTGTCATAACCAGCCCATGAAGGGATGAAAGGATTGCAAGTTGTTATCATTAGCCTGGAACTATTGGAGAAAAGAAAGAGGAGACTTCCTTGTGCTGTATTTGAGGACAGACCAAGATTCAGAGCATTCTTGGGAGTTGTTGCCTGTCCTGTCTGGAGGACTTGGTGCTCCCATGGAGGATCAAATCTCCTTTGGATCTGTCATATTGGAAGAGCAGACGGGATGAAGGGAGGCTGGCACTAATGGCCAGGCTGAAGAACACCCAGAACATTCCCCAGAGCAGGCAAAAAAGCTTAAACAGCACTTGAAGATGATCCTGAAGCTGTCCCAGTGTGGGCACCTTGAGGTTTGTGTCAACACCATCCCCGTGGACAGAGAGTCCAGCAAATTTGGCTTTGAATCCACCCCTGAATAACTGAGTTGTTGTAACTAATGGTTCCTAAATCCTGACCTGATATTCTATTTACCTTTATATTTGTATTTATCTCTCTCCCAATATATGTTTATATATATGTGTGTGCTGACTGCAACATGCAAAGATCCACAGAAAGTTTAGTAACTAGCCCAGAAATTTAGTTAATCTGATCCACATCCTGATTTCCCCTCATGGTTTTGCACATTTACTGAAATGTTTGGGTTTGGGGTTTTTTTTCCCCCTTCAATATTTCCACAAAGAGGTAAAATTTTCAATTGTGTCAGTGTAGTTCCTGGCTGAATTCAGACTCAAGAAAATGAATTATATCCAAATATTTGGGTGTAATTGATTTCTATTCTATTCTATTCTATTCTATTCTATTCTATTCTATTCTATCCTATCTTATCCTATCTTATCCTATCCTATCCTATCCTATCCTATCCTATCCTATCCTATCCTATCCTATTCCATCCTATCCTATCCTATTCCATCCTATCCTATCCTATCCTATCCTATCCTATCCTATCCTATCCTATCCTATCCTATCCTATCCTATTCCTTCCTATCCTATCCGATTCCATCCTATCCTATCCTATCCTATCCTATCCTATCCTATCCTGTCCTATTCATTGCTATTAATGTCTATTTTTCTATTCACGAGCCATTACCAGTTTCTTCTGCAAATGTTCTGAGGCAGAAGGTTTTGGGGAAGGTTCCAGTGGTAATGAAATACAGGATCCATGCAGGGAAAAGGCAGTGGAATTCTCTGTGCTGCTGATCTCTTTGTTTTATGGATGTCTCACAGTTCCCATGTGGAATTAACCCCTGCCATCCTTTAGTGAATTTAAACCTATTTTTGAGGCTTTGCTATGATTTACCTGTTGACTTTTCCAGACCATAACCCATCGCAGGTTTCCAAGCCACAGGTGGACAATCCCAGCTCTGGAAAGGTTAAAAGAGTCTCCTTGAGTTGGACTCAAAGCTCTGTGACCTCAGCCAGGAGAGTCCCTGACTCACTGTGGGCTTTGGGTCTGACCTGGAAAGGTCTGGCCCTTTTTACCATACCTGTCCTGCCTCTTCTCTCCTGTATTTCTGGTTCCTTTTTGCCACCCCAGCAGATGTTTTCCAGGGAACAGAGCAGGATTTGCTTCCCCAGGAGCCCGAGCCAAGCCCTGCTGGCCTTGCACTGATTGATTCCAGTGGGAGAGGCAGCTCTGGACAATCACCAGAGGTGGGCAGTGCCCTCCTGCCCTTGCTCCTGCCTCTCCCTGGGTTACCAAACCCCATAAATCACAGAAGGGAAAGAAACCAAGCAGGGAGAGACACACACTCACTTTTATTCATTTCCAGACTATCTTGATGAACCTTCCCGGGAATGAAAGGAAGGATGTGCTGTTTTCTGGCCCAGCTTTTTAGGGTGGGCATCTCCTCTGGGTGCCCTTTTACTCTTTCTGCTTATTCAGTCCCTTAATCAGAGCTTGTTTTTCACTGACATCTCTCCCTCAGCTACTAAAACTCTGCTCCTGGGTGGGATTTCTCTGCCTGACCCCAAGGATCTGGGCTCCTCCACCTCTGCTGGGAGCATTAAATGTGCTGTAACACAACAATGTATGCCAACAGAACCATATGGATTTATTACTCAAGCTCTTACAATAAGTTTCCAGTGACATTTTATATCTTTTTATTTGTGATCCACCTCCCCTCCACCCAGAACAAGGGCTTTGTGCAACAAAACTGAGTGAGTCTTAAAATCAAATGAAATCCTCTTATATTGCAGCTAAATAAGTCCATTTTTTTTTAATTCTTACTTGCAGTTTTTTTCACTGCAAGTATTTTTCTAGACACCACACGAAACAAATTGAAAAATTTGATAAAAAAATGACTTTTTCTTTCTGTCAACACCCAACTTCATTTATCTCCAAAGGCCATGGTTTGTTTTGCTTATTTCTTTGTGTTTTACTGCAGAAATCTCGACCTATTGGGGTGGATTTATTCTCCCCTCAGCAGAACAATGAGCTGCTTTTCCTTTGGTTAAAGAGCCAATATTTTCCCCTCAGACTGCAAAAGAGATTAATGAAATGATCCCTTTATGTCTTGATTTTTCTACCAAAATTTCCAGCAGTGCAGGGTCAGGAATCACCACATATGGAGCAAGTCAGAGCCTCTCTCACCCCTTTGAGTCCCAGCTGGAAGTTCACAGAGCCAAAGGCATCCCAGGATTGCTGAAACACTCACATGGGAAGGATGGGGCAAAAAAAAAATATAAAAATATCAATTTTGGAGTCAAGGGCTGCAACCAAAGCAGTGGGTTCACCCAGGGCTCAGGCAGGGGAGCTGAGCCTAAAGCTTGGGCTGAGCCAGGCTTGGGCTCTTTGCTGGAGACCGGGATGAAGTTTCATCTCCAGGCGCTGTTTTTGTCTCGTTGACGTTGAGCAGAAACTGTAATTTGAGTTCTATCCTAACAAATTCCATTTTTGGGGGCAGAAATATCTCTCTGAGTTACTTTTGAGGGGTGGAAATCGTTTCTGTCCAGGGGTTAAAAAGCTTTGGAATAATCAGAGAATCCCAGGATGGGTTTGGGTCTTAAAGATCATCCCATTCCAGCCCTTGCCCTTCCACCAGCCCAGGGTGCTCCAACCTGCCCTTGGGCACTCCCAGGGATGGGGCAACCTATTAATAATCACACTTAAAATCCTTTCTATGTGTTAATGTTAATTAGTGAGAGTGTTCATTAGTAGGAATGTTAATTTGTGCTACATAATGTTCAGGTAAAGGGCGTAGCTTAGGTAAATAAAGATATTAAACGATGGCATGAGAGCTTTGCTCGGTGTTAGTTTAGCATCTAAAAACACAATGATGTCTGAAAATAAAAAATGAATAAAATTCAAAACAAATAAGATAAAAAATAAATAAGATTCAAAAATTAAAATATAAAATTATCGATAAACAAAATTAAGAGTAAATAAAAGAAAAAATAGAAATAGAAATAAAAGGAACAAATAAATAGAAATAAACCAAAATATTGCAAAGAAATGAAATAAACCCCCCAAAAAATAAATAAAATCAAAATAAATGAAATAAAAATTTAAAAATAAATGAAATAAAAAAATTAGAATTAAAATAGAAATAGAAATTAAAATATGCATACATTTAAAATTAAAAATAAATAAAATAAAATGCTAAAAAGAAATAAAATTAAACTTTAAAACAAATAAAATAAACTACAATAAAAATTTGAAATTAATTAAATAAAAAGCAAAAAATAAAGAAATCATCATATTCTTTACTTTCTCTAATTTTGATAATCTTCCATCTCCTGTCTTGCTGCAAATCAGTCTCAATTAAACACGGAAATGTGGAATCCAGCATTTTGCTTCAGAGATTTGTTTAACCTTTTTGGCACTAATTTTTAAGCAAATCATATAATTTCCCTTTTTTTTTTTAATTATTTATTCCCTCTTTCATCGTTAAGAGGCTAAAAAATAAAAGGTAATTCATTTTAACTCTCCCTTCCCCCAAGTTCACACCAAAACAATGGGAGTTTTATTTCCATGTAGCTAAAAATCAGAAACCTTTCAACCCAATTTCCCAGGAATTAAAGTGTTTTAATCTGGGAGAAGCCTCTGCCAGGGGGCAGAATGAGGGACTCTCAGCCACCTTCTCTAAGGGGAAGAGGATCCTTCTGGGATTTCCTTGGGGTTTAGCTCAAACCCCCCAAATCCCACCCAAATTCCAGGAGAACTGTAGAAAGAATCCTCTGCGCTCTGATGGATCTTCCATAAGGGCTGTGAAACTCTCCCAGTTGAGGATTTCAGCCCAGCACTGCCTTGGAACCCAAACTGGGCAAACTCTGCCTGCTGGAACATCCCTTGGGGGAAATCAAACCAGAAGAGGACTTCTCGAGCTCCAATCAAAAACGAAACGGCCCTTCAGAAACCCAAAAAATAAACTTTGCCGTCTGTGACTCTCTTGTTTTTACACAACATTTTAATTCCAAGCACCCTGGGGCTTCCTCTGCCTTCGACTGGCTGAAGCAAGAAGAAGATGTTTATTTAATGTTCCTAATTTGTTTAGGGCTGGCAAATGAGATTCTTTGGTTTGGAGTTATGAACTCCTCGTGGGATGGCTCTGTTTAAAGGGGCCCTTGACGTTGATCCGTGTTGAGTGCGTGTCTCCAAAATGGGAATCAGCTGGTGGAACCAGCCCTTGGCATTCCATCAGGGTGGGATTGGGGAGCACGGGGCTCAAACTCCCCGTGTTGCTCAAAGTTGGAAATAAAAGAGACTTTGCAGTGTTTTCAAAGAAACTCTTCACTTGGTGGTGTTTTAATGCCCGAAGAAAGTCACCAATTCCCTGGGATTCACCTTAATCATTTGGTGCTAATTAATTTCAGCCACTTGAAGGACTGGGACAGGAAATCACCTGTTAATACCGTGCTGAGAGTCCAAGAAAAGCACAGGAAAAGGCATGTGGGAATTGGCCATGCTCGGCTGCTGTCCCTTCTACTCCTGCCTAAAAAGCAGGACAAATTGGGTGGCTTCCCACCCAAAACAGCACCAGGCTCGCTGGGAACCCTCGACATCAGCCCTGCTTGCTCAGGTGGTTGACACTTACAGGGCTCCTTTGTGGCACTGTGGGATTCCAGAGGTGTTTTCCAGCTCCCTGAGCCAGGTGCTCTTTTGGGCTGGATTAATCTGGGAAGAAGATCCTGACCAAGCCACCTCCCCACCCAGGTAAGTGCTGGGCTGGAGAGACCAAAGTAATGAGGATGGAGCAGGAAAATGATCCTTGATGCCATCTCCATGCACAGGGTGGGTTTGGTGACATGAGGGTCAGTTTTAACTTTATAGCTCTGTTTTGGGGAGGAGAATTCCCTTCTACCCTCACTTATTCCCTTCTATTTCAGGGTCTTTCCTTGTAACCTGGACATTAAATTTCATTAAACTAAAGCAGAGAAAACAAGAGCTCTGTCACTGTTTTTAGAGCTGAACTTAACAGAGCCTGTTTCGTTTTTCCAAAATGCACAGAAAACATTTTTATCAACTTTTTTTCCTTCATGTTTGGTTGCATTTTGGGTCATGGATGCCCTGAAATGACACAGGATTGGTATTTATTTGTATTTATTAAGTACCTCTCATCCCCAGCAAAGTTAAATGGCAGGATCAATCTGATGGGATTTTAGTGGACTCACAAACTTGGCAAATACTCTCCCCTTGCACCCCAGAATTTTTGTGTCTTCAGAGCTGTTACAGAGGAGATATTTGCACCACCCCTTTCCCAACCTTTCCTTAAATCTTTATTTCATAATTCCTTAACCCAAGACTAAGTGAAAAGCCACTGGATTAATGTTTTGAGATTTGTTTCCTCGTCCAATAATTGGAAGGGCCCACAGTCATTTCCCTGTTCCCCAAATCTCTCTCTTTTTTTTTCCCTTTTATTTTGAGAATCTGAATTTTCATTTTTCATGTCATTGAAACACTTTAAATCACACAGGGAAGCTGGTTTGGCCTAAAGCCTGAACTGCTGAGCTCCCATTCCTCTCTAGATGAATACACTTTCTGGGTGGATTTCATTTGCCTAATCATAATTTCTTAGTGTCATTTGTCACTGTGGAGTCTCCAGCTGTGAAACAATAAGAATCTCCTGTAGGCTCTGTGTCCTATCTGCATGTGAGGACATCCAGGATGGCTGAGGACCTCTCCAGTGGCATCAGATGACTTTGGGTGGGCTTGTGCATCTGACCCTGCAGGACAAAGATCAGTCTGGAGTACATTAAACTTTGGGAGACGTTTTAGTCCCACTACAACTTATGCTGGGCTATATCTCTAAGAGAGGCTCACAAAAAAAGCCTCTAATGCCATTTGAAACCTTTCAGAAGGTTGAAATCCAAATGACTTTCTATTTTCAGAATAGAAAAGTTGCCTTTCAGCCCCTCTATCAGACCTATCAGCTCAGTGAATAAGTCTCAGGTAGCAGAGGGGATCTCAAATCATAGAATCACAGGCTGGTTTGGGTTGGAAGGGACCTTAAAGCCCACCCAGTGCCACCCCCTACCATGGGCAGGGATACCTTCCACTAGCCCAGGTTGCTCCAACCTGCCCTTGGACACTTCCAGGGATCCAGGGGCAGC
>JAWWTY010000077.1:1309057-1320346 GCA_035222235.1 Margarornis squamiger
ACAGCCCCAAGGCTGCCAGAGCTCCAGGAGGGTTTGGATGATCCTCTCAGGGACAGGGTGGGATTGTTGGGGTGTCTCTGCAGAGCCAGGGGTTGGACTGGATGGTCCTTGTGGGTCCCTTCCACGTCGGGATATTCCATGATTAAATGTAGAAGTCTCATGAGACCTGACACTGCTCCCAGACCCATCCCCTCACTCTTGGGCTGTTCCTGCAGCAGGGGACACGTGGCCAACTCATGCCTTGCAGGCACTGATGCTCAATGAAGCTCCACTGGAGCACCTATGGAAGTGCTGCCCATCACCCAGGGAAGGTGGGATTCTCCTCACCTCATCTTTCTGTCCCTCACTGTATCTGGGTGCACACCCTCCCATTTTGCCAAGAGGCACCTCCAAAGGGCAGCCCAGACTTTTTGGATAATTACATCAGCCATGAAGTGTCTCCTGGAGGGGACTGGGAGTCACCTGGTGGAGATGTTTCATTCCTAGGTGGCCAGAGTTAGGTGGGAAGTGTTTCACTCTCCAGCTCCTTTGGAAGCCCCACCCAAAATTCCTGGCTGTGACTTTCCCAGCAGTGGGAGCCTGTTGGCTGCCTGTGGAGTCCCACCCTTTCAGTTTGGGGATGCTTTCACCCTTCATTAATTTTAAGGAAAGAGAAAAAGAGGTTGATTTTCTTCTTTCTTTCTTTCTTTTTTTTTTAACTTTCTGTCGCTCATCCCTCTGAATTCCCCCTCTCTGTCAACAAAGGCTCTGCTCTAATGAGCAAACAGCAGGCAGACACCCAGATTTATGGCAGTTGCACACTTGGCAAGAGCCCGTTTCCTTGAATGTTCTCAAAAGCCGCGTGGTTCCTCCACTCCTCCAACCTCAATGTACATAACAAATTTCTTTTGTTTGTTTTTTGTCACTTCCAGGCTGAAAGACGATAACTAACAGCAAATGGTGGTTTGTTTTCCATGCCATAGTTAGAATATTTATGTCCTGTCTGGGTTTATGGCTTTCACTCCCTCCCCGTTTGCTTTAAGAAAGGCCTCTGATGGCCATTAATTTGATGATGTATCTGGAAGGAACTTGCCAGCACTTGTCTCCCAAAAGATTGGAATGGGCTGCAATGGGCTTGGGCCACTGCCAGAGAATTGGGTTTGTGGGTTTTCATAGTCAGGCTTCTTTGGACAGAAGAGCTGCATTTTATGCCTGTGTAAAAACAAATGAATAAAGGAAGGGAATTTAAAAAGAATGAGAATAAACAGTCACCTTTTCACAGAAAAGCAACATTTTTCCCTTCCCTCAGTGATTAATCAACTGAGCCCGAGCACCATGTGTTGGCACTGGACAGGTCCCAGGGGGATGGAAGGGTGGCACTGAAGGGAGGTTGGATGGGCCTTGGAGCAACCTGGGATAGTGGAAAGTGTCCCTGCCCACGGCAGGGGGTGGAAACAAAATGATCTTTAAGGTTCCTTCCAACTCAACCCATTCTGTGATCCTACAAAACATAAAAAAGTGAAGAAAAAGCAGCATGCAGAGGAGTGGATAATTAGACACTCCCCCCCACACCACCCCCTAAACCCACCACTCTTTCTATGCACATTATATATATATATCATTTAATTAATACTCATACCTAATATCTACAGCACCAGCTATGGCACATTTATCCAGGCTGTGGGATTGTTTCAGGAAAGCAAACCAACAAAACATTGCAGCCTAATTACAGGATTCAGCATTTGGATTAATGTATGTACATATGGCTGCTTAAGGAAGGGTGTCCCTTCTGGCTCAGCTTCCAGGTGTGACTGGTATCCCTCTCCCACAGGTCCAGTGCCACATCTGTGACCCACCCAGGAATATTCCAGAGCTCCTGCAGCACCTCAGGTATTACCCAAGGTGTCTTCAGATGGAGGTCTCCAAGTGCCACATGACATCTGGACATCCTCTGAAGAAGATGAATCTCTCTTTGGACCTCATTAACTAATTTATGGGCAGGAGGTGTCCCTGCCCATGGCAGGGGTGGTGGAGTGAGATGATCTTTAAGGTCCTCTCCAACCCAAACCATTCTATGTAGATCTCCATTCACTCCCTTCATGATCATAAGGGAGAGGTTATCTAGAGGGTGAATCCATCTCATCTACCTCCAATGTGTAGGAACAAATTATATCCCATGAATAATTGATCCTTTGACCTTGATAAAGAGGGATTTTAGGCAATGAGGCTAAGCCTGGGTTGATGTAATATTTTTACTGCATTCATTACTAGAGATTGGGGGGAAAATAACTTTTCAAGCACAGAAGCTCTTCCTGAGTGACTATTGATAGGACAAGGGGGAATGGTTTTAAGCTAAAAGAAGGGAGATTTAGGTTAGATTTTAGAAGGAAATTCTTCCCTGGGAGGGTGGGCAGGCCCTGGCACAGGGTGCCCAGAGAAGCTGTGGCTGCTCCTGGATCCCTGGGAGTGTCCAAGGCCAGGTTGGAGCAACCTGGACTGGTGGAAGGTGTCCCTGCCCATGGCAGGGGGTGGAATGGGATGAGCTTTAAGTTTCCTTCCAGCCCAAACCATTCTGAGATTCTTCCAAACCTAAAAAGGATATTTTCTCCTCCCTTTCAGCTGTGACAAGGGAGGTGAGGAAATAAGAAAAGCCAATACATGCCCTGGTGAGTTCAGTGTGTCTGACAAAGGAGTTGGGCTGGGCTGGGTTATATTACTGGGTTTATACATTATTTATAGACTGCAGGCCCAGAGGGGCCATAACTGATGTGCAGAAAGGCAAGAGGAGGCAAACACAAGCCAAGAGTGAGCAGTGCACTTAATCCCACCACCCAGAACTCAGAGACAGGGAGAGGTTCCCTCTGATATCCACAGGGGGAAAATCCTTTGGGATACTGAGGCCACACTTAATTGGCTTTTGAGGAAATTAGCACC
The DNA here is from genome assembly GCA_035222235.1 of Margarornis squamiger. Lineage (NCBI taxonomy): Eukaryota > Metazoa > Chordata > Aves > Passeriformes > Furnariidae > Margarornis > Margarornis squamiger. Next base: position 1,311,971 of record JAWWTY010000077.1, read on the forward strand.
ACGTCCCTGTCTGCAATAATCTCAAGGCCTGAGATCTGTTCCAGGGGTTTATTCCTTTAAAAGTCTAAAAAAGAAAAAGGAGCTGTATTATGTGGTGTTTGCACTAAAGGAAGGAGTGGGTGGAGTCCTTTCTATAGGATGTGGTATCATTACCAGCATTTATCAGATGGCTCATGGAACATTATGATTTCATTGTCTAGGGTGACCAATATACTTGTCTCCAAGTATCAACATGCAAAAACACTTAGAGATTGAGGGTTTGTTTTTTTTCCAGAACTCTTGGAAATATTTCCATAAAATTCAGCAGCACCTTCTTCCTCAGTCTTCTCCTTCTTACAGAGATCCATGAGGTAGGAATTGGGTGTCCATTGGGATATCTCACTGCTGGCTCACCAGACAGCACAAACTCAAAGGCACGAGCCACCTGCCAAGGAAAATACAAACCCTCAGGTGATTCACTGTGAACACAAGAGAATCAAACCCTTTAAAACATTTAAATACACAACATTCTGCTTGGCACAAGGAAAAATAAATGTCCCTGTGCCAGTTGTTGAGCACAGATTGTCCAGAGAAGTTGTGGAGACTCCATTCTTACTCCAAACTCAGCTGGAGCTGCTGATGCTTTGAAGGCTGAGGCTGGACCCACTGACCTCCAGGGGTTAAACCAGTTCATATTTCACTTTGTTAAATATGGGATTTTGCTTGTTTGTTTTATTCAGTTGGATTTTTCCTACAGAAAAAGCCTTTTTTTTTTTTTTTAAAGAAAAACCTGATTTTGTTATTATAACAACATTTTTATGGCGATATTGCATTATTTTGGGTGATTTGTTCTGCACATGGAGACACATTTTGCTTGCAGGAGCAGGGCAGGAGATACAAAACTGGGTACAATTTCAAAGCAGCATCTGTTGAATTTCCAAGTCCAGACCTGAGACTACCCAGGAGGAATGGCAGGGATCACATAGCCCAAAGTGCCACTTAAATGAGGGATAACTGTCAAATAAGTCATAGAATGCCTTGGCTTGGAAGGAACCTTAAAGATCATCCAGTTCTAATCCCCTGCCATGGGCAGGGACACCTTCCACTAGCCCAGGTTGCTCCAAGCCCTGTCCAACCTGGCCTTGGACACTTCCAGGGATGGCAAGAGAGCTCTTCCACCCAATTAGTTCCCTCTTTTTAATTAAAATCCCCTCAGAGGGTGAGTTGTGGTGGAGTGTCAGTGCTGATAGAGGTCCCAGAGAGCAGCAGGTCAAGGCAGGGTGGACAGTGGCCTGATGCCCAAAAACTCTTTCAGGAAGAGGTTGTGCCCTGATGGGGTTGGGATTGCTGAGGGTACAAGCTCTGGAAGTGTTGATTGCTCCTTGGTTCAAGTGCATCCAGCCCTTCCTTGCCTCTCTGCCAGCTTTCCTGGGATACTGGGGATGGAACAAGAATGAGGAGAAGACCTTCTCCTGCTCCTCCTCATGCCATGAGCCTGATTCCACCTCGATCCGATGCCTTCCCATAACAGGAGCAGTAATAAGAGGCTCCTGCCATGCCTGGGTAACCTGAGGGCCAGGCTGCACACCTGAAGGGTGGCTGAGATATCAAAGACATCATCTTGTCCCGTGTTTAACCCTCTGTTCAGCCCCTGCCACAGTGACATTTCAATCCCCTCTCTCACTCCCACAAAGCCGTCTTATTTGTCTTTGTCCCACCAAGGCACAGTGACCTGAGAGAGGTTCAGTGGACACTTTGGAGCTCCATGGCCAAGACCCAGGACAATCCCTGCACTCCACATGGGGGGAAGGTGAGACCCAGAATAGAAAGAGGGAATACCAGCAGGGCCAGGGCTGTGTTTGCCCTTGGAGGGAAGCTCTGCCTCTCCGGGAAGGGACGTGCTCCGAGTCACCGAGGGCAAAGTCGTGTTTTAGGGACTGGCACTATCTGTGGTCCCCAGGGAGCACTGGGGGTGTCCTGTCTCAGGCTGTGCAGCTCAGCAGGGATGGGACAATGTGCTCCCAGGGATGGGACAATGTGCTCCCAGGAATGGGACAATGTGCTCCCAGGAATGGGACAATGTGCTCCAAGGGATGGGACAATGTGCTCCCAAGGATGGGACAATGTGCTCCAAGGGTTGGGACAATGTGGTCCAAGGGATGGGACAATGTGCTCCAAGGGATGGGACAATGTGCTCCCAAGGATGGGACAATGTGCTCCCAGGGATGGGACAATGTGCTCCAAGGGGTGGGACAATGTGCTCAAGGGATGGGACAATATGCTCCCAGGGATGGGACAATGTGCTCCCAGAGATGGGACAATGTGCTCCCAGGGATGGGACAGTGCGGTCCAAGGGATGGGACAATATGCTCCCAAGGATGGGACAATGTGCTCAAGGGATGGGACAATGTGCTCCAAGGGATGGGACAATGTGCTCCAAGGGATGGGACAATGTGCTCCAAGGGCCCAGCCACAGGCAGACCTTGGGCAGAAAGACCCAGTGAAAGCACAATGAGGGTTAAGACTTTAAAATGGCTAAAAAGTGTTGCTTTCTGTCCAAAATCATAAAACTCACAAGTCTCCTTGCTTCAAAAATCTTCTCATTGGGATCCTCATCCTTAAGTGGCCTCACACACCAGGTTCATGAGAACCTGAGCGCAGCAGCAAACCCAAGCTTTGGTTTAGCCTCTCTTAAAATGGGGAACAACATTTTCCTCACACTTTTTAAAACGTCCCTGAGATATTAAATGACAGAAGTGAGAGTTGCTACATAAAAACACCGATATCATCTATACCCTGGCATGACAATTCTTAGAAGCTTTTCCCTCCACCCACACGGTGGTCTAAGAGCACTCAGAGCCAGCACTGCAAAATAAGTGCCTAAGCCAGACCCAAGGGGCAGTCTGGGGGCTGTGGCAGGGTTAAGACTCGCCCCTTAACGAGGAGGAACTTTTCCCATGGCTTGTGCAACACCTCGGGCTGGTGCAAGGGGTTCACACACTTGTTGGGACAGATGCTGAGCTCAACAGCCAGTGCTGGCAGGACTGACATCACCCTCCCAACCCCACCCACCTGCAGGGCCATGGAAACTCGGAGAAATCGTGCTCCTTGGGAAACAAACCCATCTGCCAAGCCCCCTAACTTGGGCTTTCTGCTCCTGTTATCTTGGATTCTCTGTCTTTCCTGGCTGGAGAGCAACAGGAAGCGTTTAGTAAGTGGGTAATAATAGTTTCATGTTAATAGGAAATAGCGGGCTTGGAAGTGGCCATATGGCTGAGGACTCAAAAAGGACCCCACAGCTCTTGGAGCATGTGTGGGAATCCCACAGCCCTTTGAAGCTGGGCCAAAGCACACAGCCCCTTTAATTCTTATATAATTACCAGTGTCAATAGTCAGCGGGGATGGTTCTGTCATATATTGTTTTAGTCTGGGAGCAGCAGTGTCTGACAGGGGGGGAAAGTGGCAGGGAGGGAGAGCAGAGAGGGAGCAGAGCTCTGGGAGCTGGGGGATAATCCCTTTGTGTGCTGAGAGGATGGGGAAAACAGGGATCTGTCTGAATCAAAGGAGAGGGAGGAGAGAAGGGCACAGAGGGCACAGCCAAAGAGCAACAGTGCCCACCTTTGAGCCTGCACAGCCCCTCCTGCTCCTTGGCTGGGCAATTGCCAAAGCAGGGCTGGTGGAGCCAGAGGGGAAGGATCTCTTGGCATGCAGAGGAGACAGTTTCTCTTTTTGAATGACTCCTTTTCGCTTCAGTGAAAGTCCTGCTGAGTTTCCACCATGGCTGGTCCCAGAATTTCTATTGCTATATTTCTATTTCTGTTATATTTCTATTAGCATGGCACTGTTGTTCCTCACATACTAATGCTGGCCAGGGAAGGTCAGGAGGACTCCAAGTAGCCCCGGACTAAGATTAGCAGAAGAGTTATAAAGTTTTTAGGGGTTTTATAAAAGGAGACTTACATTCTGCCCTTCCAGGAGTTGAGCCTCTATTCACACCCAGAGTAAATATTTCAGCTTTGAGCTGTGTGGATCCTGGCTCATGGATGTGGGGCCCTTCCTGCCTTTCCAGCAAGGAGTTTGCATTCCCTACACCAAACACGGATGGAAAGGAAGCCCCACAACATAAGGATACAGGTGTGCTTATAAACACAGGCCACATCCATTTCCATATCATTTCAAGAAGGAATCTGAAGCCTTTTTGACTCCTTTAGGACAATCTGGTACCTCCACAAACAGTTCTGGCCATGTCCTACACAGGGCACCTTCAGCACAGGGCAAGGATCACATTCCTGTCCCAAAATGGAAGGATTGCAGCTATTTCAGGTGAAAGGAGAGATTCCCACCTCTTGGCAGCTCCATGGATGCTTCTCTCCATCACCTTTAAGGCAGGAGTAGTTTGCCAGCCCAAAATAATGTGTTTTGAATTGTGAACCACATGCCTGTAGTTGGGATGTGGTCCCTGCAATCCCACCAAAACAATCCCTTCCTTCAGAAATGATGGCTGGTGAAAACTTCCCCATCCTGCACTGGGTGGGAAGGGGAATTTAGGGAAGGTTGGGATGTGCTCTGGTAACATGTGGCCCTTTCAGGTACCTTCCCAGGCAGCTTTTTCTCTCCTTCCAGCCTCATTAACTCTGCAATTGTATTTATCTGTTTGTTTTGGCCTGGGTACTTTTCCCTCTGGTTTTTGTGTGTGTAAGAATAGTTTAAACCTCCACATGACCAAGCTATGATTATTCTACTTATTGTTCATCTGTGTGCAGTGCCACAGATGTTTTTACAAAGAGTGCTTTGTACGGCCCTTAAAAAAATATAGTGGTACACAAAAGGTCCATGTTGGGAAAATTAATGGAATATTTTGGGAGGGGACAGGGAAACAAATATATATTTTGAGAGGCCTAATTGCCTTAGCATCCAAACCTTTGGGGTTTTTTGGGAGGAAGATACTGAAAGACAGAGTGATGATGTGGTATGGCAGTAAATAAATGATGATTTGAAGTGACAGTACATAAGTGATAATTTGACATGACAGTGAAAATACTCGATGCCAACAACTGAATAACTTGACAAGAGAGAGCCCAAGACCCCTCAGAGAGTGGGAAGGTCAGTGGGAGGATGAATCCAAAGGACTGGAAACCAGTTCAGCCCCAGGTCAGCTCCTCAGATGAGCCAGGACTACCAGACTTGACTTTGCTAGGACTCGGTTTTTGAAGTGTTTTGACAGGGGAAGGACTCACAGGTGAGGGGTTGATTCTTTAAGAGTCATTATTATTAGATTTTATTCCCTAGAATGAAGGTGTTTATGTCCAGTTTTTTTTTTGCCTGAGAGGTTTAGGAGGTCTGGGACCTGATTTGGATGCATTAACACAGACATCTAAAGCCACTTCAGCTGAGATGTAGAATAGGGCATAGAGGAGACACATTCCTTTCTGGCTCAGGATCATGGAATCATGGAATTATAGAATCATAGAATCACACAATCCTGGGATTATAGAACCACAGAATTATAGAATGGTTTGGGTTTGAAGGGACCTCCTGGGATTATAGAACCACAGAATTATAGAATGGTTTGGGTTTGAAGGGACCTTAAAGATCATCCAGATCCCGCTGCCTTCCCCAGGCTGGAGCACCTTCCACTAGAAGGTGGAAGGACATCCATATCCATGGGTATTCCACGTCATGAGGAAACAATACCTATAAAATTACATGAAACCCTCATTTTAAAGCAGGTGATTCAACTCCTGGGCACAGTGTCTGAATTCTGAAGGGTTGTTCTCCTGGCCAAGTACAGGTGTCTCCTTTTATTGACTGGATCTCCACCAACCTGAGATCCTTCAGCTCATTTTTAAACTGAGTAAACTGAACACTCGATAAAAAGCAAATTAATCAGTGAATTAAATGCTACCCTCAGTTTCATTCACAAGTAGAAAAGCATTTTTTTCCTACTATATCTGACACTTCTTCTCTTTCCTAACTAAATTATCAGTAACTGAAAATGGGTTGCCTGAAAATGATTTCCTCTTGTGTTGAACAACTTCACAGACAAGATCAACAAAAATATTTGGGAAAAATTAACATTCCTGGGCAAGATAAAAGAGAGGACAGAGTAAAGTGGCTTTGGAGGAGTGGGAAGGATACCATTTATCAGAAATAAAACTTCCTGTGATTAATTTTCATAACAGCAGAGAGCACAGACCTTGAAGAAGACATTAATAAAAATAAATTAAGACTGTGGGTCTTAGAAAGAGGAATAATTCTGCAATGATGTCAGGCTTCACCTAATTGTTATCTGGTCACCTTTAATCTGAGCATCATGAGAGCCCAAACCACCATTTGATAGGAACTCTGCACAGGTGCCAGGATCAAAGCTGTTACTGAAAATAAAAATAAAAATAAATTAAAACTTCTTGGAACATTCTTCCCCATTCAGCCAGGCCCATATGAATCTGAATATCTGAAGAAATCTGAACACATCCCAGTAGAAACCTGGGGTGAAAGTATCTGCTCACACAGAAGGACCTCTGAGCTCGTTTGAGATGCTCCAGAGTGTCCAAGACTTGCAAAAAGGGTTGGTGGGTGGCACAGAGGACACTGTGAGGCTTCTAAGTGACAACTAGAAGGAATGAGATGCTTATCCAGGGGCTGAGTGAGGAAAGGCTGGTGGGAGCCCATGAAACACAAACATGTTCTGGGACAAACTATCTGTAGGAAGCAAATCTTGCACAACTGTAGAAGAGATCAACATGATCCAGACCAGGGTGGAGGGGCAAAATCACAACATCTGTAAAGAGAAAAGCAGCCCTAAAGGTTTGTCCCAGAAATTGAGGGAGGATGCTTTGTAAAAAACAATTCTCTTTGCACTGTCATAGAAAATAAACCCAATTACCAAAGTGCTTTGTGGATCCAGCTCTGCAGAGGATGGGGGTCACTCTCAGAGCCCCAAAGGGAAGAGCCCTACGAGGTTTGGAGTCTCTTCACTCTTTTTTGGCTGGTTCTCTTCCCCTTCGTGCCCCTTGCCCATATGGTGGCCCTGGGGAGCAGAGGCAGCCTCATTACCCACGAGTCCTCAGGTGGCTTGAGTTGCTGATGTCCTTCAGCAAACAGCTCTTTGGGGCTTCTCCACCCCAGCCTTGACATTTTATTCCAAAAATAAGGGGGAAGCAGCCTGAATTAAAGTGCTTTTCCCAGCCAGCCCCCAGGGGCTTGTTCACCAGAGTTCAACTCTCCTATTGAGCAGCTCACAGAGGAAAACCTTCTGATCTTTCAGCTGGGTTGTTGTTTTGTTTTTTTTTATTCTTCCCTTTTTCTTTTCCTATTTTTATTTTTTTTTTAATGAAAGGTATCATGTTCCAAACGAAATGCTTGGGAACTGGCCAGCAGCATTACAAGCCTGCCTGAAATATGCTGAGAAAAGGAGAAGAAAATTGGGTTTTAGAAAGAAAAAAAAGAAATAAAAGGTCTGGTAAGACTTTTTTTTTTCCCCAGCATTTATTTTTATGAGATTTATGAGGACTTTAAACTATTGAGAAAAAGGTCTGAAAGGTTCATTTCCTTCCTGCAGCCCAGGCTGGAGACTCACAGGGAATCAAAGAAGACAGTTCCCTAATTTAGCTGCTTCTATATAGATAAACATGTCAATAATTTCTGCAGCCTGTAGTGTAATATCCTTGCATTGTTAACCTGATAAAGGTGTGATTTCTATGTGTGGCATCGATCATTCAGCTTATTAAAACCTTATTTGTCAGGCCAGCCTTAATGCAAAGAAAGGGATGTCCAGCTGGATCCTTGGTCCCTCAATCCTCCATCTCCAAATCCCAATTCCTGTGTCCCTGGATAAATCAGGTGAAGATGTGCTGAAGTAAATAACAACCAGTCAGTGATTTCTTTGCAGCTTAAACACTATGCAAAAGAACCCCAAACAGTCACTCCCAGTCTTTATATCCCCCTTCCTCTTTTATTTCTTCCTATTTCAGGGATGGAAACTCAGTGGAAAAGAGAGGTTGTGATACAGAATATCTTCAGTTTATCCCTTGCTTTGACTTGACTTGGGAAATCCTCAGGAAAACACAACCAGTCCCTCTCTGTCCACTTCAAAGAACATTTAAGCAAATTATGTAGGTTTTAATGAGATCTTGGGAAGGAAGTCTTGGCTGGGAGGGTGAGGAGGGCCTGGCACAGGTTGCCCAGAAAACACTCCCCTCCCATGGCAAAATAAAGGAATAAAGGAAGATCCCTGAACAAGTATCTTGGAATGAGTTTAGAGGAGCCCCCTAAGTTGATCTCAGGGCTGGAACACTTGTGATATGGAGCCAGGCTGGGTGAGCTGGGGGGCTCACCTGGAGAAGAGAAGGCTCCAGGGACACCTGAGAGCCCCTTGCAGGGCCTAAAGGGGCTCCA
>JAWWTY010000077.1:1320446-1330848 GCA_035222235.1 Margarornis squamiger
CAGGGCAGTGGGCACAGCCCCAAGGCTGCCAGAGCTCCAGGAGGGTTTGGATGATCCTCTCAGGGACAGGATGGGATTGTTGGGGTGTCTGTGCAGAGCCAGGAGCTGCACTGGATGACCCTGATGGGTCCCTTCCAGCTCAGGATATTCTAAAGATCAGACTGACCCATCACTAAGAGTTCAAACAAATCAAAAGGAGAAATGGCAACAAAAGGGAAGGTCAAGGTGGCCGTGCAGGTTGTCAGTGTCAGTCACTGTGGTGACACAATGGTCTTTTGGGGCAATTTTCCATGGATGGGAGAAGTGGAGAATCCTTTCCTGAATGATGCCTGAATCCTGCATGCACAGATTCCTCCCTGGAGGCTCAAGCTCTTATAGCACTGCTGCTCCTGTCTGGCCTTTTCCATGTCTCCTGGGATTGAGTTCTTGGCCTGTGCTCATGAAACAAGTCTTTCTGACCTCCACCCATCTGTCAGATTTGGAAGAAATCACTGCAGGACTAAAAAGACAGGAGGGATAGAAGAGAGTAAATGAAGACAGACAAGGTGAGCTCATCCCTTCTTGCACAGAATCCCAGGATGGTTTGGGTTGGAAGGGACCTTAAAAGTTCATCTAATCCAACCCTTTGCCACTGGGAAACCCTGATTGCATTTACTGAGATTTTTCCTACTTTTAGTCTCTCTTCTTTCACTGAAACCAGTTTGCATCTTTGTTAGGGAACAACTGACCACCAAAGCTCATAACATTCAGCTTTTGGAGCAGTTTTAATCATGTTCTAATGGAGCAACCCCTTAGGATCAATTATTCTTTGCTTGATCATGCTTGAAAATCTCACACAAACCCTCCTGGCTGGTTTTGAACTTCAGGGACACCTTCCACTAGCCCAGGTTGCTCCAAGCCCCATCCAACCTGGCCTTGGACACTTCCAAGGATCCAGGGGCAGCCACAGCTTCTCTGGGCAAGCTGTGCCAGGGCCTGCCCACCCTCCCAGGGAAGGATTTCTTCCTAATATTTAACAGAAACCCACCCTCTTTCAGCTTAAAGCCATCACTCCTGGTCTCAAGAGAGCCCATTTGCTAGGCAAGGGCAGCCTGGAACCCACATTTGAGAAGAGGAAGTAAAAACAAACAGAAAGGTCGATTTGCTGACATCAACAGAACCTGCTGGACCAGCTCCACCGATGCTGGTCCCAGGTGTTGGACAGAGGGTTCTCCATGGGTTTCAGCAAAGGGAAATCCAATTAAATCAAGGAGCTCAGCCCTTATGAGCAGCAGGAGTAGAGGAGCAGCAAATGTCTTCGTGGAGCAGTCACTAGAGAGCACCAAACATCCACACTCCTTCCAGGTGCCTTGTCCATGTGCTGTGGGAATCACTGATGTTGGGAAAGGTTGTGACTTGCCACTTGTCCCCACCTACCTCCACATGTCTCCTTTGTAGGAGAGTCCAGCATTCCTGTGAGGGTCTTCTGTGGTGGCTTTTGGGGGGACCTTTTGGGGGTGCTGAAAAGAAAGAACAGAAAGTAACCTGGCTAAAGAAAAAAATTCCCAAGCAGCAAGGGAGACTTAGGTCCTTGTACCAGAGAATTGCTGGCAATTAAGATAAGCAAAGTAAATTAAAGGTTTCCTCTATCTCCAGGCTGCTGTGGATTTGGTTTCTGTCCCAGCTGAAGGCTCACCTCCAGAGCTCAGCTCCTCAGCAATCAGCTGATTCATTCGGATTCAGGAAGTCCTTCTGCAGCATTCAGGACTTGGAGCTGCTTCATCAATCCCTGATTTGAAGGTATTTTCACTCCTAAGCCTTCCTGCCTTTATTAAGCCCTTCCTCAGCTGCTTCATCTTTGCCACACGGGTGGAAATCAGGGCAATAGTTGTGTCTGAAGAGCTGTGGGGTCATTTGGCAGCTGTGAAATTAAATATTTGGCAGCCCAAATGAACCTTCACTCTGCTCTTCTCGTGGTCTCTGTCTCACTGTTTCAATACCTGGTGGTGGGATGTTCTATCACTCATTAGCAGCATCACAGGACTTAAGTGTGTCTCTTTATTAGAACAAAAGGGTTTGGCTTCAAATGTGTTTAGGAACCAAAACTCCTATGGGATAATTTGTCCCATTTTTAAAATATATGGGTTGGCAGAAGGGTCACTGAGGGTCCCTCATCCCATTTCCTTCTGGCCTTGGCATGAATTCACCTTCTTCTTACCCTCTTTCAGTCTTTGTAGCTGCAGAAATTGTTACTTGAGCCAACCCATGAACAAGAGAATGAACCCCCCAGATGTTCTCCAGAGTACACAATGGGTTGGAAGGGACCTTAAAGACCATCCATTTCCACCCCCTTGCACCTTTAGTACAAGAATCATTCAGGTTGGAGAAGACCTTTAAGGTCATTGAGTCCAACCATAAACCCAGCACTGTCAACTCCACCAGGTTCCTTCTTTGGTTAGTCTACAGGAAAAATTAAAAAAAATAATAAAGGATTAAAACAAATTATGTTTTAAAATATCTAAATAAATTAAAATTAATAGAACTTCAGAAATAATTAAAACAAAGGATTAAAATAACAAAAGGAGCCAAACCAAAACCAGATTAGGTTTGGTTTAGACCACTACTCATTGCAAAGCTAAAAAATACCAGCACTGAGGTTAAATAGGATACCCAAAATGTTGAAAAGGGTTTTTAGGTGGAATCAAGGCACAATTCTTACAGGTTTTCAAGTAGAAGGATTAAAAACTAAACCCTTGGATTTGTTTGGGGCTTAAATAGACTTTTCCTTTAATTATTTCTACCCATCTAAGATTAAAGACATTTTATAGCCTCGACACCAAGCACTATGAAAAACCTCAAAGTCTTCCTCTGAACCTACGAAATTCAGCAGTTTTGAAACACCTCCCCTTTTTTCCTTGGCTGAGCCGGTTTGTCAAATCCAAAATTCATTTCCCAAACGCATTTTGTCCCCTCCTTGGTGTCTCAGGTGCTGAACTGGAGCAGATTTATGGCTCTTCAGGAACATCTCTCGATTCCCACCCAAAACACGCTCCCGAGGGGCCCAAAAGGAATTTTGGAAGTTGAAGAAGAGCAGAAATTTAATTAGACATGCTTGCAATGGGATGTGGCTGCAGAGGAGCCACGAATTTGGGGAGACAAATCACAGCTCACATGGTGAGACAGTGCAGAGTGAAGCTCCACAAGCTCCTGCACCAGCCCAGGTGGTGACCTGAAGTCCAGCTGGGAACCTGTTTGAGATGGTACAAGTAACTTTGTTTACTCCTTTAACTGGTTTTGTTCTCTTTTCTTAAGGGAGCTTGGATTCTAAACTGATGGTGGTCATGGAAACCCCACTAAGACCAAAAGGCTGGGACTGTGTCCGTGCATTTTCTTCCAGATCCTGGGAAAAAGGTGTCACCATCTGTATCACCTTCAGCTTCCAAAGGCAACCACCACCTCCTCAGCAGCAAGCAATGAGCAATTTTAGAGCCTCATCACACATGGAAGTGGAGCCCCCATCCCTGGAGAAACACATGGATGTGGCACTTGAGGATGTGGTGGTGGGTTCACAGTTGGACTTGATGATCTTCGAAGGTCTTTTCTGACCTTAATGATTCAGTGGGTCTGTGATGGAAACAATTTGAGCACGTTTGGATTGCAGTGGATTAGGAGCTGATTGGAAGGAATGGGAGCCTGGTTTGGGTATGGATAACATTCCTTTATTTTTCTTTTTCTGGGATATGTTGCTTCTACGTGCAGTGCGTGAATATTTACTGAGGGTTCGTTTCAAACCAAGGAAATTCTCCAAGCTCAAGTTTGGAATGGGGCTGAATGTGACCCTGTTAAGCCTGGCTTAACATCCTGCAAACTAAATCCCTTATAGCCCTGTACAAATGTGTGTCACACAGGAGAAAGGGCTCCCTTTCTCCCCCAGTTCTCCCCCAAAAAAGGGCTCCCTTTCTCCCCAAGGCAAGGGCTCCATTTCTCCCCCCCCAAAAGTACTCCGTTTCTCCCTAAAAGAAGATTTCATGACTCCTGCGCTAAGAAAAAATGCATGTTTACAAATAAATAAATAAAACTAACTAAAATAAATCTCTCTTTGTCCCAAATCTTAATCAGAACACTCAGCTTTTTTTTGTTCCTCTTCTCTCTGTGGTTTCTGGTTTGTTCCAGCATCAAAGCACAGGGACCATCACCGGGGGGGTGGGGGAAAACCAAACCAAACAGCTTTTTTGCACAATATTTACAGAACAATCCGAACTGTGTAACAAAGAGGCTGAACAATGTGGTGCCAGCACGGAATCATGGAGTGGTTGAGCTTGGAAGGGACCTCTGGAGATCATCTGCTCAAACACCTTTGAGCAGGTCACATCTGTGAGAGGTTCTTTGACTCCACCCTACTGAGGTTCTCAGGCAAACCCAACCTTTCCATGGGTTTCCATTAATTTCGAAGCTAAAGGGGCCATCTCTTTAAGTATAAAGTCAGCTGGTTAATGCTTTAAATTCAATTAATCAGTCTTTTTTATTATTTTACTTTATAAACTGTGTGGAATGAACTCTTTTGGAATAATATCTCTAATATTCCCTGACTGCATGGCCTTAGGAGAACCATGTGTCTCTTCTGCTTCATCTCCAGAGGCCACCAAGTTCATCACAGGGTTTTCCTATGGAAACAGGCTGGGAGGTTGGGACTGCTCATCCTGGAGAAGAGAGACCTTTGAGCCTCTTCCAGTGCCTGGAGGGGCTCCAGGAGAGCTGGAGATAGACTTGGGACAAGGGATGGAGGGACAGGACACAGGGAATGGTTTTAAGCTGAAGGAAGGTGTGTTTAGGTGGGATATTAAGAAGAAATTCTCTGGAAACACCGTGACAATGAACAAGTGACCATGACCTTGCAGACATAATAATGTGCTTTTAAGGACATCATTTCTCTCTGCCTTCTATGATACAGCCCATGGATTTGCAATAGGAAGTTCCTTCAAGAAATCCCTGACTTGCCCCCGATCCACAGCTGGAATTCTCCTCACTGAATCCCACACACTGGCCTGGGAGACCTGTTGGAAGAACAAGGCAAGGAAGAGGTTGAACATCTCAGACTCTGTGTCTGCTGTCACCAAACCACCCCTCCCACACAGAAACAGGCACAAATTGTCCCTGCCCATCCTTTTCTTTGTTATTAATCTGGACTGACAAGCTCTGAATCCCCCTGACACCCCCTGAAAGTCTCAGCTCCAGTTCAGATGAGCTTTCCTGGGATCAGCCACACGGTCCAGCCCTTTGTGCTCTGCAGAAATGACTGAAATCCACTTTGGTGACTTTGTTCTTCAGCCCAGTTATCAAAAGTGACTCATTAGTTGGACTTCTGCGGCTCCAGGTCTTGACAAAAATAAATCACTTCAACAAAGAGCAACGTTCTGTCCTCACCGTCTGCCTGCTTTTATTTGCCTTTTCTCTCAAACAAGCTATTTATTTGGAAAATATTACAAGAACACTTAATTTTGATTACATGAAAGCAACTTGACCGGCTGATTAAGGGATGTTTTCCCTTTAGGAACACACGAACAAATTTGGGGGTAATTTTACTATCAAAAGACAGAATGTTTGAACTAGAAGGAAGAATTTGCACCAGCCTGGCTTCCAGGAACAATGCTGTTACCAGATGTTGATGGGAATGGAGGACAAAAAAAGGCAGTAGCTTAGCACAGTGAATGAGAAAACCTCGTCACATCTGCCTTCAGGCTTTCAAACCTTCAAGCTCAGCCATTAAAATATATAAGAATCTACATTTTGTGACACCTTCCAGAGAAAACCTGAAAGCCATTTGGCTTATGAGAAGTGCTGTTCTCAGACAAGCCAGGCTGTCCAATGTCTTTGTTCTTCATTGCTTGCTCTGTGCGAGCGTGGAACTGGAAATCCTTCCTGTCATCGTCAGCTAAAAGCATTGTTTTCCAGGGCCACTAATTCGAAGGGAATGGTGCAGTTTGAGCACAGAAGGGACTTTATGCTTTGCACATTCGCTCTCCTCTCCATCATATGGCTGAAATTGTTTACAGATGAAAGGGAATAATCAGCAGAGCCAGACTGGCAAAGCCTGTTGTTTACCCCGAGCAAAAGGAGCCTCAGACCAGAGCTGGTTTCTTTAGGAAGGAATTCTGTGTTATTTTCCTCTTTCTGTAGTTTTGGGAAGATGAGAATGGAGACCAAAAGGAATGTACAGGTGTAACCCAATGGAGGTCATACAAGAAATGAGAGAAGGGGTTTGGGGCAGGGATTGAGGTGGTGCTTTTCCCTTCCTGGGAGCCTGTGGGATTCCTTCTCCTGGAGATCTGGTCTTTCCCAGAATCCCAGAGCCCACTCAAAGTGCTCCCCAATATGGAGAAATGACTGCATGAACCTGGAAAATGGTAGTTATATGTTTTAAAAAATAAAACTTAATGTCATTAAGTTGTGTCAGGAGAGGTTGGGTGGGATCTCAGGGAAAGGCTCTTTCCCCAGAGGGTGGTGGGCACTGACCAGGCTCCCCAGGGCAGTGGGCACGGCCCCAAGGCTGCCAAAGCTCCAGGAGGGTTTGGACAATGCTCTCGGGGGTATTGTGGGATTTCTGGAATTGTCCTGTGCTGGTCCAGGAGCTGGAATTCTTGTGAGTCCCTCCCAACCCAGGATATTCCATCATTCCAAGACACCCTGGTCTCTTTTCTTCAGTCTTTCCAACAATCTTCACTCAATATGTCAGTGCTACAAATAATGTTTATGGAAAACAACAATTCCTATAGAACACCCATCTCTACTCCCCAGAAAAGCAAAAGGAGTTGGCCATTTCAACCCAAAGTTCCAATTCAAAGCTGCCTTTGGTCCAGCTGGGCATTTCTGTGCCCTCTCATCTCAGGAGCCACCAGAGGTGCAGTCAAGTAGAAAGATGTGATTGCAAGATCTTAGGGAACCATTTTTTCCAGGTAGGTTAGAAAGGAAACTAAAAACAATGCTTTTGTCCCATAAATTATTCCAGCTCTTTTTTTCCCTGTACCAATTCCAGATAATCTGCATTTCTGGGATGGGGAAACAGGGTTGACTGAACAGGAATGGCTACTAAATATTCTGTTGGCATCCAGTGAGTGCTGGAGAATCCTCACTTCTCCAAATTTAAATGCCTTGACTAAGCCTCACTCACCTTCCCACATGATCTAACGTGTCAGATGCATCCTCTGGTGCACGTCTGGGGTATCATTCCTAAAAATATTCCTGCAGAACGATGCAACCACTTGTGATTCTGGGGCTGTGACTCCCTTTTCCCAGCTCAGTGGCTCCCCTCACACAAATGTCCCTTTCAGTTTGTCACTTATGGAATCACAGACATTAAGGTTGGAAAAGAGCTCGAAGATGAAGTCCAGCCTGTGGTTCTGTGATGATTTCCAGAGATGTTTGCAGACCAGCTGAGCTTTGACTGACAAAATATGGCATCACAAGTCTAATATTGAGCACCTCAAAAAGCCTCAGATTAAATCTTGCCTGGGTTATGTAAAAGCAGAGATATCTGTATGTTTTCACCTGATTTTAACTAATTAAACATCGATCATCCAGCTTGGCTTTGGAGTTAAAGAGAGACACAGCTCATCTCCCATCCTGAGAGGGAGAATGAACCTCTTTCTAGATGTATTTATTTCTCTGCAATGATTTTAGGGGCAGCAGCACAGAAATATCTGGCATAACTTCCAAACAGATAAAAATCAGTCCTACCCTTCCTTCCACAGCATTCCACTGAGCTTAGTCCTTGTCCATTCAGACCCCCAAATTCCCATATCAAGGAGCTCCTTTAATGAATGTTTCTTTAAAGCATTTACCATTGTCAAGCTTGGAGTGATCTGAGATCTTCACATATTATTGCAATGACCAACAAGTCTATAAAATAAGGGCAGCACTCGTGAAAAGCCAGGTTTTATTTAGAATGAGTTTGTCTCTTTGCTGGTTTTAGAGCCCTGATCTACCTAATGGCCTTTTTTTTTTTTTTAAATTCGCATTCTTTCAACACCAAATTTCCTTTTTGCTGCTTTAACAACACAGGATGGATTGATTCCATACAGGAATCTGGTGGCACATACATATTTCTTGTGTCCTTTTTATTGGGGCTGACTGGGGATATGGTACAAGTTAAGGGCAGCTCCGTAATGGCTTTCACATGATTGCTGGAGGAAAGCATGCCGAGTTCTTACCTTCATCCAGCTCCAAGAAAGGGGGAGAAGGGGAAAAAAAAAGTGTTATTAGTTTTTGAACATGTGCAAATTCCATATCAGGGGAGTGTCTGGAAAAAAAAATGCTGTTATCCCAGAGGAATAACAAAGAACACGGTCCCTGAAAAAAGGTGTGTCTAAATAAAACAACAATAAAGAAGCAGCAGCAAACCCAAACCAAAACAGAGAAGAAACCAGCCTCGAGTCTGGAGGACTCCAAAACCATCTGTGGGGGTGTGGCTGTGTTT
Source organism: Margarornis squamiger (assembly GCA_035222235.1). NCBI lineage: Eukaryota > Metazoa > Chordata > Aves > Passeriformes > Furnariidae > Margarornis > Margarornis squamiger. Next base: position 1,328,899 of record JAWWTY010000077.1, read on the forward strand.
CTGCAACCACTCTGAGCTTGGGTCGCTCTCAGATGTGTGGACAGAAGGACAAATGGCCCTTTGAGTGCCCAACAGACAACGTGGGTGGAAGGAGGACAAGACTTCATGTCTACTGACTCTCCATCTGGGGTGAAGGCAAAGGCAGAGCAGGACAATTCACAGTGACAGGATATTCCTGAGTTGGAAGGGACCCCCAGGGATCACTGAGTCCAACTGCTGAAGACCAGGAGGGTGTTTGGTGGTGGGACACACATGATGACACAGAAGATGCACCCAGAGGTGTGACACGCAGGAAAAACATAGGATTCCCCAAAATTCCTCACTAAAAGGGTGTTATAAGAGGGGAGGCTCCCAGAGCTGAGCAGTAACACCAGGGGTGTGTGAGGGGAGCACACTGAGGAGCAGCCACCATCATTCCTCAAGCATTGACTTCCATGGATTGACCCTGAGTGAGGTGGTGGGAATCCCTCCTTGTGTGTGCCAGCAGTTGGATGGAAAGCTGCAGATGGGAAAGTGTTGATTGCTGGAATAACAGTGTCTCTGCAGTCAAATTTTTGATTGAACCTTCTGTTCTGCACCCCCACTTGCAGCCCAGCAGCTCAGATGCCTCCAAATTCCCACACAGGAAAATGGGGTGACTGAATCCTGGGATTAAAAGCCCGACTCTGTCCATGGCAATGGGCAGTACTTCAGACCTGAGCTGTCTCACTAGGTTTGTGAGACAGCCAAGTGTAGGTCCCCCAGTGGTGTCAGTCCAAAAACCTCAGAGAAGAACCTGGACTTTGCCAACTTCTCCAGATCCCTGTTCAGTTGGAAGCAGGTGATTCCTGGGATCACACATATAGGAACATACAAATGGGGATGGGCATGGTCACTGGGTGAGAGGGCTCTGCTAAATCCTTGCTGTCTGAGCTCTGAAAAAGGCACGTGAAAGTTCCCTGGAGACAAATAAGACTTTAATTTCCACTTCTAACCTGCTTGTCTTTCATGGAAAAAAAAGTTATTCTCTATATGCAGAATAAAAGATTGACCATACACAGATTTAAAGGATAAAGGATGTTTTCCATGATTTCAGCTTCCCTTGTCCATGCATCCATGCCACAGCAAGAGCTGGAAACTCCTGTCTGTCTCTTTTCATCCTGTTGTTTCCCAAGGCTTTAAGAGAACAGCCTCACTTCTGAAATGTGTCTTTATTTTAGCTTGTTTACATGTATCACCAGGATTCCACAGCTGATTTAAATATAAGTCACTTCTCCGACTTCCACTGGATAGTGATTTATTAAATCTGAAGCCTCATCCCAGTGAATCATCATCTCGTGTTTTCGGGTTGTAACTTAAACAAGGAACCACAATGCCAAAGAGATACCTAGAGCAAAACAAGAAAGAGAACGGCTTCTTTTTTGAATAAAAAAACCAAATTAATGTCTGTGCATTTTGGTGAACACAAGGTTAGAAATGACATTCTTAGCTGTCGTTGCTTTTTACAGCTTCCTTTCGAGCTTAGACCCAGTTTGGATCATGGAAATGTTGTGAGAAGGGAGAAGAAATTTCAGTTTTCAGATGCTGTGCCCGACCTGACCATCACATCAGCCAAAATGGGGTGTTTGGTGTGTTGGAAGAGCAGGGGGGTTCAGACACACTCACAGAATCATTTAGGGTGGAAAGACCTCTAAGATCGTCAAGTCCAACACTTAAGCCAGCCCTGCCAAGGCCACCACTGACCATGTCCCCAAGTTCCACATCCACAGGGCTTTGAAATCCCTCCAGGGATGGGGAGGGCAGCTGTGCCAGGGCTGGACAGCCCTTTCCAGGGGGGAATTTAACCAGTGTCCAACCTGACCCTCTGCTCCTGTCCCTGTTCCCTGGGAGCAGAGCCCGACCCCCCCCCAGCTCCCCCCTCCTGGCAGGGACTTGCAGAGCCAGAAGGTCCCCCCTGAGCCTCCTTTTCTC
>JAWWTY010000077.1:1335241-1351004 GCA_035222235.1 Margarornis squamiger
CAGAACACAGGCTATTGAATATTATATATATATATATATATATATATATATATTTGTGAGAAATGAGGGCCATGAGCCCAAGCTTCTCTTCTCCTGGTGGGAGTTATGACAAACCTTGGCATCGGGAACAAAATCCTGAGAAATCCTGCTTGAGGAAAAGTCTCCCTTTGGCCAAGAACCTTCATTTTCAATAGTTCAGCACTTGAGGACCAAACTCCAGGGCTGATAATGACACTGGTCATGGCTAGGGGACAACAAGCCACTCTGACAGGAGGTGACAAAAAGCTTGTCCCCCTCCAAATGACATCTGCTTCCGATCCATCTAAATGGGAATATTCCATGGACATCACCTAGGAGGAACCTGCTTGGTAAGTGAGAATTATCCTGCTGGAATTCCAGAACCTGCATCTCAGCTGCCACAAACTGTGACTCCCCAACCTTGGCCACGAAGCCAGGGAAGGTCTCCTGCTTTACATCACATTTATTCCAGCTGGCTGAGACCTCAGAATGTGCATGAATTTGGGTAAAAAGCTGTTTCATAGCTCTACCATCTCATGTGTTTTTCCAGCCTCTCACCTGCAGCCTCCTGGCATGTGGAGGGAGGTCCCTGGCGAGCTGCTGAGGCACCTCCATCAGAAGAGGAGGCCAAGCTTGGTGTCACTCCCTGTAAATGTTCCATGCGGGGTTCTGCACCTTCACAGAAAGTGTTGGAGAGCCTGCAAAGTGACAAAGGTTATAAACCACTTTGTTACCCCACAGCAACATTCCCTGAGGAGAACATTGCTGGCCTTCAGCAGCCACCATCTCCTCAGGAGCTGGCAGAGAAAGCTTGTCCTTGTCACTCCTGTCACCCCCATGGACCTGTTCAGCACTCCTTGTCACTCCTGTCACCCCCACGGACCTGTTCAGCACTCCTTGTCACTCCTGCCACCTCCATGGACCTGTTCAGCACTCCTTGTCACTCCTGTCACCCCCATGGACCTGTCACCCCCATGGACCTGTTCAGCACTCCTTGTCACTCCTGTCACCTCCATGGACCTGTTCAGCACTCCTCCATCACTTCCCAGAGCCCCTGCCTGGTCTCCAAACCTCATTCCTGCACGAATTGGCTCCTAACGCTTTCCAGATGTTTTATTGTCCTCCAGGTGATGGGGAAAATATTTTGTCTCAAATTCCTTTCCCTTGTGGTGGGTTCTTTCTTTGCCCAGTTTTTTCCCAGTCTGAGTAAAGGACCAACCAACACCTCTTCTTTCTGCAGTCCTGGAGGGTTTTCCTTAACTTCAGCCTTACATTTAGGCTCTGGAATGTAATCCTGTGAGGAGCAGCTGAAGGAGCTGGGGGGGCTCAGCCTGGAGGAAAGGAGGCTCGGGGGGACCTTCTGGCTCTGCAAGTCCCTGCCAGGAGATTGTAGTGAAGTCAGGGGTGGTCTCTTCTTCCAAGTGACAAGTGACAGACCAGAGGGAATGGCCTCAGGTTCCAGCAGGGCAGGTTCAGTTTGGGTATCAGGGGGGGAAAAAATAACCTGAAAGGGTTGTAAAGGATTGGAAAAGGCTGCCCAGGGAAGGGGTGGAATCACCAGCCCTGGAAGGGCTCCAAAAATGTGTGCATGTGGCACTGGAGGCCATGGTTTAGTGGTGAAAATGGATTTGAGCACCTCAGGGGTCTTTTCCAACCTTAACAATTCAGTGATTCAAGAATGTTCTCGGATCTTCTCATCTGGGACTTCTTTACTGGTTTGGCTCATTGATCTTCCAGGTTTTCCAACCTTAGGATTCCTTGTTTTTAGGGTTGGCAGGAGGACGAGTCTGGGGTACTCTGAAGTCGCTGAATGTCAGAGTTTTTCCTCCACCTCAAGGTGTTACAGCATTTTAATTCATGTGCATCCTCCTAATTCGGGTCATAATCTTGATTGGGAGCTCAAACAGAGACAGCAGGAGTGGTTTTATAGATTTTTATTATTTTTTTTAGGTAAACCTCCCTCAATTTTATTGCTTCTGTTATTTTTATGATTTGTCTTGTTTGTTTTCGTCATTGTGCCTTTTCTTTGGAGCATTTCTGAATTGGTCACTGAATATATTTTCAATATAGTTCCGATTTTAAGGAACTCACTGGCAACTGAACTTACCAAAATTCACAGGCAAGGCAAGATTTGCAGTGGTCAATACATTTTATTACACTGAATATCATCCCTTCCTCGAAATATGTTCTGTTTCAGGCAGTGCCCTCTCTCTAGATCCCAGGTCTCAGGGAAACTCCTCTTTCCCCCAGAATTACAAACTCACAATTCCTTAATCCCTGCTCTATCAGTGCTCCCAAATTACTTTTTTCTTGTCTAAAGAGAATTTATCTAAAAGAAAAACATTCCTTCAGCATCCCTGTCAGGTGAAGTGACCTAATTCTTCTTCTTTGAGGCTTTGACTGGTGCATCAGAACATCCCAAATTTACTTCCAGAGCCATCACATGGATTTCGTGGTGGCATCACATGAAGGATTCAACATTCCTGTCTTTTCCTCCTGCCCTGTGATTTTGGACAAACCACTCCAATTCCAATCCCTGGGGAATATTGATCCCATCAGGAACTACCTCGTTGCTTCAGAACAAGCTCATCCGTGTGTGGATATCCCTGGCAAGGGTTCCAGGGGAAACATAAATCAGGTGACAATGTAAATCAGGCGACAACATAAATCAGGTGACAACATAAATCAGGTGACAATGTAAATCAGGTGACAACATAAATCAGGTGAAAACATAAGTCCCAGTGAAATCTGGAGTCTTGAGCCCCTGCAATTGTATCTAAGGCTGGCTGGGTTATTCCTGACCCTGGACAATGGGATAATGACTTTCCCAAAAAATGACAGGTATGCCATGCCCTTTGGCCCATTTAATCCCTTGGATTAATGTATATTTGAGATTTTGTGCTCTGCTTATCTCTAAAATATTTTTAAAAGCTCCTAAAATTGCATAAATGTATCTTGATTCAGGTCATCTTGCTATGAATTGGACTTTCACTCCAGGCTTAGCAACTTTGAGCAGCTTCCCCCTGTCTCACAATATTTTATTCCTTGAAAGAAACGATCCCACCAGGCTTAATCACCATCATAAAAACTAAGAGGGGGAAAATGTTGTCAGAGATCCAAACATACAAACTTTATGCCCTGAACAGCTTTGATTCTGGTTCTTATTCTCACCCGTGCACGGATTTATTGAAAAGAAAAAAAAAAAGAGAGAATGAAAAACCCCCTTGCCATTTATTCATTTTCCACTTAGGTTATTGTGGTTAAATCAAAAAGAAGTGTCAGGGCTCGGGGAGCTGAAAGCAGCTCCGCTTTTTCCATGGGGAGGGGTCACATGGTTTCCATTTGCTCCATGAAAAAACTCCTGGCTTTGGTTCTTTGCACTGTCTGGAATGGGATAGAATTCCATCCCTGCTGCCAAATGTCCTGGATCGTGGAGGAAACTCCTGCCTTTTGGGCCATCTCAGGGAGCTGCTGTTAAAAATGATTTCAATAGTAAATATGAAATTTAAAAAATTACATTTATTATTATTGTTATGGTTATTATAATCATCATTATCATCATTATTATCATCATCATCATTATTGTTGTTATTATTATTATCATCCTCATCATTATTGTTATTATTATTATCATCCTCATTATCATTATTATTGTTATCATTATCATTATCATTCTTATTATAATTATAATAACCATTATTATTGTTATTATTATCACCATTATTATCATAATTATCATTATGTATGTTATTATTATTATTAGAATCATCATTATAATGATTGTTATTATTATTATCATCATTATTATTGTTGTTATTATTATTGTCATCATTATAATTATTGTTATCATCATCATCATCATCAGTTATTATTATTATCATCACTATCATTATTGTTATTATTGTTGTTATTATTATCACCATCATAATTATTTTTGTTATATTATTATTATTATTATTATTATTACTATTATTATTATTATTATTATTATTATTATTATTATTATTATTGTTGTTGTTGTTGTTGTTGTTTGAAGCCCTTCTAGGAGAGGAGGGGAGGACTTGGGGATGGAAATGAACTGGGATGGAGAGGATTTGAGTCCAACTCTTTTCCAGAGTGGATTTCCCCAATCCCTGGTGAAATCCATAGGAAGATTTTTGGGAATGTGAATCCCCCCCTCAGGACCCCCTCGTGGTGTTTGCAGCGGGAAGGGCAAGGGAAAAGTTGGGAATGGGATCAGTGAAATTCCAGAGCTCCTGGATTTGTGGGATTTCATTGTCGCCCTACAGGCATTTTGGCCATTCCAATGACATGGAAAATGAGGGAAACCGGGATGGAAAATATTCCAGGTGGGAATGTCATGTCTAGGAAAAAAAAATGGGAATATTTTGGGAAAACAGTCAGTGAATTAATAGAGACCAACTCAGAAAGGCTTTTCAAAGGGAAGAAATCATTAAAGGCACAATACAAGAGTGGGAGAAATTATGAAATAAAATATAAATGTATAGAATTAATTCAAATATAAAATTATAAAAATAGTAAAAAATAAAATTGAATGTGGGTTTACCTAAAAATAATGAAAAATCTAAATTATAAAAATAATAATAATAATAAAAATTGAATGTGGGTTTACCTAAAAATAATAGAATATATTCATTAGAAAAAATTTTAAAAGCAATAAAAATTAATTTAAGTTTAGTCAAAGAAATAAAAAATATAAATTATAAAAATAAAATAAATAGGATTGAATGTAGGTTTACCTAAAATAATGAAAAACCTAAATTATAAAAATAATTTAAAAAAAAATAAAATTGAATGTGGCTTTGCCTAAGAATGATGAAAAACCTAAATTATAAAAATAAAACCCCAATAAAATGTAATGTACGTTTATCTAAAAATAATATAAAACTCTAATTATAAAAATTAAAAATACCAATAAAATTGAATGTAGGTTTACCTAAAAATAATAAAAAAATCTAAATTATAAAAATTAAAAACTCCAATGAAATTGAATATGGGTTTACCTAAAAATAATACAAAATCTAAATTATTAAAATTAAGAAATACCAATAAAATTGAATGTAAGGTTACCTAAAAATAATACAAAATATTAATTATGAAAATAAAAAGCAATACAATTGAATGCAGGTTTACCTAAAAATAATAAAAACTGTAAATCATAAAAATAATTTAAAACCCCCAATGAAATTGAATGTAGGTTTCTCTCAAAACAATAAAAAATATATATTAAAAGTGTGTTAATAAATAAAACCGAATGTGTGTTTATCTCAAGTAGATTGTATGGGGTGCATCTAATTTCAATATATATAGATATCCTTATCAATAATAAAAATTGGTGATGAATAGAAAATGGCACTTCATCATTATCGTTGTCGTTGCTTTAGAGATTTATAAATATGTAACACATAAACATATTGAAGTGTGTATAATTCTGAGAACATTCTTGAATCACCGAACTGTTAAGGTTGGAAAAGACCCCTGAGGCCCTCAAATCCATTTTCACCACTAAACCATGGCCTCCAGTGCCACATGCACACATTTTTGGAGCCCTTCCAGGGCTGGTGATTCCACCCCTTCCCTGGGCAGCCTTTTCCAATCCTTTACAACCCTTTCAGGTTCTTTTTTCCTGCAGCCAAAGGATCTTCAGGTTGAGCTCTGAATGCAGCAAACATTTTGGAGCTCAGCGCTGGGAACTGCTGACCTCAGAAAAGCATTTGAAGTTTCCAGCTTCACTTTGGTCCTGGCGCAGAAAGAAACAGCACCAGGCAGAGATTTTCCACTAAAAAAGAGCCAGGTAGGTCAGGCTGAGGTGCAGAATTCCACTTGGTGGGATCCATCACAAACAGGAGAAAGCCACAGGCACACTGGGGATTTGAAATGACTTTATAAGTTCTCAATGACTTCTTTACCCTTTCCCTCTATCGGCCCCAACCCCCTCGATTATCCAGAAACCTGAAGAATTGATCGTTTTCTCTAAAGTCTTTCCACCCTATTTTTGACTTAATATTTTTTCCCTGGGATTTCTCAACCAGCTCCTGCCCAAGATACAATCTTCTACCACGTGTAATCCATGCTTAGGAACAAGTTTTCCATGGAGCTTTAGACTTGTTTACACGTGTTTGTGCGCCCTGTTGTTTGCATGTTCTTGCCTTGTTCCAAAGCAGAGGGGGAGTTTCGTAACACCAGAAGCTCTAACAATTACTGGAAGTCAGATTTTCATTCTCTCTCCATTTTTTTCCTAATAAAGATTGACTGTGGACTTGGAAAGGGGGAATTTTTTTGGGGGGTTGTTTTTGTTTGGGGATTGAGTTTGGATCTCAACAACACTCAGACAACAGGAGAAAAACACTCAGGAAAGACTTCGTGATTTCCAGCAAAAATCAAAGGAAATTAATGCATTTCTTGAAAACTCTTTCTGGAATTGAAATATCGATGAAAGGAAAGTGATAAAATTCTTTCAAAATCTTTCCAGGGCTTAAGCATTGATGAAAGTAATCTCTGAATTTTTAAAATGAAAAAAAAAAATAAAAAAGGAGAGGAATAAAAACCTTCTTCCTTCAACATTCTCATCTGCGTTTTTAGGAGCTTTCCTGGAAGAAAATTCCAAGGTAGTGCCTTTGATTCTTGTGAAATTGGGAGTCACACCTTAATTTTGATAAAGATTTTGCTGCTCCCCAGCATCAAATTCACTTGAGGGAATTTGAATCTCTTTCTTTTTCCAGCATCGCAACCCCGACCTGACACTTTGCTCATTCATCCCACTCTACATACTACATATTATCCAGGGCAATGGGTGTTAATAAGCTCGGTTTAATTTCCAATATTTAATTAATATTATTGGCTGTGCTGCCAGTGAGCAGCACCCAGCAGCACCTCCTTCCTCGAGGGATCCTTGTGCATTTTTCTTCCCCTTTCTCCCCATGGCACCGAGGCTGGAAACCATCCCCACAGTCCTTTTTCCAGGACACAGGGATGAGATTTGCTCCTGGAAGCCACAGCTCCCGGCTCCTTTCCCACCGCCCAGATCAGAAGGATTGCTGATGAGTGTTCCTTGGCAGCCACCCCGGTGAGATTCCAGGGAATGTGGCTTCCAGTGGATATCACGGACACACCCACGGTTATTTGCTGCCTCCCACATGTCCACACACGTGTGCAGATAAGCAGGAACATGATCCCTCTCTGCAGAGACAGCTCAGCCCCATCTGTGTCCCTTCCAGCCCATGAATAACCCTAACCCAGCTCTGACAAGGACATGGCTCTCCCCCCTGGAAAACAACATGGATATCCATTGGTGAAGGGAATGTTTGAGAGGCATGAGAAGTTTGAACAATTCAAGTTCCTGAGCACAAAGTAGCAAAGAGAGTTATGGAAGCACAGAATCATTAAGGCTGGAAAAGATCTCCAAGAGCAAGTCCAGGCTTTGACCAAGGCAACAAGACCATGTCATGAAGGGCCACATTTACTCATTTTTTGAACACTTCCAGGGATGGTGCCTTCACTTCCTTGGACAGCCTGTTCCAGTGCTCTGCCACTCTCTCAGTGAAGAAGTTTTTCCCAATATCCCACCTGCCCTGCCCTGGCCCAGCCTGAGGCCGTTCCCTCTCCTCCTGCCCCTGTTCCCTAGGAGAAGATCCCAACCCTCCCCTGGATCCATCAGGGACTTGCAGAGCCAGAAGGTCCCCCCTGAGCCTCCTTTTCTCCAGGCTGAGCCCCCCCAGCTCCCTCAGCCCCTCCTGCTGCTCCAGCCCCTTCCCAGCTCCCTTCCCTTCCCTGCACACTCCAGCCCCTCCGTGTCCTTCTTGTCATGAGGATCCCAAAACTGTGCATGAGTGGAAGCTGGGCTTGGCATGGATTCCTATCTCAGGAATACATGTTCAGCATGTCTTCAGAGGAGGAGACCCACGCCTCATGGTAGATGGTTTTTTCCACAGAAAAATTTCTGTCACTTCAGAAAGTCACTTTATATCTCAGGTTCCAATTCTTTGGCTGCACAGTGAGAACAGGGGTTTTTATTTCACCACTGTGAGGTCGGGTCTCCACAACAAGGGCACACACAGGAGTGCAGAGTGTGCAACACCTTGGGGTTAAAGTCTTGCTGGGTCATCTGCTGCCCTCAAAATGCAAAACTCTCCATATTCACAGTGCTGACCTCAGTGGGAGCTGACGGAGCTCAGTGGGAGCTGATGGAGCTCAGTGGGAGCTCCAAAAAGACCTTAAACACCATTAAAGTTTAGCCCAGTGGCTCAAAACTTGCTATTGGGAGTGAAGATTCCCAACAACTGCAGCACATGGAAGTGTCCATCACACTCCTCACTCCTTTCTGCTGCCGGTTCAAGTGGCTCCTCCACTGGGACTTCCACAGTACTGACACTCAGCTACCATCACTCCAAGGTTTCCCAAGATCAGCCAAGGGATTTCCTCGCCCACAGCCACATTCCCGGGTTTCCACCTGCCCTTTGGCTCCAGTGGCAGGGTAAGGCCCCTTTCTGCCATCAGGTTATCTCACCCGCCTGATAACAGGCGCAATTATCTCGGCTCGTCTCAGAGCCAACCTCCCCGCTCCCTTCATGGTGACACCTAAGTGCTAATTAATATGCAAAATGATAACGGATCTGTAACAACTAACGGCTCCCCAAAAGTGAAAGTGAAAGGTGAGTTCCTTGGAGCACATTTTAAGGCATAAAAAGCAGTGGTTTTCAAGACCAATTGCAGGTGTTTACTCACCGATCATCTCATGATCACCTGTGTTGGGAGAGTGGAATTTTTTTGGCATTAACATCCCTGTAATTCCCTCAAAAAGGGAATTGAGCCACTGTTTGGTGTTTTATAGTGCTTTGATTTGGAAGCAAAGCCCAAAAATAGGAGAGACTGTTGAGAGGTAATGGCTTTCTCCACCATCTTCCAACCACCTGACAGGAGGTTGGAATGAGGTGGGACTCAGTCTCTTCTCACAGTGACAGGATGAGAGGAAATGTCCTCCAGTTGCTCCAGAGGAGCTTTAATTCAGATATCAGGAAACATTTCTTCATGGAAAGGGTTCTCAGGTGTTGGAACATGCTGCCCATGGAAGTGGTGGAGGCCCCATCCCTGGAGGTGTTCCAAGATGGTGTGGATGTGACACTTGAGGTAACCACGGTCGTGCTGTGGGGTGACGGTTGGAATTGATGATCTTAGAGGGCTTTTCCAACCTTAACGATACCCTGATTCAGGTGTGTTCCCAGCTCTTATCTGGGAAGTCGTTTGGTTTCTGCCCTGTTTGTTCTTCCCAGAGTTCTAATGCACCAACGCATTCCCACAGGGAAGGTTTATAACCCCAATAAACAACAGTCTTCCCTCCCTTCCCAGAACACAAAAGAACTGCTTCCCACTGTTCTAACCTTCACCAACAGCTAAAATCCTGCCATGGCCACCATTCCCACCAGCTCCTGCTCCATCACCAGTGGCTCTTACTCCAGCAAACCAGTTTGCACAATTTCCCCCTCCAAATCCCCCCGCTTTTGCACCAAGATGAATAAATCCTCTCTGCTTTCTGGTAACCTCTCCTCAATGTTTGTGGCCCGTTACCAGGTTCCCCGTGCTGTGCCTTCAGAGCCAAACCATTCATCCCTGCTCATGACTCACAGGCCGCTTTCTTCAGCCAATAAATCATGAAGTTGGGTCTCCCCCAACATGCCCAAGAGTCATAGAATCCTGGAATATGCCGAGTTGGAAGGGACCCATCAGGATCGTTGAGCCTCCTCTGGCTCATGTGGATCTCAGTGGTGATGGAGTGCCCAGGAGCGACTGCAGCATCCCAGGTGTGCTCTCCCAGCCCCAGCATGAAGGAAGGTCCCTTCTCTGCCCCCTGACATCCTTCCCCTTGTTCTCCAGCCCAGCCCCATTGGTGGTCCAGCTTTTGCAATGCCCTGGAATGCCACAGCTGTGTCTGCTGTCCATGACACGGTATCTTTGCCACGATGTCCATGTCCTGGTATCTCTGTGTGTACAATTGCTTCTGTCTGCCCTTGAGGAGGTTGATTTCAGACTATTTCCATGCCCACAGGAGCTGTATGGACTGCCCTTCCCCGCTTTGTTTTCAGGTGGTTTCTCCCCTTTGTGCCCACCTTGTCTTCCCACCCCTGTGACCCTGGGATTAGCTCAGTTGGTGTTGGTAACACCAAAGTTGTTGGTTTGATCCCTGTGTGGGCCCTTCAGAGTTGGACTCAATGATCCTTGTGGGTCCCTTCCAACTCAATATACTGTTTTGTGTCTCAGCCTCACTGGTCTTTGCTGATCCTGCTGAGCCCCCTCCCCTGGGGATGAAAATATCTTTCCTGAAAATATCTCCCCTTACCACAGAAGTCTCGATTTATTCTCTGTGAGACCACCATGCACCTTCTATGCAGCCTCTTGGGGGGAAGGAGAGCCCAAGAAAAGCTTCTTACAACCCTTAATCCCAAACCTGCTCTAGTTCTTCTCTCCCAACAGGAATTATGGAAGCAGGTGGTCCCTGAAAGGCTGGTGAACCTGCCTGGAGCAGATTTGCTCTGCCAAAGAAGAACCTCTGCCCTTTCTGTTCAGGGCATTTAACCCTGTGTGCCATGAACATCAAGAACCCACCTCTAGGCTGCACCCACTCCACTAAATTAGAATCACAGAATCCTGGGATGGTTTGGGTTGGAAGGGACCTTAAAGGTCATCTGTTCCACCCCTCTCCCATGGGCAGGGCCAATCACACAGCTAAGTTTTGGCAATTCATTGTCTGAGTAACTGCAGAGAAATCACACCAGATTCTGCTCTGGTTTACTTTATCTGCTCATTCCAGCTGAGAAGGTCACAGCAGTGAAACATCTCACACACATTTCCTCCCTGGTGTGACATCCACACCAACATATCACGGACAAGGGTGAGGACAACCAGAGGCCTGCGAAAGGGGACACAACAAAACCAGAAAGAGAACAAGCCCTCAGCAGGTTTCTCCCTCCTTAATAAAACTCTCCAAGCAAATCTCCATCTTCAAAACTCCAGACCACTTCTTGTTGTTTTGGGGTTTTTTTGTTGTTTTTTTTTTTTTTTTCCTTTAGGGTTTTTATTCCTTTCCCTTCCACCCCATGAATTTTGCAGGAGATATGAAAACCTTCACACTCACCCAAGTCCCTGGGGAGCTTTAAACCACCTCTAATCACTTCCCAGAGGTCATACGAAGCAAATCAGCTGAGAGTTTTCAGTTGTTCCCCTCATCTTCCTCCGAACCACGATTTTAGCTGCCTTTACCAGGAGTGTTTATGGAGGATAATCCCACTGCAGGCACTTCCTGCAGCCATGTGTTCTTCATTTGGAAGTATCGCATAGAAACGCTGCATCTCGTGGCATTTCCAAATAAAAACCTCATGGTCCTCACTCTGAAATGCTGCAGAAAGTTCTACCCTTGTGGAATTTCAGGGGTAAGAACTGATTTCTTTTTTTTTTTCCTTCATTCTTATTAGAAAAAAAAAGGTCTAAGCAAAGACTTTTTTTGGCACGAGGACAAAACTCTGCTCTGGATTTTATTATTTGAACCCCTTAAGGAAAAATCATCCCAGCAGCCGCCTCTACCTGATCATAAAGTATCAAATCTGGGTGGATTGGTACTTTAGCTCAGAGCTTCATTTCACTTTCCTCTGTCCCCTCCACATGACACTGGGGAGTTGTTTATGGACAAGATCAAACTCAGTGGGAAATCAAACTCCAGTGGCGTTTTCCCCTGGAGTGGAACCACATGGAATTCCACCCAAACCCCCAGCACAGCCAGGGCACTTTGTCCCTTCACAGCCAAGGGGAACAGCAGAGACTCAAAGCAAAGTAGATTTCAATATTCTTGTTATTCCAACAGAAAGCAAGATCATTCCAAGCATTTGATATGAAGTATTTCCTACAGTTAATAAATTTATCTAATTAGTGCTGCAGCAAGAAAAGGCTTAATTTTATTGTTTTGACTCATTTTGTGGTACTGGGGCATTTTCTTCTCTTTCACCTGTGAATATTCTTGATTTGCAATAATTTAATTTTGCTGATTGTTTAAAAGAGTTTAGTTCATTTTTCCATCTAATTTTCCCTTTCTTGCCCTTTCGATTCTGTTTCTGTCTCTAAATTTTCTCTTTCTCCCTCTAAGCTTTGCAACACTTTTCATCATTCCATATGTGTAAATGCTGTATGAAGATAACTCAAAGAGCCATTATATTCCAAATATGCAAATGCTGCATGAAAATAACTCAAAGAGTCAATATTTACTCACACAAAAAACCCCAACCTAAGAATAAGGAGGTTTCATTCTTTCCTCTCTTTTTTTTTGTTTTCTTTTTCATTATTTATTCTTGTTTTTCTCTAGAAAAAATAGTGGTGAAAATAGTGAAACAGGGGAAATTTAAAAATCCTTTTGTTAACGCTTTTTTTGTTGGCTGCATCATAACCATAAACCATTTGGTTAACTCATAATCCAAAATTTAGAAGCCAGCAAGTGAAATTTAAAAGAGAGAAACAGGAATGCAAAACTCCCTCATGGCACAGTCACCACAGTTGTCTTCTCTGCAAGAGGGAGAGTGTTTTATTCTATTCATCATCTTTTGACGTCTTTTGTTTGGCTTTTTTTTTTAATGACTCTTCAATTTTGTGGACATAGGGAGGGAATAATAACTTCTCCTAATTTCTTGCAACCGTGGGGACTTTCCCTCAGCGCTGGTTCTTATCTCCCCTTCCTTCTCTCTTTGCTTGTAGAAGGATTTCTGTCTCTGGGGCAGGGATTGGGACAGGCTGAAAGGAACCTTTTTGTGCCTTGTGATAGATACAGGACACAGGATGGATTTCCTACCATTGCGTTTGGGAGTTTGAGGTGGCAGGAGACCGGACTTGGAGGATCTCAAGGAGTCCTGCTTGTCCAATGCTCCCAATGTGATTTCTGTCCAAAAGGGAGAATCAGCTCATCCTCTATTTTTGGAGTTAAGGTCTATTTACAGTTGCTCTGGAGTGTAGAGCCAGTCCAAAGTGTTTTAGCAGATGCTTTCTGAGGTCTTTGAACTCCTGCAAGCCATGAGGGGAGGGAAAAAAAGAAGAGGATTTCTGCATTTTAAGGCCAAGGGCTTTTCGGATTATTTGGAATCATCTCCAATGTAAACCAACTGCATGACTTCCATCCAGTTCCTTCTGTCCTGAGCTCAGCTGCTCGTGTCAAAGATGCCAAGCACTTGGAGATGATGACAGGTGAGGGAAAGAGCTGCAGATGGATAAAACATTGCTGGGAGCATCCGGATGCTGCCCCTGAACCGGCACAAGCCATGCTGTAATGGAAGAGTGGCATCTGTTCCCTGGCTGCAGAGCACTGGTGGTCCTCCCAGCAGCTCCAGGGAACACTGGGCTGCCATTTCCCCTCTCAGGCTTGATAACCAGAGTCCTCAGTGGCCTTGGAGAAGCATGGAAAGAGTTCAGATTTCTGCTGGCTGCAGAAGATTGGGAAGCACGGAGTTTGTCCAAGAACCAGCTCTGCAGAAGAGCCACATTCCCCAGGGCCCACTGCTGACAGCACAGCTGAAGTGGAGCTTCATCTTTTCCAGCTGCCCTGTGGTCTACCACACAATTTGTCTGCTGTGCTGAGTCCAAGGACGTTCCCTGGTCAGAGCCAGAGGCAGCTTTGGCCTGAGGTCCAACACTGGCCACTCGTTGGGGCGGCAGAGTGCAAGGGACACCAGGAGAGATGTCACCTCCCTGCTGGTGACAGGGCTCTGGGAACTCTGCCTGTGTCCTTGGGGACATCCCTCCAGCCCTCCAGCAGCAGCACGGGTGGTGACTCTGGCTCTTCCCACCAGATTATCTCTCCCTTCCCTGAGCAGGAGACCCTGGAGGTGACTCCAGCTCTTCCCACCAGATTATCTCTCCCTTCTCTGTTCAGGAGACCCTGGAGGTGACTCCAGCTCTTCCCACCAGATTATCTCTCCCTTCTCTGTTCAGGAGACCCTGGAGGTGACTCCTCATCCTCACCCAGATTTGCCACTTCTTTTTTGTGCAAACTTCTCCTTTACTCCTGTCCAGTGAAAATCCCAGTGAGTTTGAAACACCCCCTGGAAAACCAATTCTCCAAGGACTATTCCAAGCTCAGATGAACACATTCCCACTGTTCCTTGGCAACCCGAGTTCTCTACAGCACATCAGCTGCACAGACCATGGTGAGACACAACAGAGGCTTGGGGAAGATCCCAAGGTCTGATCAGGGCTGGTGGATATGGAGTAATTAGTCAAACTTGAGAGAAATCCAGTGGTTGGTGGGGATTCATCCCATGTGGATGGAATTAACATGCTTGGATCCCCACGATCCCATCAAAAATAAACTTCTGGGGCACAGACTGCCTGACCTGTTTTATCAGGTATTTTAGGAAGAGCTGATGATGTCACTGAGTGGGTTCACAACATCTCCACTGAGTAGGAGAGGAGAACCTGCCTCTGCAAAAGGCGCTGCAGCATCTGAAGTTACGTGGAGGGAACCCCAGCCCTGGTTTTCGTCTGGAGGACATTAAATAGTGCATGACCCAAGATTTCCCTCCTTGCATGAGTTCAGTTGCTCCTCTGCTACTGGTGGGGATTTAAATATGGCTACTCAACAAAGCAGGAGCTGTTTGATGAATGAAGTTCTGCAGCGACAGCTCCAGTGGTCCATCTTAGCAAATTTCAGGAGAGCTGTTGAAAAGTGAGAGAGTACTTGTGCTGTAAACATGGGAACGAAGCAGGAATGACATGCCCACCCACTTCTTGGTCTCCTTCCACTGCCAAAGCAGTAAAAAGGGACCTTAGTGAAAGTGTGAATCCAGCTCTTGGAATGTTTTTCCATGTTCTCGTATTTACGTTAACGAACACTGACACTACAGACTCACATTCCCAGCTCAGTACTTCACCAGACTGACCAGCAACAAAACCAAGGAGATGAGACTAAACAGATGATTTGGGGAGGTTTTTTTTTATTATTAGGAATATTATTTTATTCCTCCAGGCTATGGAAAGAAAAGAGAGAGGGCACACCTCTGATTTCAAACAGATAACAGCGAAGTTCACAGACGGGTTTGAAGGCAGAAAAAAAGCAGGAAATTCAAGGAAAATTGTTGTCTGCACACTAATTTCATAGTATTAGTTGGCAGTGTTTCCCACTTGGTCAAATGTTCCTCTGAGAAAGGTCAGCTTGCCTGCAGAAAGTCCTACTGCCTGACAGCAGATTGCTTTACCTTCAGCTTAACCACGACTAGAACGCTGCTGTAAAAGCCTCTCTTTTCATGAGGGGTGACTTTCCCTGAGTCCTTTACACAGATGCAGCTTGAGCACCATGGAAGGTGGGCAAGCAAAGAAAAGCAGCTCATTCTGGTCCATGCCCTGGGTCTGTTGCATTCCCTGTGCCCTCCCCACTCTTACATCCCAAAGCCATCGCATCAGAGGCAGGAAAGGGCTGGGAATTGCATTTCTATGGGTTTATATATACATACAAACAAATGTACCCATGGGCTAAAAGACCTGACAATGTGCATTTCCAGCCCAGAAAGCCAACCTGATCCTGGGATGCATCAAAGGAATGTGGCCAGCAGGGTGGGTAAAGTGACTCCCACACTCTACTCTGTTCTTGTGGGACCCCCCTGCAGAGCTGCTCCAGCCCTGGGAACAACAGCACAAGGACCTGGAGCTGCTGGAGGGTCCAGAGGAGGCCCCGGAGATGCTGCAGGGCTGGAGCCCCTCT
>JAWWTY010000077.1:1351104-1370792 GCA_035222235.1 Margarornis squamiger
GCATGGAGGGGCAGGACACAGGGAATGGCTTCCCACTGCCAGAGGGCAGGGATGGATGGGATATTGGGAAGGAATTGGTGTCTGGGAGGGCGGGGAGGGACTGGAATGGATTTCCCAGAGAAGTTGTGGCTGCCTCTGGATCCCTGGGAGTGTCCAAGGCCAGGTTGGAGAAATCTGGGCTGGTGGAAGGTGTCCCTGCCCATGGCAGGGCGTTGAAATGAGCTGATCTTTAAGGTCCCTTCCAACCCAAACCGTTCCATGATTCCACAATGACCAGGCCAGCTCTACATGTCTGTGTTGCAGATGCCCAAAATCCAGGATATTCCTGGTGTGCTCCGTGACACTGGATGCCCTGTGGGAGCTGGGCAGGACATGCTGCCCTTCCATTTCCTGATGGTCCAGCATGAGGATGAGTTCAAGTGTCCAGATGAGGTGCACACTTGCTAACACCATGGAAAGAAGAAGATACACAAGATATGTTAGATGTAAATTAGCTATGTAAGGAAGCAAGCACAACATGTATGTTTATATAAAAAACAAAGAACAAAAAGATTGCTTCCTTAGCCTAAACAGCCACACGCTTTTCCTGCCCAAAGCTAACTAAGCAAAGCTTAGCTAAATCTGAACTGATTCTTGTAGGCTTCCTTTACACTCAACATGCTCTGATGAGGAATGAGGTCAATGACCACGTCCTAAAAGCCAAGAGCTGCATTAGCAAACTGCTGCTCTGGGGTTTCTCTTGCTCTGAAATACAACCCCAGGACTGCTTTTAATTCATTTTTGATGCTTAGGGGCTTGATGTCCAAGTCCTTTTCCACCTCAGGATGTCAGAGTGTTTCATGGGGTGCTTTAGTATTCCTTACTGCTGAGGTGACTCACCAGCTGTCACGGTTTCCAGAGCAGATGTCCCCAGAGAAGCTGCCACCAAAGCCAGCCCCAAGGCACAGGACATGTCCCAGGCTCACAGCCTGCCTTGGGTGCAGAAGTGAGAACACCATCCCGACACCCTTCATGCCACTTTAACCACACAGGCTTTACCCTTCCCATACATCATCCCGATGCCCCAAGGAAGGAGATTAATCATTTTGCATCTCATTTTTCCACCGGGGGTGACTCAAGCAGAGATGACTGAAGTGGCTTGGACACATCCTCAGGACAGTGCCAAGAGGAGAAAGCAGCTTTCATGGCACTGAGAGCCCGCAGTGAGACACCAGCTTGTGCAAGGCAGAGATTCACTGAGGCCCAGCAGGCAATGGAAAGTTTTCTGCTGTTGCACAAAGTGAGGAAGGCCAGAAACAGTTTATTTATCAGGGAAAAAATTTCCGTCAAACATTTCCTCTGGCTCTGTCTCACTCCTTAATGAATATCTACCACGATAGTCACTGATTATCCTGATAAATCATTAATCCACTGCATGCTAAAAATCACAGATTCTGATTTTATAGCACAATTATCCTCAGTCCTGACCCTGCACTAACCTTTCCGTGTTTCACGAGGGATAATTATCCCCTTCCCTGGCCCCGAGGGACTAATGACCTTATCACCTCTTCCCTGCTAACACATCCTCTCTAACACATCCTCTTGCTCCTCATGTGTCCACTCTGCAAGCAATTAACATAATTAAGTTCCACTCAGAGCAATTGTTCCCCACGTGTTCCTCAGCTTGTTTCTGCTTTCAGACCTGCACAGGGGTTTCCCTGGCTCGGAGCTTTCTTTTTCACCTGCCTCTGCCATCCACTTACTAAAGGGTTATGGAAAGACTTTATCCCCACAGGTCTTGCTTAGCTAAATGAATTCATTCCTACCTGAGGAGGGATGGGTTTTAAGCCCACCTGTAGCAAGTGCCTGTTGAGGGCAGTAAATTGTGATGGTTTTGTTCCCCTGGATGCTCTTATAAAGACAAGAAGTGTTTCTCATTCCCACTTTCACTGTACAAGGAATCCCTGACTTTTTTTTTTTTGGAGCTGTTAATTGTTTCCAGAGCAAGACATGTCTTTGGAACAGGCCCTGGAATTACCCAGCAAGGTAGAGAGGGATATATGCAAAGGACATTCCCAAATGTTTCCTGAGGACACCACTCATTGGCAGGATTTCTCTAGGTCAAGTCTTCTCCATCCAGCAGAGCAGTTTGCAACAAGCTGGGTAAGATGAGGAATGGCTTTGAGCCTTCCCTCTTGGGAACAGGGGAGGTCAGGATGCTTGGGAGATGACAACTGGACTTAAATGATTTAAATTACACTTCCTAGCCTGGGGCAGACCCAATACAGAGCTGCTTTCCTGCTGCAGGGTGCAGTGAGGCAGCATCTCCTCCGTGATCTTTCCACCAGTGTGTGCAGCTGGCAGCTATCCCTGGAATCTCTCCAGGATGGAGATGTCCAAGAACTTCTCTGTCCAGAATGAGGTGGCCAACACTTACGTGGCTGCTTTGCCTTAAGCCAGGAGAGCAGATTTCTGACATCACCACGCAAAGAGAACGAAGGCAGGTTGGTCTGGGGGGCTGCAAAGTGTGTGTGGAAGAGTAAATCCCATCTTCATTTGGTGGAGAAATATCAGCACCTCCAGGGAGTGATTAATTGTTAAGATGAGATGGTAAAAATCCTGTGGGACTTCCAGTGGTGTTTGTTGCCACACCAGGGCGTGAGAGAGGACAAGGGGAAATGGCTTCAAGTTGTGCCAGGGGTGGTTCAGTTTGGAAGCTGGGAAAAAGCTCTTCATTGGAAGAGTGGTGAAGCAATGGCAGAGGGTCTGCAGGGAAGCGGTGGAGTCACAACCCCTGCAAGTGGTCAAAAATGAGTGGAAGTGGCACTTGGTGATATGTTTAGTGGACCTGGTGGTATTCAGTCAAAGGTTGGACTGGATGACCTTGGAGGTCTTGTCCAACCCAAAGGATTCTATGATTCCATGGCCTTTAGACCACAAAGTCTCCCCAAGCATCCAGGAAAACACACACATGTTTGTTAGGCTGGCTCTCCCTTCTGGAGCTGGGACTTGAAGGGTTTTAGGACCTCTACTCCTCACCTACAGTTCTCATAGTGGTGCAAAGGGGGCCAGAAGAGTCACCCTTTTTTGGAAACCATGAGCCACTTGGTCAGCTCTGCCTGTCTGATCCAGTTTAGCCCTTAACTGGCAGCAAATTGAGCCCTTTTTATCCAGTTTAGCCCTTAAATTTAGCAATTTAGGAAGGCAGCAAACTTAGCCCTTTGCCTTCCCCATTGAGCAGTTTCCTCCAGGGGACAAATTAGGGGTTTGATGGGATGATTCATTTCTAGCTCCACTGGCCTCAAGTTGCACGAGGGAAGGTTTAGATTGGATATTAAAGAAAATTTATTCACCCAAAGGGTTGTCAAGCACCAGAAAAGGCAGAGGTGGGGTCCTCATCTCCAGAGGGGTTTAAAAAGAATGTGGATGTGGCACTTGGGGACACAGTTTAGTGGTGACCTTGACAGTGCTGGGTTGGACACCATGATCCTAGAGGACTTTTCCAACTTAAATGATTCTGTCATTCCATGACATGAGCCTAAATCTATAATTTTCCTAATTCAAGCAGCTCCATGCCTCATTCCCTAGGAGAACATAACTCTCAAACAACAGGGATGGGACTGTGCTCCACCTCTCTTGAAGAAAGATCCAAATCCATCCGTGCTGGCACAACATAGAGACACAAATCCAGGACTCCAAGGGCCAGAAGGAGAGCAGGAGAACAGGAGGCTGCTGTCACAGTGCGTGTCAGGGGACACCTGGGGGCCAGACCTTGCTCCCAGCACTGCTCTGCACGTGGTGCCACGTCCCTTTGATGCAAAAAGACCTCAGAAGGCAGCAGAGCCCAGCTGTTGGGAATGTGGCCCTTCCCTCTCGGCTCCTCTCTCAAAACCTTGTCTGGTCACACACAAATTAGTCTCAGCCTGAAATGGCTTTTGAAGGAAATGAAAAGCAGAAGAGGGGAAAACTGCCCATGTGCCATAGGGTGAGAGAAGGAGGGAGAAGAAATCATAAAGAATGCAGAAAAAGAGGAAAAACTTGACTTAAAAAAATGACATATTTTGGCTCTTTTCCTTCACAGAGGTTTGGATCTAATGATCTTTGCCACTCCTCCCTGCACAGGCACTGGTGTCTCTTGCAGGTGCTTCTCCCTCCCCTTTGGAGGGACTAGACCCACATCAACCAGAGCCAGAGGAAATTCCTGGTTGCCCCATCACTCCTGTTCCTCCCTGGAGGGTCAGGGGTGTGCCCTCGGGGGACAGGAGCTGCAGACAGAGCCCTTTCAGTCCCACAGAGCCTTTCCAGTGCCCTGTGGAAATCCGAGCTGGCCGCCAAGAACAATAAGGACATGGACACTGAAGGTCCCAGACAGCTCCAGCACAACAACACACTGTCTGCTTGCAGGGAGAGAACATCTCTCTCCTCCTCCAGCTGGGGCACTTTCCTCACACCAGGCAAATGTTGCAGCCCAGGATGAAGGTGGGATGTTCATGTTGCTTTCTCCAGTGGGTTTAGTGCAGGTGCCATTATATCCCATAGGAAAAGAAAGCTTGGATGGCAACGGGCACGAGGTTTGGATTTCATGGGAAGTGCAGGATGTGCAGACAAAGATTTATTCAACCAGGGAGTGCTGAGAAAAAGAGAGAGGCAGGAGAACATCTCCTGCAATCCCATCTGACACTGGCCTGGTCAAACATCCCTGTAGGGCATCCCTATCCCACCTCCCCACTCAGTTTAGGATAAAACTCCACCTGCCCCATCACACTGCAATGTCAACAATGTGGATTTGTGCAAGACTCGTTCAAAGCCAAATTAGGCTTTTCTGTAGGAATCCTGTTCCCTGGAATGGCTGTGAATGGTTGGGTCTATTCAGTTAATCCCTTCTCCCAAATCCCTTCCCATCACAGGAGAGTCCCAGGTGGCTTTTGCCACTGGAGAGTGTTTTTGTCTGTCACATTGACAGGGAAAAATATCTGTGATCTCTTTGGAAAAAGGCTAAGGCTGCTGGGAATGAGATTTCTGGTTTTAGGGACAGCAAAACAGGTGGGACAGGGGTGGAATGTTCAGTATTCTTTAGCTATTTAAGTTCTGTGTACAGATATATTTAAGTTCTATATACAAATTATAGAAAACCTGGAGGCTTTGCAACAGAAAACTGCCCAGAGTTGTTGGCCCTGGAACTGATCCCAAGGCCACAAGACTTGGAGCATCTTCCCTCACCTGCTGATGTCTTGGCACAGGACTGAACTCAGGAGTTTTAATGGGGATCCTCTCTGAGTTCCCGAGGAAAAAGAGGAAAAAAATGAAGGTCCTGGATGTATAAAGGGTTTGCTGCTGTACCACGTGGTTCAGGGGTAAAAACAGTCACTGTCAGGCAGTTGTACCTGCACTTAATGATGATGGAGAAGAGAAAAGAAGGAAAGAAGGAAGGATAAAAAGAAAGTAGGACAAAATGAAGGAAAGAGAGAAGAGAGAAAAGAAAAAAAGAGAAAAGAGGAGAAAAGAATGAGGGGGAAAGGGAAAGGGAAAGGGAAAGGGAAAGGGAAAGGGAAAGGGAAAGGGAAAGGGAAAGGGAAAGGGAAAGGGGAAAGGGGAAAAGGGAAAAGAAGAAATTTGTCCACAGAAGGATCCAAGGAGCACCAGAGCAAGTCCAGGGGGAATGTGGGTGAGAGAAGGACCTCTTTGGGTGACAATAAATCATCAAATTATCTCAAATGCTGAGGAAACCACAGGCACAAAGTCTTTACAGCCACTAATCCTTGGGTATTTCCTAAGGACAAACCTATAAGTGCCATTGATCTGCAGGTTTCATTGATCTCCATGGCTGTAATTTACTGCCTTTAATTTAACCAATCCTTTTCCACATCTCTGGCTCCTTAAGTAATGACAACTCATGCTAAAAGCCCTGAAAACTGGAAGACTGGAGTGAGTTTATGCATTGCTTTTCCTGCCATTCATTTTTGATTTTAACTCACAGTGGAACGAGACTTTTCCTGTTGGTTTTGGGGATATAAAAATGGAAGAAAAATCTCTTTGGTTCCTTGTGACTATTTGGAGCATGAAAATAAGGAATCCCCAGTTCCATCAAACAGAAGTTGCTTCCATTTCATAATTATGCAATGTTGGGCCCCAGATTTCGTTTTCTGCTTTATTTTCTGTGGGGTTTTCATACAAAACAAAATGTTAGAATCAGTTTCTTCAGATCTGGTCCTGTTCATATTAATTTGAGCCAAGAGAAGAGGGTTTGCTGGCAAAATATAACTCGATAAAACACCTCTGAAAAGCATTTACATGGAAAATTATGCTGATCCCTGTGAAAGAGAATCCAAGCAACAAATCAAGCTCTAATCTTGGGATTTTAAGCCTAGACTAAAGGATAAAAACCCAAGGGAAAATTTCATTTTATCCTCACTGTGGTAGAAACAAAGGGATTATTCCCTTTCTTCCTGCATGGATACTTCCAGTCTGACACATATACACTTCAGGCTCAGGAAAGGCTTTGAAAAAAAAGGAAGGAATATTATAGGAGAAGGAATTCTGCAGAATTTTTAGAGCTTGCAGAACATGTGGCCATTTTTGCTGCAGATGTTTCACAGCCATCTCTCCCAAAATGACTCCAGAAGGCAGGAGAATGAGCACTCTTTGTCACAGATAGAGGCACCGACGTCACAAGGTGGCATTTCTGTGACAACTAATTCCAATTAGTGAGGATAAAAAAAAAGCATATTGGCAACACTGAAATAGGTTGTGAATTACATGGGTTTCAGTTCATTAAAGTCAACTTGGAGAATGGAAAAGGAGACTCAGGTTTTGAGAGTTTTAACTCAAAGTGTTGAGGAAGTGGGGGGTGATTTTCAAACCCAGTTTTTAATGTCGCCATAATTTTAGGTTGGTCCTTAAATAGGGATTAATTCATAAATATTCAAACTCAAACACCTTATTGATGCTGGAACGAAACACATCATTTCTCTGAAAGAGAAAACCAAGGGTTTGGACTCAATGTCATCCTTTTTTTTTCAAATTATCAACAAATTAAAGGAAGAAACTTGATTCTCTAACACTCTTGGCAATTTTTTAATTATCATTTTTATAGAATTCACACTCTAAAAGCCGGGGGCTGATCTTTTTCAGGGGAGACAAGCCTGGATGAGGGAATAAATGCAGTGACCCCAGCAGGTGCTGTCCTCATGTTTCCCTGGGATTTAGGATTGTCCAGATTTCAGCAGTGCTGACCCATCAGATCCAGCTGAGACACAGCCTGAAAATCTGGGCTGCCACACTCAGTAGGACTGGGGGAAAAAGGGTGGAAATGGGTGAAATGAGTGACTTTCTCAGCTCTGGCTCTTTTCTCCATGTGGATGTTTAAACAGCTCCTCAATCATCTCATCTTTGCCATGGAAAACGGGACAAAGCCCGTCATAGTTGTTTTATTGAGTTGTTTTGGTCAATGAGGGCAAGAAGGTCCTGTAGGCAAGGCTGGAAGATGACACATCCCACATGGACATCTCCTGCTCACTGATTGTCTCCACAGCTCTCCCTTCCATCACAACTGAATATTCCACAGGATCCATTTGTGCCAGCTCATGGTACAGATGTGTGACTGGAGCTATTGCCATGGATTTTGGCTCTCTGTCTATTTGTGAGTGTCAGAAAGTAAATCTGTGTATGTGGCATCCCAATGTCCTATTTCATACCTTATTTCTGTAGGGCTTTGTCCATACTTGCATTTTTATCTGGGGGTTTTGAGTGATTTACCTTGCTTTAAGAGGACCTGATGAAAAGAAACAGCATGGGATTAAATATTCACAGATGCCCAGGATTAAAAGGGACAATAAAACCATTGTTTTCAAAGAATCATAAAATCCTGGCATGGTTTCCATTTAAAGGGCCCTTAAAATCATCTAATTCCAAAACCTCACCCCAAAATAAGGTTTCACCTTATTTTTATTGAGCCTTGGGGATCTCTTATCTTGTGATCACTACTTTGTTCTTCTTCATCATATTCTCCATGTTGCCACCCATCCTCACCTTTTGTATTTCCAGTGTCCAAGTTTTTTATATTAAATTTTCTCCTGCTTTCCCCCCATTTTTGCCCAATGCTTATCAAGGACAGGTCCCAGCCAGCGCAGGGACGTGGATATCATAGAAGAGGATTTCCTTTCTGTGGAACTGCTGTAAAATCCGTGGATCTGGGAGGCACAGCTGGAGGGGGAAGTGCAGCTCCTCAGCTTGGATTTGGATAAACCCCACACAGTTTGGTGTGTTCTGCATCCCTTTCAGCTCAGGGCTCGTGTTCTCCGGTCCCCCAGGGTCGCAAAGATGCTGATGAAGCAAAGGAGAACCGAAAAGCGAGGGAAGTGAAAATAAACCACGTGAAACACAAACCCTACAAAACACAGAGAGAAAAAGCTCTTTGGCAGGTGGGGAAGAAGGAACAGATGAGGGAAAGGAAGGAAGGGTCTCTTTTTCACCCATCTGCTCTCTCTTCCAGTGTACAAATTGACTTGATTTATGGCTCTGTGAGACTCTTGCTCCGCAGTGTTGAC
This sequence comes from Margarornis squamiger, assembly GCA_035222235.1. NCBI lineage: Eukaryota > Metazoa > Chordata > Aves > Passeriformes > Furnariidae > Margarornis > Margarornis squamiger. The sequence goes on from JAWWTY010000077.1 coordinate 1,359,630, forward strand.
ACCTGAGGAACTATGAGAGGAACGACTCGCGCCGGAGACAAATTGAGCTCGGTTTTCTCTGGCACAGCTGAGGAACAATTCTGTGAGCTGCAGTCATTGGGGGCCAAACCTCAGCTGTGGGCTTGGACACACATTTGCACCATGGCCCCACATGGCTGCACTTGTTGTTTGTCCACCAGGCTGGGGGATTAAATGTTCATGTCAGGACATCTGTGTGGAGTTGTTCAGGTGGGCTGGAGGCTCTCAGGGCTCTGTGTACATGAGGGAGCTCTAAGGCTCGGCTCAGTTCCCCACAAAGGGTCATCCAGTGCTGCTTGAAAGACCTTGGGATGTTGGCAACTTCTGCCCCACAACACCAGCTGGGGAAGGAGTACCCAAGGGCATCTCAGGTGGGTCTCAGTGATTTCCTAAAATCATAGAACATCTGAGTTGGAGGAGATCATGGAATACAACCCCTGGCCCTGCACAGACACCCCAACAATCCCACCCTGTCCCTGTCCCATTGTCCAAACCCTCCTGGAGCTCTGGCAGCCTTGGGGTCGTGCCCACTGCCCTGGGGAGCCTGGCCAGTGCCCACCACCCTCTGGGGGAAGGACCTTTTTCTGAGATCCCACCTAAAGCCCCCCTAACAAAGGGATTGTGGATTCAAGTCCTCAGACTATCACAAACCTCTCCTGTGTCTCAGACCACCCCACCCACTTCCAGCCTGAGCTGGTGTCCTGTGTCAAAGTCTGTTCTTTCCTCTAAGTGCATCACCTGAACCCACCAACCCATCTCATGTACCAATCCTTGTACTCCATGTTGTGATGTCCCTCTTGGTCTCTCACTTTAGGAAGATCAAAATCCTCTGCTTGATTTAAGGGACAGCTCTCAGTGGCATCAGAGGCAAAAGTAACTTGTCCCACCACCATATGGAGTTTGCCACTCCCATGGAATGCCCTTGGAGTGCTTTGATGAGGAACTGGCAGAGAAATTGCTCATTTAGGTGAGTTTAAGAGCTCATGTTTAGGGAAAGATGCTGCTAAAGAGTCTTCTGGGGCTCAGCACGGCGGGTCAGGTTACAACACACCAGTGTGTCAGCAAGACAGGCCCTTTTGGAGGCTCACACAGTACACTTGGAGCATGGGATGCAAGGAGCCCTTAAACCAAAACTTTTGGAAGGAGTGTGTCCTTTGGAGAGTTGGCTGGAGGTAAGTTTGGATGACCTGTGGCCCTGGAGCTGGAAGGTGGTGCCTGTATTTAGGCAACAGAGCCCCTTCATTTGAGAGGCAGGAATTTCCCAAGCCTGGTAGAAGCCCGAGCACATCTCGCTGAGCCTCAAGCTGCTCTTTGAGACAAAGGTCCTGTGTCTCATCTGCCAGATGTTACAGACACCCAGAGGTATCTCAAATGGCTCTGTAGACCTGAGATTTGGCAGCTATGCCCAACCTTAAGTTTCTAATTAAATTGTCTGGGGTGGGGTTTTTTTTGCACAGCGGAGGAAAGCAATCCATCAGCGTTGTCTAAACCACTTAGAACCGAGTCTATCAGCCTCTGGAGGTCCCAGCTGCTCTCCCCTTGCATGAACAGCAGCCTAGACCATGAGGACACAATCCAGCTGCTTAGACACAGACTGCTCATGTCGTGGAAGATGCCTGGGATTGTCTGGGAATACACACATGGCCGGCAGGAGTAACTCATGCCCTTTAGGAGGTCTAGACCCTCCTGCTAGGGCAGATGGAGACCAGATGAGTCTGCAAGGACTGGAAGGGGATGAAGCACCTAAAGCTGAACCCCTGATTCAGGGGAATGAATGATTATTAAGCAGCAAGGTGGAAGGAGCCCATCCTAGTGAGCCTGATTTTCCTGATCCCTGTTTTATTGCCCCTTCCATTCCCATCCAAACCAGACACTGCAGCATGTGCTTATTGCCCTGCCAGTGATTCAGGGCCCTCCCATCACCCCCAGCCCCCTGTTCCATGGGCTTCTCTGAACATCTCACCACTCCCACCACAGTGTCCTTCACCCCCAGTGCTTCATTCTCAGCAGGCTTAAAGGAGATATTCAGCAAAACCACAGGCTGACCACTTGAAATGCAAATCCAGAGCTGAGAGAGGGACTGAAATAAAAAAACCCTTCTGGTAGCAGTTTGAATTTTTTTTTTTTAATAGATTTTTCTCCATTGCGAGGCTAAGATTTAGCACTGTTTTTCATATTAAGCCTGTTTGGGGGTTTTGTTTTCCTGTGTATTCAATCATACAGCAGGTTATGTGCTTACAAGGAGTTCATGTTAAAAGGCCATAAAAATGAAAAATTAGCGGTGTCTTAGCAAAAAAAAAATTATATATATGAAAAAAAAAGAATATAAAGAATGATTTAGCAGCCTGTGTTCTACCAGAGGATAATTTGGCTTCTTCTTAATGCCTAAGTGAGGTATCGATTTGTACGTGAGTCTTGCACAGGAGTTATGCAACTCCCTGGGCGGTGCTCAGAGCTTAAAGGATGAGGTGGTGACAAATGCTGGAAATGACAGAGGAGGGAAAAAATGGCCTTTTGGTACGTGAGGAATCAGGTTGTCCTGAGAGCAATCCATGCTGGAAAGGAGTGACGCAGACAGGAACGACCATCCCATGTTCTGCATCAGCTCCCCGTGCAAGGGTGTCCCACAAAAAGGAGGGGAAGGGAGGGAGGAATCCAAATTATTGCTGATGTCTCCTCTAAAAATGTGAGCTCCCCACACTAACTGTGGCCAGATGTTGCAGCAGAGAATGAGAAGGGAAATCTGTTTTACTCCTGCTGAAGGTAGAGGAGCACTTGAGGTTCACAGCAGATGCAGCAGAGTGAGGAAACTCGGGGGGTTTTTCTAGAAACTGTGGAATAATTAGGATGAACATACAGACTTTTGATGTCTAGAGCTGCTAAGGGACTCGAGCGTCTTGACATGAATAAATAAAACAGGTATTAAGTTAATTTTCCAGGACTCCTGAGATGAGAGTTGACTGTTTGGGGCTGGGGAGATAAGTTGTTGCTCTTTTTTCCTTTCTTTTTCAGTCAGTAGACACTTTGCCACGGAAACAAAGCTTTGTTTGTTTGTTTGCTCCATAAAAATACCATAATTTGAGTTTTATTTGCCTTAGGTAAGAGAAGGATAATCATAAACCTGCAGGGACATGAGCTGGGAATAAAGTGGCTTTGTCACAACATCCTTTAGGTTTGGTCCCACTATTTCTCCCCCTTGTCAAGCCCAATTTTGAAGCTCCTTTACATGGATATTGCTGTTGCAAACCTTGTATTGGGGCCTAGGCAGCTCAAAGAGGATTTGTCTGCATTCCTTCAACCTGTCATCAAGGAGACTCTTCCAAGCCCAAGGCAATTCCATGGCCAATGACCAAAATCAAGCCACTTAGGCTCCCAAATAGCTTCCATTCCATCCAAAAAATACAACCTCTTGGGCATTGTTTTTATATGACTGCAGAGTCCTAAACCTCCTGTATAGACTTGCCACCTGAGAAGGTCAAACCCACTCTGCCAGGTTGAAATGTCATCTTATTCCTCCAAAACCACCATCAGAAGAGTCTCCTTCCATAAATTCAGGCAGGAGTGGTGCCAGCTCCACTTAATTCCCAGCAGGGCCCATGTCCAAGCCTGGCTTGTGTCTCAGCTGTGTTTCAGTCCTGGCTTTATATCCAGACTCTTCTTTCAGTAGAACAAGGCCCATATTAAGGATAATTCCTGGATTATCTACCTCTGTATGGATATCCATAGGAAGTTTTTTCTACCTCTGTATCTCTTCACCCATCCTGCTACAGCACCAAAATTAATGAACTAAATCAAGCTAAATTGATCTCCCAGTTCTGGAGAGCTTGGGTGGTTCTCCAGTGTTAACAACACAGGTCAAAGTGTGTCTGGGTGAAGCCTTTCTAGGCTCAAGACCAAGGTTTGCAGGGACTAAGACTAAGCAAAGTTTCACTTTAAACTAGCTTAATTCCTGTGCCCTTTCTACTCCTACCGTGTTTTGATGATGAAGGGAGGGTTAATCAGGGTAAGAGAGATAAGAGTGACTCAAAAGACGTTTCAGATAAGAAAGTTCAGAAGACCACAAACATCCAACTGCTTTAGCACTTGATTCCAGCCTTGCCTCACGTAGCTTTCTCCGTGTATTTCTCTTTCAACAAAGTATCGTAAAACAATAATATTTATTGTTTTACGATACATTGGCAAAGAAAGGCAATCATTTCCATAAAATGCAACAGACACATGAAGAAAAGCAACTTGTGCAGGCAATGGCCAAAACCTGCCAGGTTCCAGTGGTGGTTCAAAGCCCAGTTGCTTTGGTAATTTACTGCAAACCCCAAGACAAACCCTCATCAGAGCAAAATCCATCCAAAGACTTCCAGTACTTGGAATTTTCCTTTTTTTCCCCCTGAGTTTGACCTCCCTGATTGTGAAATCAGGGTGAAGAGCTGAGCAGATGTTTTGAAGGTAAAGCTTCCTGACAGCTGGTGGTGTTTGGACACTCATACAGAGCAAGGTTGTTCTTGGTAGATAAATTGGAGATATTGCCAATCGCATCTTGTGAAATGTAAAGTAAAAATGCATAAAATTCTAACTATAAATTAACTATTCCAACTATACCTAAAAAGTATAAATTCTACTAGAAAAGTAGAAAAACCCAGTCTTTTACATGTGAGATCACAACTTTTGTGGGACACTTTGCTCCATGGATAATATTGGCTTAGGTCTGCCACCTTGGTTAATGGAATCATAGAATCATGGAATAGTTTGGGTCGGAAGGGACCTTAAAGATCATCCCATTCCACCCCCTTCCATGGGCAGGGACATCTTCCACTAGCCCAGGTTGCTCCAAGCCCCATCTGACCTGGCCTTGAACACTTCCAGGGATGGGGCAGTTTCTCTGGGCAACCTTCTCCAGTCCCTCCTCACCCTCCCAGAGAAGAATTCCTTCCCAATATCCCACCTAAACTCACTCTCTTTAAGTTTAAAGCCATCCACTGAAATTCAGGAGACTACATCCATTTCCCAAATCTCCATCCCTCAAGAGTGAGAAGAAGGAGCTCAAAGTTTCCACACTGGAACCTCATGTCACAGGCAGAAATCTGCCCAAATCTGCAACATCCTGAGGAAAGAGGTCCAGGAGTTACCAGGCACATTCCTCACTCCAAAGAGGTGCCATCCCTGTCATCGCTGTCCTGCAAATGTCCCTCAGCACTGAATGGGAGAGTGCAGAAGGATGAAAGCCTTGGGTAGGGTGATACCTACCCAAAAGAAATACTAATGAGTGCTTGGGTTAGAAATGAATGACATTTCTCAAGAGAAAATGCCTGAGAGTCCCTTCCTTATCAGAGTGTAGTTTGGGGTGTGCTTTGGACATTTCAGAGCCTTTATCCTGCCCTGAGCTTCGGTGGGAGTTACAAAAAAATCCCATTCAGCCCTAAATTTGCAGCCAGCTAAAAGTTCCTCCTTCTGGAATCTGAATAAATTGATTAATTGCAATTAAAAGTGCAACTTAAACAGTAAGAAGAGCAAAGCTCACTCATTTTCACTGTTTTCAGCGTTTCACCCTCGGAAACACCAACATTCAAACCTTGTGGGGCTTTCCCAAGACAGAGCTTTCCTCTCTTTGCCTCCTGTCCACCCTGCTTCCACCTTTCCCAGCTGCCTGCACTGGAAGAGATGGCAGGAGAGCAAACTCGAACAGCTGGGAAGTGTCTGAGAACGCCATAAAATGTGTAACATTTTATGAGAAGTCATAATTTCCTTTTTTTTTATTTCAAAGACTTATCTCCACCCCAGGTCGCTTTACGACTTTCTCCGCGGCTTCTTGTGAGGGAAGTTTTTGCAGCGACAGGCACTCGGATCAGACAAGGCAGAGCATGTTAAAAAGCACTTTGCCCACCTTTTTTTAAAGGCAATGAATAACCTGGCTGGCAACATTCCCAGATTTTCCTTAGAAAATAGACAGGAATGCTTCGGCACGTTCCCGCTCTGTCCCGGCAGTTCTCATGTTAAGAGGTTCTTCCACAGTTTTGTGTTCCCTTTTGGAAGGATTTCTTTTAGAAGCATCTCAGTGAACTGAGTATTTTTCTCCATGAGTTTTAAGGAGAGGCTGGGTTGGCTAAGTCAGAATCTGGATCTCCCCCCCTGAATTTGTAAGAGCACATTCCTACTCAGCCTGGCAAAATCCCTCCGTTAAACAGGTGAAATTAAGGCAAGAACTTGGAATTCAGAGCAATCAGAGTGTGCAGCTTTCAGTTCTTAGGTGTTTTCTTGATTTTAAAAGCCACAAGGGGCACTGGGTCTAAGTTGGCTTCTAAACCAGCCTTTAGTCCCTTGTTCCCGCTGAAAATTAGGAAGATTTGGATTCATGATGTCAGCAGAAACTGCCAATCTCATGATTTAGTGCAAACCATTAAAGCAGGAGAAGCCCAAGAGGATTTTTATTCCATGGTCCCATTTATGGTAATTTATAACAAGTGATGACAAAATGGGTTTGAACTAAAGAAGTAAAAATAAAAAGAAATCTTTTTTTTAAAATCCCCAAACAATAAATACATTGAAGCAATTGATAACTTTCATTTTGGAAATTCTTAAGGACTGTGGCTTGTAATTTCTTTTGGAGAGTCAATTTTCTTCCTCTTCCTTTCTGCCCCTCGTTCACTTCTTGCGAGACTGAAGAATTTGATGACAAACTTACTGAGAAAACCATAAACGGAAGAAACTGGAAATTGCATTAAAATGATCCCATCCCTCTGCAATTTCCATGTTGAAAGTGAATGGTGAGTGGATAATGTCATGTCCTTTAGGAAAAACGAAGTCAAGGGGTAAACACTCCAAGGTTTTTAAATACCTCTTTAATCCCCATTTGGAGGGAGGCATTAAATGCACTGGATTTCAGTGGAGAAGTCAGGGCCAAACAAGGAGCTGCTGTCTGGAAACCAAATGTAAAGTACAAACTGCTCATCCAGGGCACCTCAATCCAGTCAATATATAATCAATATAACCCCACTTGGGAGTTATTTGATACCTCAAGCTTAGACACTCTTACCTATAATTTATATTCTTTATAAGAACAGCTCAATGGCTTTATTTTAAACAGAATCTTTAATTTTAATGTAACAAAGAACAGAATCCAGTTTGCAGATGAAGGTGCCTGGGGTCGATGAAAAGGATCAGGTCTGCATCCCTGATTCCTGACAAAGACTCCAGGGTCACAGAATCATGGAATGGGTTGGGTTGGAAGGGACCTTGAAGATCATCCAGTGCCACCCCCTGCCATGGGCAGGGACACCTTCCACTAGAACCTGGCCTTGGAAACTTCTAGGGATCCAGGGGCAGCCACAGCTTCTCTGGGCAACCTTTTCCAGCCTCTCCCACCTTCCCAGGGAAGGATTCCTTCCCAGTATCCCACCTAACCCTGCCCTCCTTGAGTGTAAGGCCATTGAGGTCGTTCCATTCCAAGCCCATCATTAACGTGCACAGGTCCCATCACGTTGAGGTTCAGCCTCCAGTTCCCTCCACACAGGATTCTCTCCCAGAGGAATCCCAAAGTCTCCTTAATCCCCATGGATATGCAAAAGAACGTTTCACTTACAAAACAGATGCTGTGCTAATTACTTGCAATTAGAGCTCACTAGGTAAATGACTCATTAGTCCACATTACCTACTTATTCTATTTCCCAATAATTTCACAACTGAAATAAAAATGTTCCTGTTGTTACTCCCCCCAAATATTATTTTTAACTTCCTTGCTAAACTGTGTTTTCTCTTTGAAAAAGTTGGATGTTTTAACAACATTTCATTGAAAATGTTGGGGGTTTTTAGCTTATGTCTGATCCTTCTTCAAGTCACAACTACCATATAAATTTATAAACAATTTTAAGCATCTCCAGTTTGGATTGTTTTTCTGCCTCAGTTCCCAAATATTTTGTTAAATCATAAATTCTCCCCAAATCACAGTCAAAACAGGCAACAAATCCCCTTCATTTTTTTTTCTTTGAATCATGAAGGCAATCTCTATTTTGTGCACCTTTAAATCACATGCTGAATTTCAGCTCTTTCTTGGCTTCTAGATTTTGCTGTGTGTGGCCACCTCCATCCTCCCAAGCTTGATTTGCAGCAAGATTTACAAGGTGAAATGGATGCTGCGGGATAAAAGGTCTAAATTACTGCAAATCTCTGTGAAAAGGTCCCCCACAAAGCCATAAAAATGATACATCTGCCTGTGATATCCCTGGGCTTTTTCCATGCAGGCAAAGGGTCTCCCTACTGGAGCTTTTGCTCAGCAATAATTCATGCAAACCTCACTCATAAATATGAATTAATCAGTGTTGAGAGTTGCTCAAGTGGATCATAATTTTCGAAATGAACCTCCCTTTGTTGTCAGGGTTTTAGTTTGAATACCTGACAGTGGGTTATTTTGAAGGAATTATTCCCAGGGAAAGGTTTAATTCCAATGATTAAACCACTTTGGAGAAGGCACACTACAGGTGACCTGGCATCTGAATTCCTCGTGGTGCAGACTCAGCAGGTTTGTATAAAATTCTCTGGGGAAGCTGATAAGATAAATGAGGTTTAAAAAAAAAAGAGTTTTCTTCATGCCAAGCCCATGTGGTGGATGCAGAAAAAGAATTGAGTAAGAATAATTCCCAGATGAAAGGAGGATTTAGGATAATTAATAGCAACGAGACTGTTTGGATTGATAATTGTGCCTATCGTGTTCACACAGCAAAAAGCCAACCTCAATAATAGTTTCCAGTCTGCCATTAAGGCTGAAGGTTCAGACAGGGAGGTCTAAATGCAAGAAGTGGGAGATTATCTTGCTTAAGTTTATAGAAAATTTATTATATTCCGTGGGATATTGGCCTGTAATTCAGCTGTAATTCAGCTGTAATTCAGCTAGGCTCCTACAAGGCAATTGAGGATGGAAAAGCAGGGAAGGAAGCACTGGAACACAATTCAGCAGAAGGAAGGCAGCTTTCAGGCTTCCACCTTTCAGCTCCTTCACCCTCATGGCTTTTCAAACTTGGCCATTTTTTTCCCAGAGTTTGATATCATTTCCTTCTCCTGGATCAGTGAACCATCACCCAGTGGCACCAGAACAGGAATCTGGTGTCCCTTGCACAGGCAAAGTCATTCCTGAATTAATCTGGACACAGAATGATGACCAGGAAAATTAACAAGCCCGTTTTGGAATGGATTTAATCAGTTTAGAACAGAAAGCCAAGGGAAATGGGGGGGACAAAAAAAATTTAAAATCTCTAAAAGTGATTAAAAGACAATGATTTTCTCTTGAATAGTGGTGTTTGGATCCAGAATTGTTGTTTCACAGGAATATACAGAATTCCCAATCTGGAAGAGGGCAGAACGGAATGGACACACCTTAGAGCCCTTACAATTATAAAATTATATGAGCCCTGATACATTCAAAAGAGAAGAAGATTTTAGAACCTGATGACATGGGGCAAAAAATAACTTTAAAATCTTGTAATTTTGTGAAAAACTGGGAAGAGAATTGATCCTTCAGACCTCCACTGAGCCTAAACCTCTACAGTGACAATATTTACACTCCAGGGAGCTGTTGAAGGGTTTCTCCTCAGTGGAGTCAAGGGCACTGATCCTAAAATAAACCTCTACAGTGGATCAGACAAATCACACCCTAAAATTTCTTATATTTTTATCCTATTTATAATGAAGCTTGGATCATGCCAGCAGCTTGTACCTGTACTGCAGGTGTTTATCCTTCACTCAGATAAATCAAGTACTGGAAGGCCACAATTAGGGACAAAAGTCTCATCCCAGCTCCCCTAAATAATCATGAAATACAAGGAACGGTATTTTGGAGGTTTCTATCTCTACCCAGAGCTCATTAACTTGGAGGAACCACGGATTGAGCACATTCCCAAAGTTTTAGAGGCGTGAGCTGGGTGAGAATCCAGGAGCAGAGTGTGTTTATGGTTTATCTTCGGGTTTTTAGTACAAGGAGGTGTCAGGGGTAGTGAAGGCTCTTAAGAATGACCTAATTTAAAGAACAGCATAAGGGACTACGTGTGGATTTTTCCACACTTACTCCGAGGCTGAGCTTTGCTGTGCCCAAGGGGGCAACAACAAATGTGAACACAGGGAAAAGGGCCCATTAAATAGGAATCCAGGCTGCTATGACACAAGAGAGCTAAATGTCAGGAATCAGCCCTCGTGGAAGTCAGGAAAAACCAGGATGAGTCAATCCCCAAGGTGGAAGAATTCAGCCAGATTAATCAATTGAGACTGGAATACTCAGATTGTTGCTATAACATAAAACCAGATATTAAAAAAAGAAAATAAATAAAAAATGCAGTAACGTTTATTGTGACTCAAAGAAAAGGTTAAAAATGAGCCATAAGGAAATTCTGACTTTGTCTGTATTGCCAAACCTGGAAATTTTATTGCAAGTCTTAAAATGTTTGGTATCTTTTTTTTTTTTTTTTTTTTAAAACCTTATATCTCGGTGATTCTATGGAACTTGTGATCATTGCTGGATAATCCTGTCAAAAAGGAAAGGCCAAAATTTCACAAAAGAGAAGAACAAAACAAGAGTAACCATGTTGCTAAATGAAAATAAATAGATCCCTTCAGCAGGAAATTCTGATATTACAAAATGTGCTCTCGTGTTGAAATGAGCCAACACCAAAATGTAGAGACCTCCTGCCGAATAAGAGGTTTTTGTCTTTGAGAACTGGGAAATGTTGAATTTTGAGACAATTTAATCTATAGATTAGGCTTAGCCTCGTGAGCAACATCAGTTGGAGCTGCTCTGGTTGGAGATATTCCTCTTGTGTGTCAATTTGAACATGACATTGTCCTGAGTGTCTTCCAAACTGGGATGAAAACAGCAATGTCTGTGACAGGCTGGTGTCACCTGAGCTGCAGTCCTACACCTGGTAGGTGGCCTTACTCCAGGGAGTAACGGGAAGAACAACCTCTCACATCACAATCACGGAATTCCAGAATGGTTTGGATGGAAGAGACCTGAAAGATCATCTTGTTCCAACCCTCTGCCATGGCCAGGGCCACCTCCCACTAGCCCAGGTTGCTCCAAGCTCCATCCAGTCTGGCCTTGGACACTCCCAGGGATCCAGGGGCAGCCACAGCTTCTCTGGGAAATCCATTCCAGTCCCTCCCCACCCT
>JAWWTY010000077.1:1380159-1413193 GCA_035222235.1 Margarornis squamiger
CACAGCTTCTCTGCCCAACCTGTGCCAGGGCCTGCCCACCCTCCCAGCCAGCAATTCCTTCCCAATATCCCATCTAAATCTTTACTTTTCCAGTGGAAAGCCATTCCCACTCTAGCCCCTTGTAAACAGTCTTTCTCCATCTTTACTGTAGGTTCCCATCAGGTCCTGCAAGGCCACAATGGAGCCACCCCAAAGCTTCCTTTCTCCAGCTGAACATTCCCAATTCTCCCAGCAGAGCTGCTCCATCCCTCTGGTCATCTTGGTGACCCTCACGAATGACTCTCATTCTGGGGTCCCTTTTCTACCCATCAGCAGAAGTCTCCACGCTGATGTTTACATGGAGTACGTTCTCAGGTCATGCACTGTAATAATAATTAAAAAGTGGGTTAATGAGGAATTCCTAACACTTTGCCTGCACCAATCACTTTTCTCATCTCGTACTGATCCAAACTGCTCCATCATTCTCCGTATTCCAAAGCTGCTTAGAAGGTGTCCGAGTTTAGGGCATCACAGAAACGTCCAAACCTCATTTAGACTAATATCAAAATAACTGGATCATCTCCACCAGGCCAGGACACCAAGAGTGAGTTCCATGCTGCCAGTTGTCAGGAGGCTCGGGATTTAAAGTACAGTAAAACCTTTACAGCCAAACCCTGGAGCCAAATTCCTCCCAGCACTAATTCTGTCAAGGAAATATCCAGTAGTCAACTCTGGGGCAGAGATTTATTGGGAAGAAGTATAAAAGAGACGAATGCATTAATAAATCCTGTTCATTTATTAACCCAGGAATATTATGGACACAATACCCTGGAGATCTTGAATTTGAGAATTTGGTATATTCCATAGCCTGAAATTTTGGGACATCTCTTTCCTCAAGCTATATTAAGTCCAAACTTCCTGCACCTTCTTCCCTGGAAAGGCTGTAAATCCTTTTGGTAGGATCAGAGCTGTGGAATTAGAGAATAAAAAGGTTCTGGAGGACTTTTCTTGAAATTATGGCATGTTTTGGAGGCACACTATAATAACAATGAGAGCAATCCTTAATATTCCATAAGTAAATATTTAGAATTGGATTTTTTTAGTTAGAGTAAAGATATTTCATGGGGAAAAAAAACTTATTTATTTTTTAAGTTTACACACATTTATAGACACATATTCCTTCTTTTGGAATACTGAAATGTAGTTCCCTCATGGGCCATTTTTAGCTGGATTTCTGATCTTTCTTGTTGCTTTCTTCTGAAATCCACATATTTTCTTGTTCTGGAGTGGTCAACACTGAACTCAGGAGTTGAAGATGACAAATGATCTCATTTGTTGTGGTTTGATTATATTTATTTATATCTGCGTGTGCAACCACGTTCTGTCCTTGGGTTTAATCGGACCACAAAAAGACATTTATGTTTCCTTCAGAATAGTTTCAGTCTATAAGATGCCTCAAAACTAATCCTAATGATTTTGTACCCTCAAAAATAATCCCATTCTCATGTGGTTTGACCCCTCAGAACCCTGTGAGACACGACCCTGATGGCCAAACCAATTAACTGTTTCATTATATATGTGTAAAACTCGCTGCAAACTGGGATTTAAGTGCTTTTCCAACCACTTTCGTGCTTTGTTTCACTTCCAATCCACCGTTAATTATTTGCTGGTGGTGTCCTCAGAAAGAATGAAATCAAACAGAATCAACTTCCAACAAAGGAAGTTGAGAATTTTAGTTTCTTTTCCAGTGCAAATGTCAGAAATTCAAGTCACACCATTTGGTTTTGTGTCTTGTGACTTGAATTTTGGAGTTCTGACACAAATGGCTCAGATGATGCCCCTCAAATCCCTCACACCTTGGGTTTTCACATTTTAATGGCACATTGAACACTCCAAGTACAGCCGAAATCAAGGAAAACCCCATAAATTAAATCAATAATGTGGGATTTCTCTGCCTTAGTCCCTCTGGAGGGAAATTCATCTTATCTCAAGACAGTCATCCAAGATACAGGAGATGAAGCACCTCTGAATGTGCAGCTCAGAGAAAGGAATTATTCCTAGACAGATAAAGTTGGATGGGATGAATAAGGTAAAAATGCTTCAAGCTTTGCCAGAGCAGCCACTCAGAGCTCAGCTTGGACACCAAAATAACCAGATGCTTTTCATGTTGATCTTAATCTATTTATCAGCTTCCCATCAGCAAAATCAGGATAATGTTCCCTCCTCAGAGGGATGTTCTGAAGATGATGAACACTGGAAAACCACTCAGGAATGCCCAAAAAAAGAGCCCAGGAGGGGAAAAAAACGGTTCAGTGTTTAGAGCAGCCTTTGAACTCCGGGTAGAAAATCCATCCTGGAAGCAACTCGTGCACAATAAACTCCAACCCTGTAACGAATTGTGCTGCTCTCTGGGCACGGGAGGCTCCAGTTTAAATACAGGAGGCTACTGGATCATTCAGCTGCAAGATAAGGTGTGATAAAAGGGAGAAAGGTAAGGTTTCACAAGCTACTTTTATTTTTTCTTATCTTAATTGCTGCAAAATTCACTTTGCAACTGGCGGCCTGTTGATTTTTTATCATAGAGATTCGTGTACATGTTTTGGTCTGTGTGTGCAATACATAAAATATATTAATATATAGAACAACAAACAAGCAATAAATGTTCTGAATTCTTTTGTTTTCTGGGTATTTTTTCTTTTTTTTTTCCTAGGGAATAAAATCCTACAAGTGTCCCATTTTCCAAAATGAGCCAAATAAAGCAAAAATATGTGTTACAAAGTCAGCTGTGGTTGGACATCTCCAAAAGAACGACCTCAAATGCTGTTAGTAGAGGAGGTTTGATGTATCTTAACCTTCTGCATCCCTTCTGAAAACTAATAAAGGAGATTTTAAGTATCTTAAAGTTCTCAATCACTTCTGAAAGCGTTTATCATTTTCCGAGTGGAGATTTGGGATTCAGAGTCTCCCATTTGATTTATATATTTACTTTTAGTAAGTTCAGGTCCATATATATTATATATACAAGGCCTGGAATTCCAAAGGGAATGGGAATAGCCCCCTCCCCAAATACTGGGAATAAAGACTTAGCAATAAACCAGAGAATTAATAGCAAGTGCACTCATTGCCATGGAAACCCGGGCCAAAACAAATATTGGGAGGCTCTGATTCCCAGAATTCACACATGCCAATACAATTATCCCACTTTCCCCACAGCCCCAGCGATCCTGCCCGGCGCTGATATTCCTCTCCTGCTTTTCAACCTCTGCTGAGGTAATATTGAGTATTAATAATAGAACTCAGCTAAATTTGGAGCTGGAGGGGCAAGGGGGGGAAGGCTGGGTGGGAACGGGGCGATTTCAGTTTGTTTTGTCCTGTTTCCATGCTCGTCCACGTATTTGTCTCGGATTGCCTGGATGTTGCCATAGTGACCTTTGATAAATCCATGTTATGGATGCTGTGAAATATAAAGCCACGGCACATTACAGGGAATCAAGCAGGGGGCTGGGAGCTTCAAAGGCATATTGGGCAGATTTGGGGGCTCTCATTCTGTTTTAATAAACGCTTTGCTCTTAATTAAAAAACGCGTGTCTCCTACCCTGGAAAGTCATTCTGCTTTTGAGAAGTTTAGAGGAGAAAATTCACAGTGTCCAAAGGAGTTGGCTGCATTTGACCAGCTTTTATCATTTATATTTCTTTAGCATGGGTAAAAACCCACCTTTGCCTTGCTGTTCCTGTTCTTTTAGTGTTTTCTAAATCAGGAAAGGAAATAAATTCAGATCATCTTTCATTTATAAAAGCAAAGACTTCACCTATTTACAGGTGGCCGCTTAAAAATTCAGAGTTCAATCCAAGCTGGAGATAATGAATATTAGGAGAAGGTTCTTCATCCAGAGGGTGGAACAGGCTCTCCAGGGAAGTTGGTGGTGCCCCCAGCCCTGCCAGATTCCAGGAAGCATTTGGACAATGCTCTCAGGCACATGGTTGGATTTTTGGGGTTGCCCTCTGCAAGGCCAGGAGTTGGACTGGATGATCCTTGTGGGTCCTTTTCAGCTCAGGATTCTGTGATTCCATGAACCAGAGGCAGAAATAGGTGCTTTGAGAGGACTTCACTCCATGTCTTAGACATCCAATCCAGGACAAGACTCAACATTTAAGTTTTAGATGGTCAATTTAAGGCAAGGTAAACCCCAAATTAAGTGCATCTATGGTTGTTGTTACCACCCAGAATGAACACCCCATTTTAACCCTAAAAATGGGGGGTGATCCATCATTTCCCAGCGTGTGATAAAGGCAGGACCCAAGTGCAGCTCTTGCACTTGTTCCTCCTTCCTGATTTTTCAGGAAAGTCACCAAATCACCTTTCTGAGGAGCTTCTCATTCCCCTTTGGAGGACAGTTTATCCCAGCAATCACAAAGTACCACCCAAAAATGGGGTGGATGCTCAGCATGTCTGTCCAGCCGACAGCCAGAGCCTCGATGATTAACTAGATTGAGTGCTGAGGGGGGAATTAATCCCCCTTAGCCCCAGCCATTCCCAGTGTAAGCCCCTGCTTTAAGCCAGGTTTCCTGCTTTTGTCAGGGAAAGGTCACAGGGGAGGGCACGTCATGCCGTCTATTTTAGACTCTTAGCTAATGATGAATCCCACAGAGGGGTCTGTGGCATCACAGGGAATTTTGGGGGGTGATGTCCCTGCCAAAGACAAGCACCGGTATCATGTTCTCTCCCTTCTCTTATTTAGGAGGGCTCTGCAGCTTTGCTGACCTCTGCTTGGCACTGCCTTCTCCTCTGAGGTGGGTCCAGCCATGACCAGATGCACACACCACAGTTCCCAGTGTTGTGGGGTTTTTTTAAGGCTGCCAACATTAAAGCATCACAGAATGATTTGGGGCCTTTCAAGATCATCTAGCTCAACCCCTCTGCCATGGGCAGGGATATCTTTTGCTAGACCAGGTTGCTCAAAGGCACATCTAAGCTGATTCTGGACACTTCCAGTGATGGGGAATCCACAACTCTGGGCAAACTGTCCCAGTGCCTCCACATCCTCATCCTAAAATAATTCCTATCCACATCCAATTTAAACCCACCCTCTCGCAGTTTATAACTTCTCATCCTTGTCCTGTCACTCCAGGCTTTGATAAAAAGTCTCTTCACACCATTCTTATAAGCCCCCTTTATATATTGAATATATATATTGAATATATATATATTCTTCTCAGAGCCTCCTTTTACCTATATCATAAACCCCTGATATTTGTGACACCATGTACATATGTGACTGCACAATGCTTCCAAAAATTGCTTTAATGTGTGGGACAATTTTAAGCAACTTTCTGAGATGAGTCAGATATTCCATTAAGCTCAAAGATATTTAACAAAAAGAAGTGGTCAGATGGAGAAATAGGCCCTTATAATTGTGGAATGGTCCTAGGGGGTCATTCCTTACTGGATGCCAGAAAACCAGCTAAAAAAGTGTCATTTCATGCACCTCAGATGCAAAAAATCTTCACCTTTAACTTGTTTTATCTCCATCATAAAGAAACTGGGCTTTACTACCATGTTGGTGAAAAATCAGAGAACTGAGGGTGGAATGGAAGTGAAAAACAATGAGACTGGAAGATTTCAGAGACAGAATGAACCAAAGCCTGGAAATCTTAAACTGCACTGAGAAACTGAGAAAAGTCCCACTGTTAAACTTAATGTAAAGATTAAGATGTGTCTGAGCTTTAAGGGCTGATACAGGACAGCATTTTCTCATCATGAAGAGGTTTTAGTGTAGAAGATTTTGAAACTGGCTCTTCGGCCTTGAGAAAAGAAGATCCAGGGAGAACTGAGAGCCCCCTCCAGTGCCTAAAGGGGCTCCAGGAGAGCTGGAGAGGGACTGGGGACAAGGCATGGAGGGACAGGACACAGGGAGCAGCTTCCCACTGCCAGAGGGCAGGGATGGATGGGATACTGGGAAGGAATTGCTGGCTGGGAGGGTGGGGAGGGACTGGCACAGGTTGTCCTGTGGCTGCCCCATCCCTGGAAGTGTCCAAGGTCAGGTTGGACCACCCTGGGCTAATGGAAGGTGTCCCTGCCCATGGCAGGGGGTGGAACCAGGTGATCTTTAACACCCCTTCCAACCCAAACCACTCTGTGATTTTACAGTCTAGTTATGCCAGGCTGGGAAAGCAACAACAACAAATACCCAACCCTCCAAAAAAATCCTAAGTTCCTTGCAGCAAAGATAATGGACAACTGAGATGAGCAGCAAGGGAAATAATGGATTTTCCAGTGGAAGAAGGATTTAAATGCAGGTCAAACACCCTTCTCCAAAGAAGTTTTCAGCTTGAAGCAGCAGCCCAGAGAATCCACAGGTTCTTTTATCCCTCTTTGGGACCGGTCAGGTGTCAACGCAGGTGACCGAATCGTCCTTTTCTTTGCCTCGACATCCTTTCTACGGGCAAGGCAGAGCAAACGCCTTTGTCTAGTCGCCAGCAGGACACTAGGTGGCCCACAAAGCACACAGAGACACCCCCAGGCCCCCTCGCACTGCCCCCCACGCAGGACCCGGGGCAAAGCCCGGCGAGCACATCTGTCGCAGCTCCGCGTGGTACTGCCAGGGATATTGCCCATTACACGATTTGTACATATTTAGGCTTAGCCAACCTAAGCTGATTGCAGGTACTTAAAATTGCTTTTGTGCCATGAACACTTAACGCTAAACCTCTTTTAATTTGCACCGTGCTACTCAGAGAGATCATATCATTCTTCTGGTCAACGTAAATTCCCCATCTGGCAATCCCAGCCTGCTCGGGTATTTCTTTTAATAATAATTAAAAAAAAGAATTTAATAAGCTCTTTATTGAGCTTTTATTGTCCGGTCTTGTAATTGAATCACTGTGCTGTGACAGCACGACTGAGGCTGTTATTAGCAAATTCTATAAACAATGGGCTTGATCCCTTTATGAAAAAGCATTGTAGGGGGAATAGTTAATCTGGGCTAAAAAAAAAAAAAATAAATAAAGAAAAAGAAGCTCTGGGAGGGGAAACAGGAGGGGGGAAATACAATTGCAGATTCCAAATATTTAAAACTGTTTCTGCACTTTGCCATTCCAGCCCCCTCCTCCCTCCACGGCCCTTCTCCCACCAGCCGGCTGCTCAAATCCCTTTTTGTTCTTTGTGCCCCGAGTCTCTGAGGCAGAACTTGTTTGCAACACGATCAGCAGGGAGGGAATTTTGTCTCCAGAGCAGATTCTCCTCTCTGAGGGAAACTGGTGTGCTGCTTTTGTAGGCCACTTTGGGGTTTTGGTGGCAAACCACCACAGCTGGAAAGCTTTTAGAATTTAAACAGATACCAAAGAGGGGGAAGTGGAGTCCATCAGAGAATGCTGGCACTTTATTTGGACACCTCCACTGAAATTAGTCACTCTGGGCTCCCTCTGTAGTCAGTAGAGTTCTAGTCAAAAGTATGGGTAGTGTCGGGTGCAATTAATCCCATTCAAAGGTAGAAAATTAGACAACTCTGTGGACATTCCCTAATCATAATCGATGCTTGAGCACGATTTCCACTGCCTATAAAAGGTCCAGGGACCTGCACTTTAGCACTTGAATGAAAACAGGGTTGAACTGAGCACAGAATTCCTGTTGGCATCAAGTTTTCCAGCTGGCACTCTGACTCCTTGGGCTTCTCTTGCTTTATGCAAATAGTAAAGGTGGGTGAAGGAGCATTTTATTGGAACAACAGCTACGTGTTCTGCCACTCCAGGGCATATTCAAGGTACACTGGGTGTTAGACAAGTCTCTGGCCATAAAGTTGTCCCTGCCAGCACTGGAAAGGCTCTATTTCATTGTCTGAGTTCCTTACCCAGTTCATAACTCCTCTGGGGCAAAGTCTGTCTCTTATTGTGCCTTTCTCCAGGTGGCTCCAGGAGCTGCATCTTGGCTGTGGTCACGTAGCACCTCTGTTGTTTAGCAGACATTAATCACAATAAATAACTGATCAGGGCTCTGATGATAGGGAGGTTAGAGAAATGGTGATCACTATGTTATCAGAATAGTTCTAAACGTGAACTTCAACCCAGAGCCTGCAGAAATCAGTAGAAATGTCGTGGAGCTTCTCATGGCATGTGCACCAGTTTCCAGTGACCTTGTTTGACCAACACTAAGACCAGTTTTTTGGAGGCGTTGAAGGTGAGGCTGAATTCAGAACAGGAGGCCTAAGAGGAGGCACCTGATGTTCAAATATGGAAGAAAGGAGACAATTTTGTGACTAATAGGCATGAAAATCAGACAAAGAGGCAGAAATAGGAAGATCTTGATGAAGACAGAAGAGTCAGACAAGGTTTTGTGTTTAATAGAAATATTCCCTTTGAGCAAATCCTGGATGTTGGGACATCGAGTAATCAAATTTGGGAAGGATGGAGGATTGGATGAGTGTTAGGAAGCTGGATGAGAGCTGGGGGACATAATAAAGCCTTGTAGAAAGGATTGTTTCCAGGCACAGCAATGCAAAGTAGGATTTGAGGTTTCTGATGGAAAAGGTGGACCACCTTCACATTTTCTCTTGGTGCATTTCTGTGATGGATCAAACATGATGGGCCATTTGAAGGCAAAATGTCAACATTTACAGGATGTCAGTGGGAGCTCTGACAGAAGTGTGGAAAGGAAAAAAAGATATTTAGCTTGGGTTTCCAATTTTAGCTTTATTTGAGTGAAGAGCAAGGTTTGGGATGGGGATAAGGGGAAGGGAAGGATGACACAGGGAAAAGTATAGGATAAAAGAAGTGGAAGATGTGGTTTTACTGGAGATGAAAGAAAATTATATAGAAATGTGTAGAGGACATGGCCCAAATTTGTGCACAAACACCACCAAAGATCACGGATACACATCAGAAAGTAGCAAACTACAAACACTCTGACTGGAAAAAGGTTGGAACCCCAAAAAAAAAAAACATCCACCTCCACACCTGTACCTCTAATTTTTGACAGTGAGCATAAAATGATATTTGGCCACTGAAAAATAGAACAGATTGCACAGTTCCACTCCAGAAATGGGGGTGGTGGAGGAGATGCAGCTACTCAGAGCTGCAGCAGAAGGATGAAGAGTCACAAGTGGCAAAGAAAAAGGAAACTACGGCTGGATATGAGGAAAAATGTCCTCAAGACTCAGGGGGACAAGGGCACAATCCGAGTTTGGATACAGCCCTTTTTTGAGCAAGGAGTTAGAGATCCAAAAGCACTCATGTTTGCAGAGACCTGGGAAAAAGGGATTGGCACCAAATCTGTCCGTGCAGCAGGAATAAATTAAAAATTTCACTGATAAACCAGCTTTTTGACCTGAATTTTATTTTTATTTCCACAAGTTACTGATGGCTGAATGGGAAAAAAAAAACTAGCATATTTCCCCAGTGTGAATTGTCTGATTTGTAAGTTTTTGAACCACAATATATATGTTTGGACAATATATATATATATTTGAACACACATGCCAGGCATTTTTTTCCTCTGTAATGTATAGAAAAAAAAAAAATTAAGTCAATTATTTTAATGTGATGCAATTTTAAAGTGGATCTGGGTGTTTCTATGGCCACAGACCTCTGTTTATAAGTTTGGTCTTCCCCCAGCAGTTAAAGGGGAGCCTGGTGACCAATAGGAAAGCAAGACCTCATTCCCCACATTCCATTAGCTCCATAATTCCACATTAAATGATGGGTTTAGTGCCATATGGTGAAGTCTGATATGAAGAAGAAGGGGAGAAAAATTAATGTATACACACACATGTATATGCACGCATGTATATATGAAATATATGTATGCACATATATATATTGTACAATTAAGCTGTCTGGTTTCCTTTAGGAAGTGACAGATATTGATGAAGTGAAGAGAAAATTGTTAAACCTTTGCACTGATTCCTCCTGCTGTTAAGGTTTGCTTCAGTCTGGAGTTGGGGTTGGGAATTTTAGTTTAACTCGAACTCCATGGAGAGCCTCCCTGCAATTCTAATTTTCTGGAGTCAGCCTGGAAACCACAAAGCAGAATTCTTTCCAGGCACTCTGACTTTCAACACGTAACCTAAATAACAATACTGCTTTTACCTAATGGTCTAAACATCTTAAGTATTAAATGAGGGATAAATTTGCCATGAGGTCAAGAGTTAAAAACCCTTAAATGAAAGAGTATTGAGAATGTGCATGCGAAAGGCAGCCGTAATATGATTTCCATACATTCAATTTTCTTTTCAGATTACAATTCCACCAGCAAAAGTTCTCTGGATTTATGTTATTGCAGGCCCAAGCTCATCTTAAACCACAGACTAGAAAGGTCCTGGTGTTCATCTGCTCAGCCTTCACCTGCTTCTTTTTCTGACTGAACATGAAAAGCCAAATTGAACTTTGTCAGGCGGAATAAATCTGCTAAAAATTGCCTTTTCAGTATCAATATTACAACAGTTCCAGAAGCTTCAACCAAAACACTATCCCATATTGAAACAAACAAACAAACAAAAAAAAAAAAACAACAAACCTTGCAAAAGACAGACTTTTGCTACAGAGAGAGAAAAAAAAGAGTGAGAGAAATTAGGGTGGTCAACTATAAGAAGGGGGGGAAAGGGCAAAGCTGCTCTGCTTAGGGTGAAATCAAATATCTCTAAACCAATATAGACCTGGGAATGCTGCTTTAGTGAGAATTTGAACATCCACTTCCCAGCAGGGGTCACAGTTAAGGGTGGTATCACCAGCCCTGGTTCATTAGCATTTATGATTTAAAGCAATTATCACTCCCAGGGGGGGAATTCTACTTTCCCCATGAGTTCTGCTCGCACTAAAACCTGCTCCCAAAGGAAGCACATCTTACAGGCCTGTCTAAAATTAACACCAGGGCCGTGTTTTCGGGGAGAGTTCAGGCTTGCATTCAGTCTAAGGTACTAATCCAGATGTGAAAGGAGAAACTCAACTTCCCAGAACCTTTATTCCACTTTCCTGCACAACTGAGCCATTCCATGTCAACTCTGACCCCACACGAGGTGTCAGCACACCTTGACTGTAAATCTCTAATAATGGGGTGTGTTATGATTATCCAGAGTGATTTTAAGGAGTTGGTGATGCTGGCTGGAAATTCCCTGGGCTACCCCAATGTAAGCAAGTTCAGGTTGGTCTTATTAGGTTGGACATAAAGATGGGGCCAGGCTGAGTCAGGAGTTGGCTGGAAGGTAGAGCTTTTCCCCAACAGACCCAACCACGACCACTGCGGGAAGTGGCGGTGGGAATTCAGGAGGTGTTGCTTTTTCCAGTGTCTGTGTCTGTGCTCCTTTATTTTTCCCCTCAAGTTCCCTGCCATGGCCTGGACACATCAACGCTGAGGTGTCACAGCTGGGAATTCACTCAGTGCTCAGCCACCCCGAAGCCCAGGCAGTGTGGTGGGGAGAAGGAATGAAGGAGCATTTCCAAAGAAGGTCAAACGACCACAATCGACGCTCTCCTCATTTTTTTCCAGCAGTGCTTTGACAATTACTCTGCCTTGTCCTGCAACACCTCAGGTGATCAAAAGGGACATTTCAATATCGGAGCTAATTAAGGATTTGTCTCACAGAAACACATTCCCAGTTCCTAATCTCACACAGATGATTTGAAGCTGTTCCCTTCACGTTTTCCTCGGTAAAGACTCCGATGGTGAAATGTCACTGAGGTCTCACCAACTCCAAGCAGCTGCTCAATAAAGGTCTGGGCACTTCAGGAATTCCACTGGCACTGAGAATTTCATGGCAGTGCCACTGGAGGAGTGGAAAGGAGGAGAGATGAGAAAACACTCTTTGAGGGAGGAAAAAGGTTGAAGCTGCTTCTCTTTCGAAGGGGAGATAGACCAATGTTTGCTGTTTCCCAAATCCTTCAGCATATTCTGAGATAAATATTTCTGCTTCAAAACAAAAAGGATTTCCTGTGATCCAAGAAAATGATATTTTGCCTCGTGTGTTTTACATAAAATATGAAGCAAAAAAATTAATCTCATTTGGGCACCTCCTACAGTGTTCTGAATTCACTGTTGTTAAATCTTTAATTTCTTTTAGGATACAAACCCTTTGGGGAGGAAACAAACTGGAAAAGCATTCCCAAGCAGTCCTAGTAGGAAATGATGGGAGAAGAAACGTGGGAGCTGCATGGATGGGACTTGAATGGAGGGGACACATCAAGAATGAGAAAGGACCATGAAGTTACTACACTTTAAAACAGAAAATCAACACTTTTGGACAGGTTTTTGTCTGCAATACCAGGTGTTACCTTTGGCACCCAAAGCTGGGTTCTGATTAAAGTTTTTAAAATACTTGCAAGCTCAGTAACAAAGTAAGAAGTTAAAGTAGCTCTGCTCGCTTGTCTTTCCTCAAAACACAACCTTTTTTTTTTCTCCTGAGAAACACAAAATGAAATAGAATTTTTTTTGTCAACTTGATTGACCAAGCAGATCTTGGTCAATCAAGCTGACAGATCTCCAGCCAAAAATACCCATAATCTAGTTTTAAAAAGCTTCAGTCTCTGTTTACTAAAACAAAAACAAAAAATCTGTATTTTGAACCAAATCCTCTCTGACAGTCACATTTAAGCATGACATAAAAAAATATTCCATCTATACTGAATACTAGAAGAGGAAAAGGATAAGGGGAAAAGAGTCAGGGAAAAGTAGCCATTATATAGGAAAAAATGAAAGTCCCAGAGGCCAATGGAGCTCAACAGGCAGTGTTTTATTTGCTGTAGAAGTCCCTGGCTGAGCATCTCCAGGCTGTCCTGATCCTGCAGGTCAGGAAAGAACCACACAGTGGGACTTTGAGGTGTTGACATCCAGGAGTGTCCAAAAATAGGTCCATAGGTCAAGGACTGGAGAAGGGAAAGTGACAATCTTTCTTTGAGCCATCTCCTTCTTACTGGTTTAAGACATTGAAGGGCAAGAAGGAAAATTTTGGAGGCCAGAAGGTCTGTGTGCTTCTGGGGGAGGTTCAGGGGAGCAGAGAGAAGCCCATGTCACTTACCAGAAGGATTGGAAAGAGGCTCTTCAGAGGTCACTTCAGAGGTGGCACGAAAAAATCTGGGAGCCATGTTACTGGAGACAGGGAAGAGGGATGGCAAAGGTGGTTTCACGGCACTTGGGGAGAGTTGAAACTGCAACAGCAAGATGGAAAAATCTAATCTGGGCCACCTGAGAAGGCAATTTTTCACCTTCAACTTCCCCTTTGCATTGTCACCGCTGAACTAGGGCATGTCCCCATAAATGACTACACAGGGCTGGAGCACCTCAAGGTTTGGGGACACCTGACGGGCCAGGACGGTGCAGGTTCAATGTGAACAGCACCACAGGGCCAGCTGAAGAACATGACCTTTGAATGTGACTTGGCAGAGCCAGGAGGGCTATCAGTGTTCCTGGAAACCAGGTTTAATTAAATTACAGCTCTAATCTAAAGATCCACCGTGCCACGAACCCCTTTATTGCTCTGAGGTCACAACCTCACAGTGGCTCCACGGGAAAATGCGTTGGAGCTCTCACGTAGCCCGGACACATCTGCTCCAGCAGGTCTGCCCTGGGACCTTCTGGGTGAATGGCATCATTAAAGAGCCTCTGGAGAAATTGGATTGGGTTTAAATTGGCTTCTCACCCACCTCTCTCCATCCAAGGGCCTGTTGATGAGTCTTAGATGTCTATTCAAAGCCAAACTTTCCAGTCAACGGAAAGATTGGGATGTCCAGGGGAAGATTCATCCCATATATTTTAGGTTTAGATTATTAATTTTAAGCTTTTTCCACTGAGAACTACGTTGACTAGACATCTCAATTTTAAATTAATGCAGTCAGGTGAAACCATAAATCTACTTTAGGGCAACGCAAACCTCTTTCTTCAGCACTGCAAGCTTTCTGGGTCACGTTTTCAGGCGTTCCTGACGGCAAGCACTTTGTCCGTAATGAAGATGAATAACCTTGACGAAGATAAATAATCGTGTGTAATTGCAAGGGAACCGAGAGTGCAGGTAAAGTTCCACATGTCACAACACAAACAGTAAACGTCTCCACGGCGATGGCAGTGTTGGGCAGGACTTACCAAAGGCATCTGTTGCTGAGTGAAGGAGGGACAGACTCAGCCTTTAAGCAGCTTCCTGAGTGTAGGATCCCATATCTGGATGTTGGATGTCATTAAATTCCTCAGCTCTGAAGGTCTCAGCCCGTGTAACCACACGATGACACGTTTTCAGCCGTCAGGTTTCACCGAGCCTTTCCCCCACAAATGACTAATTTTGAAAACGTTTTCAGTTTTGCCCTAAGGTAGCTCGTAAACCAAATCTTTCCATTTATTCTTACTCCCTGGAAGTGGGGGCAAACTCCTGTGCCTGTTCCATCCCAGGTTACTGAACCTACTTCTTGATATATTTTGTCTGAATATGAGGGAAAACATTTACTTTGAGGGGGACAGAGCATCAGAACAGGCTGGTCTGGGAGGTTTTGGAGTCTCCTTCTCTGGAGATACTCAAATCCCATCTGGACATGATCCTGTGCAACCTACTCTAGGTGAATCTTCTTAAGCAGGGAGGTTGGATTAGATGATCTCCAGAGGTCTCTTCCAAACCCAGCCATTCCAGGATGGTGATTTGGGGAAAACAGTTTTAGTTCCTCTGAGACTGAGACAACAATGTACAGGAAAACCTCTGGAATGCATCAAAATTTGGGGCATGATATCTTCAAGGCTGTCCCATGTTCTCCATAAACACTGGGTTCATGGGTTCATTTAGTCACTAACACCTCCCTCAGTCTCCTTCCAAATGTCCATGTTATGATACAAGATAATGTTCAGGCATCCTCTGACCCTCAAACATAGACTACATGGGAAAGAGTTGTCACCTGGAGCTCAGGGAAACATAAGCATGAACGTATTCCATCCCAATGGAACAAAGAGAGGCTGTGACAGTGAGTTAAAGGGCACACATTGGCACGAGTTGCCCAGAGAAGGTGTGGCTGCTCCATCCATGCAATTGTCCAAAGCCAGGCTGGAGCAGCCTGGGATAGTGGGAAGTGTCCCTGCCCATGGCAAGGGGTTGGAATGAGATGATCTCTAAGGTCTTTTCCAACCCAAACCATTCCATGATTCCATGATGTGGAGCTGGGTAGTGCTAAGAAGTGGAGGATCTACCCCCCACTATCCACTCCAGTCACCTCAAGTAAAATGTGAGACAAGATAATAAAGAAAAAATACTTTCTTTATACCAATATAACGAAAATTTTGGGCTAAATTCCTTTGTGCAAAGGTGCTCTCTGGAAAACCTTCCAGTCTCTGGATTTAACTCCAGAGGGAAGCAAAGTCCCTTTCAAAGACTTCTAAGGAGTAAATGTTTTAAGGTATTTACCAACCCCGTGTGTCTTTCCCTTGGGCTTCTCACATGACACTCAACACCTGAGTTGAACCCCTGAGGCAGGACTCACCTTGCAGACCAAGTTGCCCACTTTTATGTGTCTCCACGTGGAGTGGGTGTCCAAGGTGCCATAGAAGTCAGTGCAGTGGCTGACTGGAGACAAGGAGATCTGCTCCATGACACCCACTCACCAGTCTCCCTGTCAAGTGCTCACGTTCTCAGACCAGCACTGGCTCCTCTTCCTCCTTCATCTTCCCAAATCCTTAGAAAATACACCTACAGAAGGCTAGGGACAATTACCTCTTGATGGTGGGGACACCACTGCAGACCTGTCCACCTAAGGATCCACGGGCAGGGTGTCTGCCCTCCCCACATCTCCCAAGAGCCCATTCTTAGCATTGTTTCCTAATTGAGTGCAGATTTCTGAGCAATAACCCCCCTCCCTTTCCCTCCTCTTCCTCAGCTCCTGATTGATCAGACACCGAACAGCTGCTGGCTATTTTCTCTTCCCCAGAAACACGCAGTAATTGTATGTACGGGCTCCAAATCCCTAAACATTTGGAAAGGAGAAGGACTTGAACAGGAGCCAGTTCTTTTTTCAGCACTGGTACCAGCAGCAGTGGCAGGCATTGAAATCATAGCAGGGGGGGCCAGGGAGGGTGGGGGGTGTGGGGGCTGTCGAGTTTGCTGAGATTCACTTTGAGAAGGGGAAGAAAAAGAAGGGGAAAAATGCTAAAGAGAGAAAAAACCTGAAACCAGCAATCAACAAACCAAGGCAGCTCAAAGAGTTGGAGTCCATCCCAGCTCCAGAGCAGGGAGATTTCTATCCATGCTCACCCCCATTTCCCAAAGTCCCAAGTGGGCCAGATTCATCCCAGTCTAATCTGAGGGTTATCCACTGCCATGTTCAGATCCTGATCTGATCCCTTTGAAGGGGAAGGAGCCTCAGCAGGGACAACTCTCAGCTGTGTTGGAGATGTTTCTCCTGCTCTTTCCTCCATGTGGACAGCCTAAGCCAACAGCCTCTTCACCAGGACACCCCAGCTTTGTGCCAGGAGTTAAGTGGCTGAATTCAAGTCACACACGTGACAAAGCAAAAGTCACAACTCATTTGCCTGAGAATGATAAATCGTTATCAAATCATTATCAAATCATCCAACATCATGCCCTTGGCTAATTGTGCCTGTCTCACATGAGATCTCCTAGAACCTCCTAGAAATCAACAATGGACTTCTTGGTGACAATGGAAGAAGCAGAGGAATCGGCCCGAAAGCAAAACTTTCACCTCAGAAATACTCCTGAGTTGTTGCATAAGAGTTTTAATTCACATGCATTAAGTCACCTCCTCACTGGGCTGATTTTCCATTATTAATATTAAAACCAGGGCAAGAGTCAGAGCTACCACGGCAGTGGGACACACGTCAGGCATCTCAAGGGATCATCTACCTTAACCTTCATCCATAATCCCTCTCTACCAACACATGCAAACACTTCTAGAATGTGATTTATCCCAGTTCTAATGACACAGGTTGGTTTAGTTGGTTTAGCTGAAAAATAAGTGTTTAACTAGTCTGGCTGAGGGTTAGTTTAGCAGAGACTCGGTGTGTAATGGG
Organism: Margarornis squamiger; assembly: GCA_035222235.1. Taxonomy (NCBI): domain Eukaryota; kingdom Metazoa; phylum Chordata; class Aves; order Passeriformes; family Furnariidae; genus Margarornis; species Margarornis squamiger. Next base: position 1,397,117 of record JAWWTY010000077.1, read on the forward strand.
TAAGTGGCAAAAATTGGGTGAGAGGAGTTCCAGTCATGTCTGAAGCTCCCTAAACATTTCAGCTCTAGAATTAGTGCCATAGAGTCACAGAGTCCTAGAAAGGTCTGGGTTGGAAAAAAACTGAAAGAAGATCTCATTCCAACCCCTGCCATGGGCAGGGACACCTTCCACCAGCCCAGGTCGCTCCAAGCCCCATCCAACCTGGCCTTGGACACTCCCAGGGATCCAGGGGCAGCCACAGCTTCTCTGGGCACCCTGTGCCAGGGCCCCACCTCCCAGCCAAGAATTCCAATATCCCATCCAGCCCTGCCTTCTGGCAGTGGGAAGCCATTCCCTGTGTCCTGTCCCTCCATGCCTTGTCTCCAGTCCCTCTCCAGCTCTGCTGGAGCCCCTTTAGGCCCTGCAAGGGGTTCTCAGGTCTCCCTGGAGCCTTCTCCTCTCCAGGTGGACTCCCCTCTCTGGGGGCTGCTCTGGATTCATTCCAACAGATCCACATTTCCCTTGTGCCATCTTCCTTCGATCTGAAATTTAAGGGTGAGCCACAATAAGACCAACACCTCATATTTCAGGTTCTTTACAGAGATGGGCAAAGCAGAGGAATTTTGAATATTGATTTTCTGTGGCCATAGTGTCAAAAATTCGGCATGAAATCCCCCACACTTGATACTTCTCACTGGACAAGAAAGGGCTCGACAGTCAGGGATGACTTTTGTGGCTCTCTAGACCTTCCCCCTTCCTGGATGGTGAGGACTCAAAGCTGGTGTCCATCCTGTACTTTGCAGAGAACATCTCCAGACACACAGACACTGACAACATCCTCAGTCTCTCTTGATGTCTTCCTCCAGCAAAATGTTGTAGCAAAATCTAATTTTTTTCCCCAAGAGGACCATAATCATTATTTAACTTTGAACTTCAGGAAAAAAAACAAAACCCTGCTCTATCACCAATAAAAAATATGACCCCCCAGCATCCAAACCTTTGCTTCTAATTTTGTCATCTTCGTAAAATTTGAACTCCTCAAGCAGCCCCGGGGGATAAGAACCAACCCCTGATATGAAAATTGACACCTGGGCTGCTGACATTTCACTTCAAAAAAGACCAAACAATATGTAATTCCAGGAATAGCTGCTAAAATCTGATAAAAAAAAAATTTTGTGTGGGCCCAGTAACCTTACACTGGACATTTGTGGCCACTTCCTAGAGAAACAAGAGAAAGCAAAGAGAATTCTTCTTGGACAAATAGCACACGTAATACGACGTTGGCCACATTCCTAATAGGTTCTCCATGCCAGCCATACAAAGACTGTAACCTTAGAAGAGAGATGTGATTGCTCTCTTGGACCGAGCTTGCAGCAGGGTTAGACCTGGCTCAGGTGTGGTTGCCTCCCCAGGTAAAGCAAAGGAGTCTTGGAATCACATAACTGGAGAAGGTGATTGAGAAACCAGGCCTGGTGGGAGTATAATTGGTGCCCACATGGCAGCTTAGCTTTCCTCAGCCCCCACCAAGTGCCCTGAGCCACACAAAAGTGACCACACATAAGTGTTTCTCCGTAACCTGGAGGCCAATGTTTGACTTGGGGGCCTTGAGGAAGATTAAGACCCGCTTAAGACCCACTTAAAACCGGTGCCTAGGATTCCTCATCACTCCTGATGGGCTGAAAAGCAGCCAAGCCACAGACCCTGAGCACAAATCTTTCCCTCCGATGCCTCCTTCGTGTGAAATGAAGGTTGACAGATACACCCTGACATTTTCTTTTGGACAGAACTGCAAGACTTGCAAATGCTGTGCTCCCTCAGCCAGCCTTGAGTGTGTGGGTAAAAGGACTAAAAATGCTTACAAAAAGCACATTTTTTGCACCAGAGGAACGCATCCCCCACAACAACACTGCAGTCTCGTTTCTCTCTGCATATGTGCGCTGGATGCTGAAAATATTTGCCACTTGGAGCAGATTTTATCTCTTCATTTTATAGGGCCACTGAGGAGGCTCATCAACAGTTTGCTGAGGAGTTATAAGAATGAAGGGGAATTAATTGCTAAGGCAGGGGGATCTGTGCATCTGCACACTCTTGTTCTGCAGAGGATTCGTGGTTTTCCCGTGTGTGTGTGATGGACAACCCTTGCACTTGACATCAGTCACCTAGAGGCAGGTTTATAAATTCAGCCCCAGTGACTGTTGGGAGTTAAGAGAGAGAGATTATGGGAAGGGCAGCATGAATTTTGGGAAGTCAAATCCTTGCTAGGATGGCTGGAAAGACCTGTTACCTCGGACCGTGGCAGTAAACAAGGGCAAGCTCCGATAAAGACCTGGAAAGAATCCTGAGCTCTTCTAAACTAAAAAGACCTAAACACAGCTGGGAAAGGAGGCTGGAAAGTCTTGATTATCCTCCTCTGGGAATACACCCCACCCAGAGGGAAGCAGGCTGGAAAACACCAGCTGTGGCAGATGTGGGAGGAATTCAGATTAGGTAAAGCCCTGCTGGGACTGGCATGGAGCTCCTGTCCACTAAGGTTGGTAACATCAGCTCTTCCCTTTAATTTTGGAGCCCAGAAACCCTTGATGGAGGGGCAACAGCTCCATTCTTCAGCAAGACAAGAAATGTATCTCACATGACATCAAAATCCTCTCATTTATCCCCCAAGCTCCCTTTATATTCCCTTTATCCCCAACAGGGTGGGTTTGTTTTTGTTGTTTGGGGTTTTTTTTTGGGTTTTTTTTAATGATTCCTTGAACCTATTGCACGATCCTGCTAAAAGATGGGATAAATGTTGTGCTAGATATCTTTGGTGGCAGTGGCTTTAAAGAGAGCCTGGAGCAAAGATCTCAAGCCATCTCCTGGGCTGGAAGGCACCCATGAGGATCATGGAATCAGATGAATCCCACCTATTTTTCCAGGTATGTGATATCAGGCTGATTGATTTTGAGCCTTTTGGCTCCATCTGGGACCGTAAAGACTTTCTGCTTGTCCTTATGCCACCACTTTTGAGCTCTTTGGTCTCCAATAAAAGGTCCAAGCTGAATAATTTCATCTGGTTTATAGGTAGTCATATATGTTTTTAACCCCTAAATGAAACTTGTTAAAGGTGTTACTGACCTTTTAATTCAAAAGAGGAAAGAGATGGTTGTCTATTTGCACATCTGACATTCCATTGTTCCAGAAAACAGACTCAAAATGGACCTGGTTCTCAGACCCACCAGCCGTGAGTCTAAATTGGAAGTCACAGAAATGCTGCCACCAAAAAGCCCTTTTTATTGGCAGAAATATTAGTTTTCCCAACTAACCTGTTTGTCACAGACAATGTGTTGTTTTACTGTGGCTCAACCCATGGTTGTCTGATTTCTCCCACCTTCCTGTTCCCTTCTGATCCCATTTATTTAATGTTTGACTCAACCAAACACATTGCCACGTTCCCCCATGTCCCACCCCAGGGGCTTCTGTCCCAAGCTAAGCCTAAAACAAGTTTCAGAGCTGAACAAGGTTAAAATTAGGCCAGTCCTTAGGGGACATGTTTACACGCTCACCCAAACAGGCTACAATGATTTTCCTTTCCATCCAAGCCACAGTTTCCAGCTCTGGGTTGTCCTGAGTTTCTTTGAGATAATTATCCCATCTCCAAAGGCACTGGCAGCTGGAGGAGCTCTCACCCTCCCAAATTACACACTTAATAAGGGAAGCGGAGACAACGTCAGAGGGAAACCGAGGCCAAGGGCAAATCCAAACACCTTGGATCCACCACTTCATCACTGAGCTGGCCAGAAACCTTCCTGATCCTGCCAGAGAGGGATGAGGCCATGGAATGAGCTTCCCACAGGCGGATAATGTGGGAGTGAAACCGCTTACCGAAGGACACTGTTTGTACCTTCCCCAAAACACATTAGTGCCATCATAGCAGGTTGGGAAGGATTTGGGGAGCACTTGGATTGCAACAGCAAGGAATTCACTGCTGGGGGCGGGGGGGGGAAGTAATTTTTTGGGACACAAGTCCAAGTTATGCCAACAGGGAACTCGATGTTCATTCCTCCACACCCCATGGGATTGTCTTGACCCCGCTGTCTAAACGAGAGGGGACATGACTCATTCTCTCTCTTTGGCCACTTCATCCTCCACTGCAGAAGAGTTTCCCACTGCAAATTTCATGGAGACTGGAACATTCCTGGAAGAAATAAAAAAATCTTCTTTTTTTGACATTTAAGTGAAATAAAACAAGAACTTTGATCAGCAGTTCCTGTCTGGATGCCATGTACAAGCACAAGGACAAGGCCAAAATCAGCATTAAATCCCATCAGGTTTTGAGAGGATTCAAGTTTGTTCACTCAAAAAACGGAAAGGAAAAAACATTTTATTCCTAAAATATGGTGTGGGTTTTTTCCTAACTATTTCTGCCCCCGGATCCTGAACATTAATAGTTAAAGAGCTTTAAAAACTTTGCTGGGTAGCTCAGAACCACCTGCACAGGGTTTGTCTGCAGAGTTCACCTGTGGAGCTCCAAGGAAGGGAGAGCTCAAATATTCTGACAAGTGAGGGACAAGGATTGAGGTCACCTTGTCAGGAAAACTCATCTTTACCTTCTGGTGTCCTTTGGAATCCCCAGGCATGAGACATTTGCAGCTTGGACTCTTGATCTATAATTTGGGAGTCAAGAGATATTGGCTGCTCTGGTACAGATGTTGCTCCCAAAGTGTTCCCAAGGCATCTGGAATTAGAATGTGTGCTTTGAATAAAGGTCAAACACCATGGCCTTTCTTTCTGCTGGCCATGGGAAGAGTGACAGTCCTCAACTCTTCCATCAGAAACCACCTCAGACATATCCAAGCCATGAGAGGGAGAGGATGTGACCAAGGTATTCCTTCTGCCCAGTTCCTCTGGAGTGTTGGTGACATTTGGAGCAAGGACAGGCTGTCAGGATGGGAGTGATGCTTGAATCAGAGCACCCAGAGTCACCAGTTCTCGCCTGTCAGGTAACACCTCATGACAGCTGAAGAGCACAAACAAAAGGTAAAGAAATAAAAACTAGGGCAGAGAGAAGGAAAAAAGCCATTTGACATTGAAACCACAGAATCTTTAAGGTTGAAATAAACCTTTCAGGTTATCAAGTCCAGCCATCAACCCATGTGTTCACCAGTGTTCACCAGTAAACCACGTCCCCAAGTGCCACATCCACACATTTCTGAACACTTGCAGAGTGGTGACTCCACCACTGCCCTGGGCAGCCTGTTCTGATGCTTTACAACCTTTTCCATGATTTTTCCCCCCTAATATCCAATTTAAACCTCCCCTGTCCCAGCCTGAGGCCGTTCCCTCTCCTCCTGTCCCTGTTCCCTGGGAGCAGAGCCCGACCCTCCCCTGGATCCATCAGGGACTTGCAGAGCCAGAAGGTACCCCCTGAGCCTCCTTTTCTCCAGGCTGAGCCCCCCCAGTTCCCTCCGCCCCTCCTGCTGCTCCAGCCCCTTCCCTGGACACACTCCAGCCCCTTCCCTGGACACACTCCAGCCCCTCCATGCCTTTCTTCAAATGATGACCCCAAAACTGACCCCAGGATTTGAGGTTCAGCCTCACCAATGCCCAGCACAGGGGAATGATCCCTTCCCTAATCCTGCTGGCCACACTATTGCTGGTCCAAGCCAGTTGTCACTTCCCAGGATTTATCAGTGCATCCCTGAAGCTGAGGAGAGAAGGGAAGAGAAAGGCCTTTAGTCCCCTTCCCTTTAAGCATCATTTCCTATGCATGCAAGTAACATGAACAGTGCAATTACAGAGCCAAGCAAGTTGAAGACAGAGCAAGGGCGGGGTGGTGGTGGTGGTAGGGGGGGAAGAAAAACTAGGAGGAAAGATTTACAGCCCTTCCAAAAGATGGAATTGAAATATGTAAAAAGAGGGCAGCGCCGATTGCCAAAATCCTGGAGGTTTTCTTTGCCTCGCACCGTGTGCATTGTGAGCGGCGAGGGGGGAAGCGCTGGAATCTCAGGGTTTTCATTTCACCATGAAACTCTAGCACGAGAAATTTTAATTGTGGATCCTTGTGGACAAGACCTTGAAATCCTACCCAGCCAAAGCTTTCTGGTCCCGGAGTGTTCTTGGAACTGGTTGTGGCTCCCGGTCCCTTGGTTGCTTTATCCAAGAGTGTTCTCCGAGCCCGTGTTGGTGGGACGTGGGATGGGTGGGAGGGTTAACTATTTGTTGGCCTTGGACACCAGAGCTTGGGCAGGGGCTGTTCCATTGCCAGCCATGTGTGTTCATACCTATTTTTTGAGGATATCCCTGTGGGGCTTCACTTTTCCCCCCTGGCTTGGGAAAGCGATCGGATTTAACGCAGTTGGCACCTACTCAAGAAACTTTGGAGGAGGAACACGAGCACAGCCCCTCTGAGTAATTGATTGTGGCTACTGGGTGAGTTTGTGATAGCATGAAACACAATCTGTCGGAGGGCCTCAAAATTATCAGGGTATTTAATCATGGGCTGGGCATGTCTCTGCTGTATTTATGTGTGTTACCAGCCCAGGGTCACTTGGGCAAGGCACTGAGATAATGGAAAGAAAGAGGCCTTGGAACATCAGGCAATGTATCTTCATGTTCACATTGAAATTTCCAGGACTTCTTGGGAAATGCCAGTAGCCAACTAATGCTCCTCTGCATGATTAATCTGCATTTTGGAGTGGGAATATTCTGATTCAGGGCTTTGCTGGAGGTGCCCCTGTGACATTGATACAGACCAGATGAAAATTCAACTTAGTCACACTGAAAGGTGGGCCAGGAATCCACAGGAGAAATCCACATGAGCTCACATTAGCTGGAGATTCCCATCTCCCAAGCTCAAATATGTTACAAAAAACAGCCCCTCCTGCAGAATTGTCCTGTTTCCAGATCCCCCAGCAAACCTGCAGAAAGATTTGAGAAGTCTGAAACCAAAAGGTGATTCAGTTAAACATTCAGCAAAGCCTTGTTTGTGTTTCAAGGAGGTTTGAAAAGCAAGTCTTGAAGCAATGCTGGTGTTTCCCCATTGTTTACCTTTCCCATTTTTTATTTGGGTCTAAATTTTCAGGCAACTCTCCTTTTGTTTGTTTGTTTGTTTGTTTTGTTTTGTGCTTTTGGTTGTTTGGGTTTTTTTGTCTTGTTTTGGAGTGGGGTTTTTTTGTTTGGTTGGTTTTATTGTTGTTGTCATTTTTTGTGATTTTGGTTTCGTTTTGCAGAGATTAATTCCACTTCTTCGGTTTGTCTTTGTTGCAAAGTTTCAATAAATCCAAATGTCAGGAAGCTGAATACTTTGATATCCACTTGCAGAACATTTTAATAGCAATGCTAACAAGGTCATAACATTTTGACTAAAATAAGTTTTTCCTGCCATCCCTCCTACACCTTCCCTCTGCCAATAGTTACAACTGTTTGTTGTGAAATCAGGGATAAAAGCCCCCAGAGAAAAGGAAAAAAAGAGGATGGCACATTTCATTACCTTGCTGATCCCACACACACCTTGGAAATACGGGCTGGAATTCATCTACCCTCTTTTTATGTGCCCAGAACTCAGATATTCAAACCTGAGATACTCGACCTCCACCAGTTCATCAGAGCAGAGAAACTGCAGCCTAAAACAGGGTTCTAAATTTGTGTGATTTACCTGCACTGATTTGCACAGGATTAGGCTGAATAGGTCAGGCTTTGACATGTAAAAGAGGGGCAAACCCAAACACAGGGTGTTTTACCATCCTCTGTTCTTCCATATCCAACAATTCAGAGAAAACCACTAAATTCAGCTTTGCCTCTAGGGGACCACCCCCCAAAATTTAGTTATCCCCCTATTCAGGACCAGCACATGAACAGCTAAATGATGGACCCCCCCCAGGAAGAACTTTTGAGGGGTCAAATCTTTCAGACACCCAAATTAAAAATTAGAGCAGTAAAATTTATTTCCCAGTGCTTCATGCTTCCACAAACATCCCTCTTGCTGAACTGGGAGCCGTGTCTTGGCTCCTCTGGTGCCTGGAGTGTTGTTGTTCCTGTGAACAAATCCTTTGGCGGGGTTGATCCAAGGCATGGACTCACACCCTGCCTGATAAACCAGTGACATTTAGGGACAGGGACTGCTGCATTCCAGAGGCTGACTGAAGGGGATGATCCCGGTGTGCCAAAGCACAGCCTGTGGATGTGTCACCAAAACAAGCACGAGATCCAGCTTTTATTGAGGATTTGGAACTGCAGTCCCAGCACCAGGCTTGGACTAAAGGAACAGGAGCAAATTATTTCTTTGTTTTGTCCTTTCAGGGTATTGCTGAGAAGGGAAAAGAAGGAGAAGTTCCTTTGGGCAGGAAAAGGAAAGCTGAATCTTTATTCACCTGAAATTCCAGAGCAAGGCAAGAGCTGGAGCGTCCGTGGCTTCCACAACAAACAGCTCATCAGTGTCAGCTCATCATGTTTGTGTCGTGCTGACAAAAACTGACTGATTTAGGACAGAGAAATGTTCCAATTTGTGTCAGCCAATGCTGACATACCTTATTTCAACCAAATTATCTGCCTTTCTATCTGTCTGCCTCTAACATGCTGAATCATGACTTTTTTTCACGGAAAGCAGCATTTTCTTTTTGAAACTCTCATTTAAAAATAAAAAAGGAAAAAAAAAATAAGGAAGAAATCATGGAAAATGTAGCTGTAGTACTGGGAACTGTTGTGCCAGATTCCCACTTGGCCTGGATCATTATACCTCTGCTGACCTCAATAATAATTTCACTTGAGGGCAAGCAAAGAACGTGGTGTTCAGTCAGAGAGTGACTGCGGCTGATCTGCTGAATAAATCAGACGAGACCAACCAGTTGCTCCACAAATTCCCAGTAGCCCATGGCCAATGGATTACTCTCACCCAGTGGCACAGCAATTTAATTGGAATCTTGCAGAGTTGTTGTTGTTGTCATGATTTTTAAAGGTTTTGGCTTTTTTCCACGAGTCTTTGCCAAGATGCTCAGTGGTGTCATTGGCATCAAACTGAAGCTGTTAAGTTTTTCCCAGTGTGAGAACAAACTACAAATTCAGTTTGTTTAAGAGAAAAAAAATGAAAATCAACTCCTTTAAAGGCCTCTGGTTTTCACCAGGGGCAGCTTAGCATTTCTCCTATCAATGAGAAGTCCACCAGCCTTATTAATATCCCAAATTTATGTCCCTAGATGTGTCCCTGGCTTTGCTGAGCAACACGAATGAAGTTGGAGCAGTTTTGCCTTCTCTCAGTCCGTGCAGGTACCTGTGACTCTTCCAGCTCTTCATTGATTGAACCTAATGGAAATTTTATCCCTGTTTCCTGTAGCCAGATGCCATTTTCAACAGAGAGGGGAAATAGGAAAGCACCTTCAAGGCATTTCTGTCCTGAAGGCACAAGAAAAGATGTAGCATCACTCACAAGCCTTGTCCAGCTTTTCCATGGCTTCTGGGCCCTAACAGGAGAGTGGTGTGGTAGACCCAATGCTTGGAATTGCTAATAAACATTGAATGCATCTGATCTTTCCTGCATAATGAAATATTCCATGTTCTGTTGGTGTTAGGAGTGGATTTGGGGTAGGGAAGGAGGCAGAGGGGCAGTGGAGTTGAACTGCTTTCCCTGGTGGGACTGGGACATAAGTTTTGTGAAGTTTTTTGCTGCTGCAGCTCTGAAAAACAGAGGAAAGAGAAATGAAGAGCGGGGCAATATGAGGGGAAAAGAAGAACTATTTCAGTACTGATGCTGCTCAGCTGATACACAGAGGAAAGAGGGAGAAAGAGAGAGGAGCACGTTAACAAATCTCTATTTAAATCCCAACTTACAAGTGAAAATGTGTTGGCTCCTTCTAAATCCCTCCAGAGATTTTGAGACATTGAAGCCAGCAGACACCCTATGATCATCTAACCTGACCTTTCTTAACTCAGTCTCGAAACTTTACCCAGTGATTCCTGGAATGGAAGGAATTATCCCCACTATGTGCGTGCATTTCTAAGACGCAGCTTAATAAACTGATGATGGGTATCATATTGCCCGTGATAGCAGAGCACAGGATGCCATGGGCTGGTGCCTGTGTTCCTCTGGAGGAATGTTACCAATGGCTTGTGGTTGAGCTCAAGCTCATTTATCCCTCCTTCCTGCAGCTCCCACTGAGCCTGACATTGCTGGCAGAGCTGCCTCGTCCCCGCATGCACAGGGAGATTCATATCCCCATGAATCACAGAGCTGCACTGCAAAGATCTCCCAGTTCTTTCCTCAACTGCTCAGGTCAAGGCAGACTAATTTTTCTGCTGTCCAAATTAAGGCTTCAGCCACAGGAATTGAGTGCCCTGTGGTGCAGCCCCTCCTCAGACCCCACGCTGCCTTCCTCGGCCAGGGGAGGATTTGCATTGCCGGCCACTCTGGTGCTTTTTAAAGCAGAAAATCTTGTGTCTTGTGATCCACACTCAAAGGTAGTCACACACAGATCCTGAAAGATGATCCACAACAGAAATGGAGGTGGCCAAGAATCCATAACTCAGCAGTTTTAAAGCTGGGGGAGATGTTTACTCCTCTGCCTCATCTACTTCATTCCTTGCCTCCTGATAAACCCATCTTGTAAGGCTGTGACAGTTCCACTTTCCATAAAAATGCCTTCTTCTGCTACCCCAAAATTTCACTGAGCAGAAAATTAATATTTGGTCATTTAGCCAGCACTTCCCACTAGGGCAGCAGCTGCAGAATGTCCATCCCTGAGACAAACCAGCCCCAGCTCTGCTCCACTGGAAAAGGAAGGTTAACAGAGCCAGTATGATTTGGAGAAACACAGAACATGACACATCATGAAAGGGCTGAGCTTCCTGTGCAGGTAATACAGTTATGGTCTTGTATCCTGATCATCCTGGGCTCACTGCAGATGCACAGCCTGCTCATATCCCTGCCTGGGGTTTTCTAGATGAAATACGGGATCATCCCACTTTTGACTCTCCTTATCTCAGTGTGTTCATTGTGGAACATGGCACTCAGCTCTCCTGAACGTGTAAACCAACAAAACTGGAATTAAAAGGACATGCTGTGGTTCTTTCCCTTTGTAAAATTTTCACCTCTTGGATTCCTCATGGTCTTTGTATCCTCTTCTTGGAAACTGAGGTACCTCAAAGTTAGAAGACCCTACAGACACTGGCTGAAGTTAAAAAATACAGCTGGGCACAAGTGGGCAAGGAAAGGGTTGTCAAACATGGGAACAGGCTGCCCAGGGCAGTGGTGGAGTCACCTTGCCTGGAACTGTTCAAAACTCATGTGGATGTGGCACTTGAGGACGTGGTGCTGGATCTTGGTCTTAGAGGTTTTTTCCAACCTAAATGGTTCTGTGATTCTGTGTCTGAGACTCTTCAGGGCACCTTATCTGAAGTGAATGGACACATGGTTATAATGGTTATAATGGTTATACACACATTCTTTTGCTACCTTAGCCAAGAAGTAAATTCATTAATGTAAAACACCAAACTTCTTCATCAGAGTGGCCTAGAAACTGAACAGGGTTGGCATGAATAACTTGTTTTACTACTACACCTTGATTTCTTGTAATCACCCCCCTGCAATCAAAGTGTCTGCATTCCTTAAAACCAAACAATCCTGCTCGGTGCTGCCTATGGGGTGCAGCTGTGATATTTGGGTATCACTGGGTCCCACCCCAAGCTTCTGGTCACTCTGGAGAGGGAAAGCTGGAGGGGGATTGACCTGGGAATTTATCTTCCTCAGCCAATGTGCTGCTCAGAGCCTGAGGTGTGAGAGGGCCTGTCAGTCTAGAGGAGGTGAATCTGTGAGTGCACCTGAGTGAGGTGACATAATAAATGCAATTTATCCCTGGATGCACAATGTGCATGAGGCTGATGCTGCTGGGCTGCCTGTGCCCACCCAGGGCACCGATGCCACACATCCCACTGGATGCATTTAAGTGTCAAAGGCTTCTGGTCAGTCAATCACTCCTTTGGTCACCACCTCTCCTCCCTTCCCCTGAGGGTGGGCAATATTCTGGGTTTGATTCTCTCCAGCCATCATTTATTTCTTTTAAAAGAACAAGCCTTCTTTGTGTGGGGCTCCTACGAGTTGCACAGGGTGGGAGGGGCGGGGGGATTCTCTGCCAGGGTCTCTGAGGCACAAACCCACAGCTGATTTGTGAGTACACCACGTACCACGGTGTCACAAAGATACCACAAACAGAGAAAAGTCATGCAGCCTTGTGTTATGGGAGCTGGCCCCATACTCATGCCAAGATTCTGGATTTCCTGGCGCTCTAAAGCTCTTTGGACCACGGGGATTATACATTGCACAAGGTATCAGATGCCAAACACTGACTTTTAAAAAAAAAAAACAAAAAACACATGGGAAACAAATCAAAATGACCTCTTTTAAAAAAAAAATAAATAAATAAAAAGGATCCTATAGATGTGTTTTTAACAATAACAGAGCAGGAAACTTTGCCTTATTAGACATTTACCCAGCTTATCTGCCTGCTGGCATTCCTCAAGTGCACTTGAACACACACTGGGCCACCGAGGGCTGGGATCCTCTCGGATTTCACAAACTGAGCAAGGTCAGCCCAGGGCAGAGGTTGGATGAGATTCCCCTCCGTGAAACCCCCACTGTCCATCAGAAATGGTGCTGCTCCATCGACTGGCAATGAACTTTGCTCCAGTCAAAGATCATTCCAGAGCTGGGAACGGAACTGGAGTTGTTTTTCTGGACAGTGGGTCAAACCCAGGTCCCTCTGACTGTATGTCCATGGAAGACTTGGATAACACTGGGCCTGGTCAAAGTGGCTTTTAACTTACCTTCCACCACCCCAAATGCCTTTGAAAACTAAAATGCCACATGTGATATCTGTCTCATTGAATTCCCTTTGTCAGGGAGGAGATGCAGCATCCAAAGAGTTCCCTGGTGTTCAAAATCTCTTCATGCTTGCCCTGCTTTGGGCACAAATAGGGCTCTCAAACTCACCTGCAAAATTTGGACAAAATTTGGACCAGAAAACACCCACACAGATATTTCAGGAATTAAACTGCACTCAGTGGGATTCAAGGAGCAAAAATATAGTTGCCTACAGTTGTTTATAGTTACAACTCTCAGCTTTTCTCAGAGAAAATAAAAAAAAAAGTCTTAAAATGTAAGTATTATAATCTGGTCAATGCACTTCAGGATGAGTCAAATGGTGCAATTCCATCCACTGGCCAACAAAAATGCCTGAATAAATTCAATAAGTTTATTTTTGGGAATCTGCAGCATTTCTTGTGCAGGCCCTGAAGTCAGTTTTAACATGTTCTCAAGCCCTGACATCAGGCTGTGGGTGGATTAACACTTTAAACCATCAAGGCCAATACAGGAATCAGTCTTATTTACCTCTGTCCTGTGCCATTCCTTCTCTCCAAGGTCACCAAAAGGAGTCTGCACCCCAAAAAAACTCAGAACGCAAGATAGAATTCACCATTCATTTGGGGTTTCTCTGGAAAGACTCAAACCAAGTGAGATTAGAAATAAAGATGGTCGTAAACGAGCCTCTCCACCTGCCCTTGGTGGTCCCAGTGGCCTGGTGAGTCTCTCTGCACAGGTTTGTTTTCAGCCCAGGGACTGTCAGCAGGATCCTGCATTGCAAACAATTCCCCAGGAATTTGTCACACTGGAAACCTGCACCCCTGTGCTCTCCAGTGTTCCCAGCCAGCTCTGCTTTCCCCCTGGGCTCTTGCTGTCCATGCCTGTATCTCATTCTCACCCTGCCCTCCAGAAATGTCTTTTTCTTTCCTAGGAATGCTTTGCTGCTTTTCAGAAGGGTTATAATTTCCATTTCCTCTCTTTGGCCCAAAGGGGAGCATCTGATACAAGACAAACAAGCCCTCTTGTCTCCTGCTGCTCAGCTGCAATTTTTGTAAAGAACTGTCAATTATAGCACATCTATAGCTCCATTCCTTCCCCTTTTTAAAAAAATGTTCATTTTCCAGCTGTCCTGTTTCCTTGACCGGATTCATTTTTAGACTGCTCTCTGACATTAACAGTGCAAGGGAGAGAAGGCAACATAAAACACATTATTTCAGTCACCTTGGGTCAGCCCATGCTGATGTTGATGTGCATTTCAACCTCCAAACCTGTCATTTTGGTCAAGGCCATAATTCTTGTGCCTTCCTTGGAAGAATACAAGCCCAGAAGTTCAAGATTTCATGGGACCATCATCACCAGGAATAGTCAGGATCTTGAAGGCAACCTGAGCCATCTCAGCACTGAACTTTGACCAAACAAACATAAAATCAAAATCCACATTCTCCTTTACCCTTGGATAAAATGAGGAACCCCATCAAATGGGCATGAGGAAACTCATGGAGACAGACTAAGAGTGGCAATTCTGGCTGCAATTGGCTTAGGGCGAGTGAAACTGTGGTATCTGCAAATACCTGGAGCAGAGAGAAAGTGGTTGCCACAGCAGCGACGTGTGTTATGCCAAACTCCATATCCTTGATAGAGAGTGCAGGGAAGGGCAGGAATCTGGGAAAGGGAGAGATGTGGGAAGCCAGATGAAAAGTTTTATTAGGTGATTATTAAACTCTTCTGCAGTGCCAAGCACAGTGCAAGGCTGCCAGCTTGTCTCACTGCAAAACCAAAATTAAAATAATGAGAGGGGCCCGAATCATGGGCTGTCTGGTGGCTGATTTTCTATCTGTGCTGGCTAATGAGCTTCACACCCCTCATCAGTGCCAGGAGAGGCTCAGAGGTGGCAGAGACACTTCCCCCAAGGGCAATGAGTCTGTTCCTCTGAAGGGTGCTGCGGTGTCCTAACCTGGTGATGAGAAGTGTGATGAGAACCCAAACTACCCATCAGCCAGGGCTACCAGAGTCTGGCACCTTTCCCAGGGCATGGAGAGAAGAAGGGACTGTCTCTTGGCCACCTACTCTTGGAGCCTGATTGTGTTGTCGTGACTGCTTCGTTCCACAGACACAGGGACAGGATCCAGGAGCTCTGAGAGTGGGTGGTCTGAATTATTCATCCCTGTCACATCATGAAATACCATCTGGAGCATCTTCATAGGTGATGTAAATGCAATCCACTCTTCCTGCATGAGATACAGATGTCTGCCATGGGAAGGGACAGAGAATCAGAGAATCCTGGAGTCACAGAATGATTAAAGCTCATCCAGTCCCACCCTCTACAACTTCCACTAGCCCAGGCTGCTCCAAGCCCCATCCAGCCTGGCCTTGGACACTTCCAGGGATGGGGCAGCCACAGCTTCTCTGGTCAATCTGTGCCAGGGCCTGCCCTCCCTCACAGGGAAGAATTTCTTCCTAAAAATCTAATCTAAATCTCTCCTCTTTCAGTTCAAAACTGTTCCCCCTTGTCCTGTCACTATCTACCTGTGTGAAAAAATTGCTTTCCCTCTTCTCCATATTTCTTATGGATGATATGCAGTCCCAACCTTCCCAACACTTCCAGTCAGGACAGTTGTCAAGAGCATCAGTTATAACCAGGGGTTCACAATGGCTTCAGCCAGACCTACCAGCAACCACAAGCAGCAAGTGGAGGTCAATTAAAAGAGATCCAGGTCCTCATTCAGCAAAGCATTTTATTTTACGTTTTGAATCCAGCTGTGGTTGCCCGGTCATAAGTAAATTTTTGGTGTTGGCTTGTCAAAATAAAGTCTGAAATAAGAAAAATGTGCTGTCACTCCCCAGCGATGGAACCCAGGAGGCTGATCCTGATACACATGGACTGGATGCAGCCACACCATCCCCCTGGGAATGTCACACAGAGCAGGGTAAGAACTTCTTCAAAATGGATCTCATCTCTCCAAAGGATTAGTAAAGGGTTCCCTTCCTCTGACACCACCAACCTTCTCATTCTGCTGTGACCAGTCTAATTATGAACAACACAGGCAATACATGACACATCTCTGGGGACATTTCTGCTGATTTAATTGGATTTTTTCTCTCTTGCAGGAAGATTTCTCCACACCTACTTTTCATTGTCCAGCCTGGAGAAGAGGAGGCTGAGGGGGACACCTCTTTGCAGTTACAGCTTCCTAGGGAGGGGCAGGCACTGATCTCTGCTCTGTGGGGACCAGGGACAGCACCCAGGGAAGGGCTGGAGCTGTGTCAGGGCA